>CAUDMG010000499.1:20000-433653 GCA_958450375.1 Homarus gammarus | reverse complement strand
ATATATACAGGTAGTTCTGCTATAACGTGATAATTGTGTTCTTGTAAAATATCGTGTTATAGAAAATCGCGTAATAGAAATAACAGGGCTTATGGAGAAAATAGGGTTAGGTGCAGATTACCCGAAATCAAAAAAATTTAGTAGTTAGCCTAACACAAAGGATAGCACAGTCTAAATAAATGTTACATTTATATCTATTAATGAAATCATACAGTAAATGTAACACTTTACTTGATGGGGGAGAACGGTAATTTTGAGGTTGATAAAATCGAGCTTCTCTTCAAGTGTTATATCCTTTCTTTTACGATCATCACCGGGAATTCTATCACCAGAACGCTTCTTGTTGATATTCTTCTTTACTATATTCACAAAATTGGAGAAATAGTAAGCAAAAATCGCGTTATAGCAAATAAGCGTTCGCGTTATACAAATATCGTTCCTAATTCATAAAACGCGTTAGAGCAAATTCGCGTTATCAAAACACGCGTTATAGCAGAACTCACTGTATATATATATATATATATATATATATATATATATATATATATATATATTAAAAGATATTGGATGAAGCTGACACAATTTCTGTGGGTTGACAGTTTTCAAATTCAATATTTCATACTTTAACCTTATTTTAATAGTCTCGCCTGTTTCTTAAATTACAAAACAGTAAAATAATGCAATACTTTACTACAGAAAGTGGACATTGGTGCTGTGAATGTACAGTTTTTCTTTAAATCATTAGGAACCTTGAGTACAGAGACAGGTTAAAGCTTCTTAATTTGCACTCCCTCGAGAGACGTAGAGTGAGGGGCGATATGATCAAGGTGTATAAATGGAAGTCAGGGCTAAACAAAGGGGACATTACAAAGGTACTCAAACTATCCAACCAGGAGTGACCCGTAACAAGGGTTTTAAATTACACAAATTTATATTTAGGCGCAAAATAGGTAAACATTGGTTTGGAAATAGAGTAGTGGATGAGTGGAACAAGTTACCAAATATCATCATTAACTCGAATACGCTGGATAGCTTCAAACATAGGTTGGATGGCTATATGAGCAACAGGGGATGGGTGTAAATGGGACTGCCCAGTATGGGCTAATAGGCCTGCTGCAATTTCCTCCATTCTTATGTTCTTATGACTGTAAAATCCTAAGATATAATTCAGACACTTACCTTGGCATTACCTTCCAAGTCCAATAAGATATTTTCTAATTTGAGATCTCGGTGGCAGATTTTATGCTGTAAAGAAACAGTAATGACATCACTTAACAATACTGCACCATAATATGTTACCTTATAAAAGTAATTACTTACAGTATGGCAAGAAATTTTTCAAATGAGATATTTTGGGTAATTGGAAACACACTTCTTATTTTCATCACAAGCACCATACTATACTGTACTGCTGTACAAATTCACACACAAACAAACTAATACCCTGTACAGTACTGTAATATGAGCTTGTGCTAAGAAGAAACTAACATTCATTAATATTACAACCAAAATTACTGTACAGTACAAAGAAATACATGTATTTGGGGAATATTTTTGACTTGCTATTCATATCAATTACTTGCAGATATTCAGGTAGTGTAGAGACAACACTTTACATTTAGCATCATAGTAAAGAAGGGAAACATCTGAAAGGATACAAATATTATACCTGACATACAAAACCATGAATAACAAGTACCTGTACTGTACTGTGATGTATGTGATACCAACCTTATGGCAATAATATGTTGCAGAGGCAACGTGACGAAACACTCTCCGAGCTTCGTCTTCCGATAGCACCTTGCGCTCGCTAAGATAATCGTAGAGTTCTCCACCTGCCGCATATTCCATCACCAACACCATTTTTTCCCGATTTTCAAAAACTGTGAATGTAGAAAAAATTATGTGGTAACTATGAACTGTAGGTCAGACTCAAGCAGCTAATACTGTACAGTATATGTAAACAAATTACACCTTCCATTCTTCAGAAGAAATACATATTAAAATATATACATTACCAAGGTAGAAATAAATGAGATAATTTTCCACAAGAGGACCACATTGATGAGTCATCCTTTTCTACCTTCATAAATATGGATGATCTGAGGATGTTGGACTGATGACATGATCTGAATCTCTCTCCGTATGCGTATCAAGTCTTGTTCTGTCTCAATTTTGGCCTTCTTGATGGTCTTGATTGCAACCTGAGAAGGAAAACAAAAGAAATACGGATGAAAGCTGCATGGAATACCGGTACTTGCTTATGCACTGGAAAGTTCCTTAATGCTCAGGAAATTAATTTCTCACAGCTGTGCTGTGGGACTTTGTGCTTAGTTTTAAAACACTGATCCTCAAGTGAAAAAAAAAAGACAAAGGCAGCAATATTACTGAGTAGTTCTTAAGGAAGATCTTCTCTTAAATAACTCATATTTACCCCCAAAACAGGTGTGATAAATTAAACTTAGGAAGGAACTAATACTAAAAATTGTCATGTACTGTATGATAAAGTGTGGGAAGTACTGTACAATACAGTACTGTAGTATAGCATCAATTATTCTCATGTATAATAAAGTAGACTTAGGAGGCAGTAATCTATTGCACTATTCATTCTCCTGAAAAATAAGTCAAACTAAAAGAAAGACTAAACTACAAAAACAAACACCATAATACTGTATTCATAAGGCCGTCCCCCCCAAACATTACAAGACATACACAGTTAACTAGAACAATAACAGGCACAGTTGAGCTGAGTCACTGGAATTAAATACATCTGGAGTCCTGAGATAAGCCGTCATACATTTTTGTAATGTTTGGAGAGTGACTGGCCGTGCAATACATGCTACCCAGCCACACTATCCAACACCTGCCATCGGGATTACAGCAATGAGGACAACTGATTCACCTGGCACACCAAACACACACACTCTCCTCTATAAGTGACTCACCAGCCAAAACCACACAAGCTGGCACTCTCTTACTTCATGAGATCCAGCAAACTGTGGCAAATCTTTCCAACTCCAATCCTAAAGACCTGGAGCCCATAAGTGAAAGCGAGTTCATCCAGTTTGCTAGTTTGTCGAGATCCTTAACAGAGTTTCAAAACCTGAAGCACCACACAAGCTAAGTAAGAGCTGAGAATGAACCTCCACGTACAGTTGGCCAAGCTTCCACCCTTAACACTGAGTAGCGGGATATGAGAAATATGGTGTGTGTGTCTCACATTCAAGTGGAAATGACTCGGTGTAAAATTTTATTTTCCTTCCTCACAATCAAAATTATGAGACGCTCCGCATTACAAGGGGTAAGGTGCCACCCCGGTCAAAATGCATTTTTTTATGAATATCACTATTTTCATCCTTCCTCTTAATGTTGGCCTTGGATGTAACCCCCGAGGTAGACTAGAAATATGGTTGAAAATCCTTACAAAATAGGGTCCCATTTTGCCTCGGGCTGGGAACTACGTATCTGGCTGTGCGCTCAGTAAGTAAAGGTGGTCACATCCCGTTCACAGTGAGAGGAGCGTGAGTCAATGACAGCGCGCATCCCGTGGACCATACCCCGAGTCAGCCAATCACAATGGATTTCCCTTGCTACGTCACAGCTCCTCGGCCAATCCGTATGCCCAGATGCTGCCTCCTTGTTAGTCTTGCCGCGCTGCATAGCAAAATAGCAAAAGGCGGTTCACTGTTTCTACTGCTATTTTGGATAACTTTTTGGCATAACATTGACGTTATTCGTGTTCCACGAGTGTGAGAAGTGCTATGCAATGTATGGTGTGGGTTCAGGAGCCCTAAATCCTGAGCATGTGGTTAGTGGTGACAGTGCTCAGGTGGACACCCCAGTAATGCTTGGTGATAGTGATTTTGGTGGTGAATTTAGTAGTGATTATGGTGATGCAAGTGCTACTGGCGATGGTGATGGCCATTAAAGTTATACGCACTCCTCAGGATTTATGTAACTTCAACTTATTACAATTGTCAGGGATAATAAAACGAAGGAACTAAACAAAGTAAAATTGTAATACTATACAGGGTACTTTACTATTATCATAATGAAAACTTTCTCCGCCTTTGTATTCGTATGTTAATTACGTTGGGGGGGGGGGGGTAATGGTTGGGGGATGAGTGTAGTGGTGTTTCCTTATTATTATACTTAACAATATTATAAATCTTTGGCTAATAATAGGGACAGAAAGATAAATACTTTTTGGCAAACGAGTTTTTTATTATTATTTAATTTGGGGGGGTTGGGAAGTTTATGGGGGGTGGGTGTCAGACGAGTGTTGTTTTTGGTGATCATTAACTTGTTTTACAGTATTAGCCCACAATAATATGAAAATTTGCAGAAAAACACAATTATTGTTCATTTGAAGATCAAACAACTGTACATCACAGGTAGTTATTCTCATTCAACTCACAATAAAATAATAACCTTTCACAGTACTAACTTCCAGTTTTCACAGTTCGCTAAGAGAGGGATTGAGCTGCATGATAAAAAAAAAAAAAAAAAAACTAGCGTAAAAAACAACAAAGTTTGAACATCAAAAGACTTTAAAGGCTTTTTTCTCCACTTTTTAAAGTTGGCGCTTCACCCCCTTCTAATGTGGAGCACCTCAAATGACATATCCTTATACTGTACTGTACTGTACAGTATATACGAGTCATAAAAATGTTCACCCTATGTGGGTCCAACTGTTGGTAACTGCATTCACTATCTCCTCTAGTGTTGGTCTGGAGACAGTTCATATAAGGAGTCGAGTTCCACTATCTGTACTGTACTTGATTTTGGTTTATTTTATAAGAGAAGCATGCACTCTGAACTATACTATACCTTAAGTTACACAGTACACTTATATCCATAGAATGTTCAATACCCTCTAATCCATTTTAAATAACCAGAATATAGTGCAGCTACATGTATTGCTGCCATTTAATGATTCATTCATTTGGAATAATTGAAATATTGACTGCAATATTTATCACTATACAGTATACTGTAGTATGGTTACATTAAGGTTTTATTATGACTTTCTTAAACAATATCACACACAACAGACAGTCATTATTTTTATCAGTGATATATATATAACACACACACACGCACACACACACACACACACACACACACACACAGTCTACTCTGTGAAGAATTTGTTTTTGAATGGGCATTTGCTAGTATTTGTCAGTCAATTGATCCACAGCAATTTGGCAATATGAGGACCTTCTCTACATCACACTGCTTAGTTAGTTTCCTGGACTTTCTGCACAAAAACCTGGAGAAACGTAAGACATCACTGGCCGTTGCCCTTGTTGACTTCAGGAAGGCTTTTGACCTTGTTGATCACTGCACTGTTATCAACAAGGCCATTGCACTAGGGCTGCCCACCAACCTGGCCTCAAGGCTCACTGATTTCCTGAGTGAGCGTCGTCAGGCAGTCAGGTACCAGGGTTCTGTCTCCACATTCCAACACCTCACCTACAGTGTTCCCCAAGGGACCAAGATGGGACCACTGTGCTTCCTAATCCTGATCAACGACGCTCTATCGGACACTCCTCACAGGTGGAAGTACGTGGATGACTGCACTGTGGGGGTTACAGTGGACAACACCTCACCGGACTACTCATCGCTACAAGGCACCCTGGACAGGCTACAGGCATGGACTACGGAAAACAAGGTCACCATCAATCACACCAAAACCGTAGTCATGCACTTCAATACCGCCACCCCTCCAGTGCAAGCTCCAGCAGTCACAGTGGGTGCCCATCCTCTCCAGCTGGTGCAGTCTGCCAAACTCCTGGGTGTAACTATAGACCACAAACTGGACTGGAAGGTCCATGTAAGCAACACAATCAAGGCAGCCTCGTACCGTCTCTACATGCTACGACGACTCAGTTCACTTGGGGCACCCATGTCAGAGCCGAGGACTATCTACAATGCATTTATTCTCCCAAAATTAACATATGCGTCACCAGCCTGGTCGTCTTCTCTCAACTCTACCCAACAACATCAGCTAGAGAAGGTACAGAAGAGGGCCTGCAGAATCATGCTCGGCGCAGACTACACCGGCTACAACAACACTCTCTCCGCCCTGGAAATGGAAATCCCTCAGTGACCTCCACCACAATGCAATAGCAGGGTTTGGCAGTGAACTACTACACCAACCTCATCATCGCAACCTACTGCCACCGGCAGTCCCCCGCCCACCTCGCGCAGTCCGCCACTACATCAAAATTCAGCCCATAAGAGCCTGCACTGATAGTTACAAGAATAGCACCATCCCATCTATTGTTAAAATAATAAACAGCTCCTGATTTATGTACAGTACAGCCCTGTAAATGTACTGAACGTATGTTATTATGTCTAAATCACATGTAAGTTTGTATATTTTCATCCACCGGCTGCAACTCTATTAATAAACCGTTTATTATCATTATTATTATTAATATTATTACACACACACAGTCCCAACCATTGTAAAAATTATCAATAACTTGTAATCAACCAGTGTATTCGCTCCCAGTCAATCTTACTTTTTGCACTGTCACTATGTTGAAATGCCCTGAAGTATGACCTTCCAATCTATTTATTATATATCATATTTGTATCACTTATGTTGCTTGTATATTATTTGTAAAACAAGAGACCCATTCCCCAATTATGTAACTATATTTCCAGTCTTCCGGCTGTCATGCTCTTTCAGTAAACCATTAATTATTACAGTACAGTATTATTATTATTATTATTACACTCATTCACACACACTCTCACAATCCCATTCAAAACTAAAGTGGATCAAGAATGAAATCAGCAGCTAAATGGCTTAATTGTTTGTCAATCTTGAACATCAAAAGCAAAATCCTGATTAAATTTGACTACTTAAAACTTAAAAAAAAAAAAAATTAAACAACTAATGTAATATTTTAATTGTTTGTCATCTGTGCCTCATAGACTGTAAATGTCAAAAGATTTAGCTTGGATAGGTAAGGTTACATAGTTTTTAATTAAAGTGGCCTTATTTACTTTTGATACAGAACTTCAATAAGGTACTGTACTGGATTTCACCCAAACTGTATCTTGATTGTGATGCAGTTCATTGGATGTTATGTATTAGAAGCCTGATCAAATATTAAAAGCAGGTACAGGTATAGTGTTGTATCACCAAGTCCACCAATGAAATTTACTGTAAGATGTCAACATAATTAGGGAAAGAAGCCCATGGGCAAAACACCGCCCGGGGCCCACATTATTCTTAATCCATCCCTAGAGGTTATATGTGCCCTAAAAATGCTTCTCAACAAGACAGCAGTTACCTCTCGTGTAGCTAAAGGTGCCTCTTTTTTCCTTACAAATCAAAATTACAGTAGTACTGTATACCACACATCAGGTAAACACCCTGTTCAAGCTCATGGCATCAACCAAGTTCTTTGTCCATATTTATTAGTCATTTACAGTTTATCAGATGAGATTCATAAAGTCTTACTGGTTTCCAAGATCTATTAAAGCTACAGTATACTTTAACCCTGAGGACATATTTGGCAAGCAACTGACTAGGTGAGGAAACGAACTCTCACTGGTATTCTCAACAATTTATTGACCTTCAACAGTCATCCCCAATAAACACTGACAGTGGCCTACACAATATGTTACACACATCTCACGAAAAACAAAATAAAGTAAAATACAGTACTGCACCGTAGTCACTTATTCATATTTCATAGATACTTAATAATACAGATGTGGGATATCTTTTATTGAGTTAAATTGACATGTAACTATTTCTACATAAAACTAATATTGTACTGTAATCTTTGATGAAACATAAAGGTTATTAAAACATGTTGTAAAGAGTTGTGGAAACAAGTTATTCATGCTAAATCAACATGACATAATGAAACTGAGAACTGAAGTAGCTGAATCCGCATCTAATAAGCAGGTGTTAAGTAGAGGAAGTAACAGAAAAGCTCAGGTAACTTTAGCCTGGTCGTGGTGCAGCAGACAACCCTCAGTACCTCCTGATATGTGGGGGAAAACCTGAGAGGGGTCGTCCGTGTAGCTCTGCTGGCATTCTACCAGTGCCACAGTTATCCCAGAACTTGTTGTCTAAGTCTTTATCAACTGGACCATCAAATATTCAACTTTAAGTTCCTGATTATGTTGTAAAGCTCAGGGAGTATAAACAATACATTAAGGTTTTACAGCAGTACACAGAACTGGTCATGTGTTTCTCTTTATTATTAATGGTGTTTATGTTTACTGTAGAAAAGGCACTGCTGTGTCTCCAGTGATATATGCCACAGTACTGTACTGTACTATAAAATCAATTAACCATGCATGACTTATTAGTCTGATCAAGATGTCATTAATGTACTACGGGGATGACACTTTTATTACTGTACTAACACCATTTCATTTGGCTACAGCCAGACGATAACATTTAGTACAGAGACCCCCGTGCAGAAGGGGTTAATGAAGGGGATCTGACAAAAAATTATATTATCAACACAAAGATTTAATTCTTGCTTTAACACAAGACCAAATCAACAATAATGAATTATTCCAAGTTTGACGACAAATAACAATGAACCACCAAATATCTATGAAACACTCCAACTATGCCCTATACAGTAAGTAAAGAGTAAAGCAACACTTAGTTTATGCTTAGTCAACAACTCCTGAATATTCAAACGAGGTGTGTAGAGCAGAGCAGAGCAGAGCAGAGCAGAGCACATGATAATAGAATTTATTTTATATGAATAAAAAATACTGTAACAATAAAGCATTGAAAATCCAAGTGGTCGTTGTTTACCTTAAACTTGTACATTACAGTTTCAATCTAATACAGTACAGTATCTATGTACTGTACCTATAGTATTTTCAGATATTCTTAGAACAACTCACATTACTGACCGGTACTTAATGCACATGAACTTTGCTAATGCCTAACACATATGGTTGAATTTGTATGTAAACAAAGAGGACAGTAGGTTTTGTTTTGATGGTAGCAGCAGTGTGGTTCAATTGGTCACTTGCCAGACAGCTTAAAATATGGAAAAAATTTGCATTTTGGGGGCAATCTCCAATACCGTACTTTACTATCACAACTACAAAATAATAAAGGTAATCACAGTACATGTACAGTAAATTGAAAACAAAATACATGTACTGTATTTGGAGTGTGATCAATTGATAGTAAAGGACATAAATTAATTTTGTTTTTTTTTATTCTTTTTTGGGGGGGGGAGGGGGAGATGGGGGGGAGGGATTTCTTTTGATAAGTTCAGACAAACACAAGACAATTTTCATCTATGACACTTTTGGTGCATTTTACCCATAACTAAGATATCGGGAGTTGAAAATCAGAAAACTACAAGTGAAGCTATTATTTAATTTGTTGCCATCAACTGAATCTTGGGATATTTTCTTTGCAAACAAAAATTTAGACAATTCTAAGACACTTTTCTTCTTTGACGTTTCCCTTGCAAACGACCTAGAACCGTCATATTGTATTTAATAGGTAGGGTTATATAGGTTTGGTTGATGCTACCAATCATGTAATATCTCAGTTATGGATAAAATGAAGAAGTATCATAGAAGAAAATTTTCTTGCTACTGTCTAGAAAAAAACACCCACTGTTTCTTGCTACCACTTAGAATTTTCTATAATTTTCTGATTTTCAACTCCCGATATTGTACTACTGTATATCAGTTATGGGTAAAATGCACCACAAGTGTCATAGATGAAAATCTTCTTGTTTATGTTGGAACTTATTAAAAAATAAATAAATATAAATATATATACACAGTATATATATATACACATAATATTGAATTATATCTTCTACTATAAATTGACAATGGTTATGTAACCCACACCATCACCAAGTTTCAAGCACTCCAGTTACTCATACAGTATTTATGAAGTTATTACAGTTCTGTGCTTCATGTATTTCACTTATTATTGGCTAACATTCACTGTGTACACCATAAGAGTTATTAAAACATGTTTTGTACCATTTTGTGGCATTTGATTTTTTGGATTTTCTTAGGAACATATCTCAGCTACCATAACGGGAGTCTATGGGAAATGTACCTCATTGGAGTAGGTTTTAAATGTTAGATGCTTGGTCATTTAAATATTCTATAGAGACCTTACCCATGTACAGTAATACAAAGTCCCTCTACAGCACAATTAAGTATAACATATCTGAAGATGCACTGGCAAAACAGATCTGCCCATAAGAAAGTCCCTGAACCTAAGAGGACCACAGTAAGCCATGTGTTCATACACAGTACTTAATGTACAGCCCATCAGTGACCTGTTCCTGGGGTGACTATCTTACTCTCACTTAAGCTGTGGTCAGTGAAGCATATCTCAAGTGACCATCTACTGTACCAAGTTACAAAACAAGAAATAAGGGAGATATTTATATTATATCCACGAGTCTCGTCCAATGTGCGAGACTTGGCAAGGCTGCTCTGGCTGATGGCTAGTATAAATAAACCAGCCTTGATACTTTAGTGTGTTCAGATATGCTCTACTTGTACAGTATTTACTTTAAAAGGGATTGATTGTAGGAGAGTAGATGAGATGAGGGCTAAAACAGGTTCATCTTTACTCCGCTGATAACTGCAGCTTATTCTCTCAGGTTTCTCTCATGTTCCACGGTGGAATGTTCCTGTCATGTTCCATGGTGGAATGTTCCCGTCATGTTCCATGGTGGAATGTTCCCGTCAAGTTCCACGGTGGAATGTTCCAGTCATGTTCCACAGTGGAATGTTCCTGTCATGTTCCATGGTGGAACATTCCTGTCATGTTCCATGGTGGAATGTTCCTGTCATGTTCCATGGTGGAATGCAAGACTTGGAGAGTGATGTGAAAATGGAGTAGGTACTGTAGTTCTGTGACTAGTTTAAAATAAGTACAGTACAGTACAGCTTACTGTGACTATACACATGCTTCACAAGGTACTGTACAAAGTTTCTCCGAAGATATAATCAAGATCATAAAAAAGCAGTAAATTATTTTGCTCTAATATCTGACAGGGGCTCAGGAGTGTGAATCACATACAGGTGCTCAATTCAGTAAGAGTTAACAACCCTGATTTAACGTACAGTACTTGCAATAAAGAAATAACGAAAAAAGGTCTACCTTCCACCGTCAACATATTGTTTCCATCTCATATAAATAACAATAACTGTACAGTCCTGTACGAGATCCATCCTACAGTATCTATTTACGAGTACTAGGAGAATACTTTATAAGAGGTAGGACATAACTGACCCTGACACACGTACACTCACAGCTTTCATCCAAAATCTTCATACAGTATAATTTAACTGAAAGAATAGACTACTGTATTGGTTATACACTGTAGTGCCAAGTCTTACAAGTGGATACATTATTAATATATTTCTAATAATGTACTGTACCACCAATGTACTGTTACCACCACAAAAGGTGGAAAAATATATCATAAGAAGTGCTGTATTTTACAGTATTGTCCTTACTATATGTAAATATATACAATATTGTACTATTAGGGCCTAATTCTCAAAGGTTCATAAAATAAATATTTCTTGGTCTCATTGTAATTTTGAATTAATTTTTTAAAGTTATTTTTGGCCTTTAAGTTAATTCAGCCAGTTAGGTACTACATATATATTACATCATCCATTAAGAGGAATATTTATCACATGAACCTCTGAGAATGTTTGGCTCACAACACCCACCACCTAACACGTAACCGAGATGAAGAGATTTAAAAAATATTAGTAAACATTATACAGTATCTGCTAACATAACTCAGTGTTACCATACACCTCATACAGTGTTACCATGCACCTCATACAGTGTTACCATGCACCTCATACAGTGTTCCCATGCACCTCATACAGTGTTACCATGCACCTCATACAGTGTTACCATGCACCTCATACAGTGTTACCATGCACCTCATACAGTGTTCCCATGCACCTCATACAGTGTTACCATGCACCTCATACAGTGTTACCATGCACCTCATACAGTGTTCCCATGCACCTCATACAGTGTTCCCATGCACCTCATACAGTGCTACCATGCACCTCATACAGTGTTACCATGCACCTCATACAGTGTTACCATGCACCTCATACAGTGTTACCATGCACTTCATACAGTGTTCCCATGCACCTCATACAGTGCTACCATGCACCTCATACAGTGTTACCATGCACCCCCATACAGTGTTACCATGTACCCTATACACAAACAACTGCTGACAACTTACCTCTTGCCCCGTTTCTTTGTTAACCGCCAACTGCACTTTGCCGTAAGTTCCCTGACCTAACTTCCGTATAATGTCGAACCTGTCAAGTGAGATGGACAGTTGATTACATGGTCAATAAATAACTAAAGAAATTCTACAGTAACACAGATAAAATATGGCTCTCTCACACACTCACAACACACATGTTTGTTGTCATTCAATCATTTTCACAGCTACAAGAAACAAAAATACTGAAAGTAAATTCAAATAACAACATAGAACAAACAACATAATGAAACGAAATATCATAATAAACAGACGTTAAAATCACAATCCCCCATAAATACATAACCCTCAAGAGGACGATGTCAGGTACAGTATTGACAAGTATCCAGGAAAATGTCAATATCTGTAATCATTATTGGCATTCCCACAATCACTTCATCTTCAACAAAATATGCAACTCTCACCACCAATTTCACCCAATTGACCACTCAACTGGCCCGCACGGCAGCTCAATCATCCCCAATACTGATAAAATTGCGGGAAAGCAGTTACATTCAACACACATGTCGCCATATCTGACCCTCACAGAAAAATTGGCCGCCTCTATACTGCTCTTGGTCCAACACCCACCACCCAGGTCAACACTCACACCCTATATTTTCTCTTTTGACATATAAAATTAAAATGGATAGTAATAATAATAGTAAAATATTATATTACTAATAGTAAATACAAAACAAATTAAAAAGGCTATAACTGTACTTCTGGACAGTACTTCTAAAGGAATAATAAGGATAATAGTGTACAGTACTTTCCTTGAGCATCGTAGGTATGGAAATTTAAATAAAATGAAACTTGTTTATTGGCTTCTCAACATTATCAAATTGAAAAATTGAGAAATCAATATTAAAATTTGCGATATTCAACTGTTACCTAGAAGTTTGTTTCTTAGAAAATTTTTAGAGGGCTGTAGCCACGAGCCTGGTCAGTTCATAATAATTCTGGTACAGCGTAATTCATTTTAGCCCACACTATTTTGTCTTGATTATACCCCGAGTACCCTACCCCAGCAGAGCGGCGGACACAGCACGCAGCTCCAAATAGGATGGCCATTTCAAAATTTTAAAAAATGAGGAAATTTTTTCTTTTTCTTTGCAACACCTAGTTTTTAACCTAAATTAAGTATGTTTCATGAGGAGTTGAAAATATATAAAAAGTTTTATAAAATATACAAAATATACTTAGTTGATTTGTCAAATATCACTATAATGTGATGAATTCTATTTTGTGGTAATTTTTCTAAAAAAAAAAATGTTGAAACGCACTGTATATATTACATACATGAATTCATACAGTATACAGTACATAAAGAACTGAAAGAAATTAATATTAATTTTTACTCGTGCTGAAACAGCATATGCTAACCAAATTGAAGCAAGAACAAAAAAGTTTACCATTCTGCACTGCGACCTTTGGCAAACTACCGGTAACCATCTCGGACGTGTTGAAGGTGTTGACAACTTGATTACGTATAGTGCGTTTTTACTCAGCTGAGAAAAGATGCCCCGCCCCCTCCCCAAGAGTTACAGCTGATTGGCTGTTGCAAACCTTTCCGATTTTGTCCTGAAGTACAGTAATGATGTTTTCTAAACGAGTTCATTCATAATCGTTGGGATGACCGTTACTAGCGAGAAATATTTAGCTAAATTATATAAAGATACATACATTCATTACTTCAAACATAAGCACGTAGGAAGTTTATCAGAAGTATTATCCATGAATTAACTGTTAAACTCTGGTAGCAAATTCATGCTTTTGGCAGTTGCATTTAATATATACAGTGACCCCTCGTTTAACGAACGCCTCGGTTAACGAAATTTCGGTTAACGAACTGCCTTCCATAAGGATCATCAATTCGGTTAACGAACAAAAATTCGGTTAACGAATTTCTTACGAACCGACCTCAACGTGTTTTCGCTTGCACTGGCCGGGCAACCAGCTTTAGTATCAGTCCGCCAATACATTAATCGGTTCTAGGGCTTAAATTCCTAACTATTTTAGTGAATATCAAGAAGTTTATACTATTCAATAATTTTAAAAGTTCAATATTCAATTTTTTAGTAATTTTAACAATTACTGAACATAACTGAAGGTAAAGTGACTAGTTTAATGCGCGGCATCCAGCCTCTTAACACAGCAAACAGGCGTTAGTCTCTCTGTTTTCACTGGAGGTAACATCTTGCTTGAGACTCTCTTCAACTAAACGCTATTTTTCTGTGTTTCCAAGCAAATTAGTGGTCATTTTGAAATATAATTTACATATTGACAATATATAATGCAGTACAGTGTTGATTTAAAGAAAATAATCTTGAACTACACCAAGAGAACTAAAATTTTATGGGTGAAATGGTGCCATGGGGTGACTTCTCTTCCACCCCAATGCCTTCTCTTCTTCCTTCTCCTCCACCCCCATTGTAATTCCCATCATCATCATCATCATCATCCAGGAGCCTTCTACTTACACACCTCAAAGTAAGTGAACTTTTCTACCATTTTTGTTGAATTTAGGAAATTTTCGGTGAGCTGGAACCAATTAACCAAAAACCCATTGAAACAAGGGTTTCGGTTAACGAACTTTTCGGTTAACGAACGACCTTCTGGAACGGATTGAGTTCGTTAACCGAGGGGTCACTGTACTTATTTTTACCCACAATAAGGCATACTAAGACAAATTATGCATCAGTAATACTACATTATGCAAAAACAACATTTTAAAAGATCAGAATCACATTGAAATATTACACGACCGTTAGAAAAAGCGGGAAAAATATGAAGTTGTTCGCAGTCATATTTCCCGCCTCTGCTGACGGGAAGGTGTAATATTTTAGTTACTGAATACGTTCATGCACTTGAAATAAATGCTTGATTAAAAACGGGAAATTGCCAAGAAAGACAAATCTTGATAAGCAGTCCACAGCTTCGTCATCCACTCAAGTTAGACCTTCGGATCGCCACAGTAGAGTCGTGAGCTGCAGTGTTCCGCTGCGGCGTCCAAAATAAATGGTGGCCTAGCCTAATTACAGGACCTCCGTGTATAATCAACTCAAAGAGGATGCACTCGAACCTGCTGGACATGTTATCTCATATGTGATCATTTTTGTCTCATTATGAAGATTTTGACTGTTCAATAAAACTAATTAAGTGGATCTTCACCCCATGAGGAAAATGCCATAGTACAGTACTCAGCAGGATGGCATCGTACTCAAAGGATCATAGTGGAGGTTATCCTAGTGGAGGTTATCGTACTCGAGGGTTATCGGACACGAGGTTATTGTACTCGGGGGTTATCGGACACTGGGTTATTGTACTCGGAGGTTATCGGAAACTGGGTTATCGTACTCAAGGGTTATCGTACTCAAGGGCTATCATACTCGGAGGTTATCGGACACGGGGTTATCGGACAAGGGGCTACCGTACTCAAGGGTTATAGGACACGTGGTTATCGTACTCAAGGGTTATCGGACACGGGGTTATTGTACTCAGGGGGCTGATGAAGACCCCCTACACCACCCGTGGGCGACGCAGGGACTGACTGCTAACTACAGTATATCAGGTGTACGACCACAACGGTGCACCTGCTGCCTGGGTGGCCACCTCCCTCACACCTGCTGCCTGGGTGGCCACCTCCCTCACACCTGCTGCCTGGGTGGCCACCTCCCTCACACCTGCTGCCTGGGTGGCCACCTCCCTCACACCTGCTGCCTGGGTGGCCACCTCCCTCACACCTGCTGCCTGGGTGGCCACCTCCCTCACACCCGTTAGCTGGGTGGCCACCTCCCTTACACCTGCTGCCTGGGTGGCCACCTCCTTCACACCTGCTGGCTGGGTGGCCACCTCCTTCACACCTGCTGGCTGGGTGGCCACCTCCTTCACACCTGCTGGCTGGGTGGCCACCTCCCTCACACCCGTTAGCTGGGTGGCCACCTCCCTCACACCCGTTGGCTGGGTGGCCACCTCCCTCACACCCGTTGGCTGGGTGGCCACCTCCCTCACACCCGTTGGCTGGGTGGCCACCTCCCTCACACCCGTTGGCTGGGTGGCCACCTCCCTCACACTCAAGACAAAAGAAGAACTAACTGAAGCAATTTGGATTATCAGTTAAAATTCAGTAATTTTTTTCAATTCGTAAGAGTGACAACAGTGCTGGCTGGAGTGTCAACACACTGGCAACATTGCTTCCAAAGGCCACGAAAAGTAAAAGTTGTCCCATGCTTGACGGCCTGTTAGAGGCCATGTGGATACAGCACAGTAAACAAGGTGACAGTGTGGCCGGCATTGCAATCTACTGCCATCACTTCCCAACCTGACCAACATTACAGTGTGTCTATCTATCATCCATCCTAAATGATTCCACAACGTGCCACGTTATTTCACGGTAAATATATGATACAAGAGATAGCTTGAAAGTGCATCACGATGTTCACGGTTTCGTAAGATAACGAGACCTATTTTTTTTCTTAAAACACTTTATAATTAATAAATATTTAATTTCGTAAAACCTCATTAGCACTCCTTTAACAGGCTCGATCACTTGATTTCACTTATTATGTACTGACGACGTACTGTCCACGGGAGGTCTTTAGACACAGTGCAACTATCAACACGGCCGTACACACTACACCACCAATGTATAAAGACGGTGCAGGCAGACAATGTACAGAGACACTGTAAGTATACAAACAGTGTACAGTACATAAACAATGCAGACATACAATGGTAAACAGTTGCTCTTATTGACGTCACTACCCCAACAGACCCACCAACCACCTTCACTGGCTAAGGTATTAAACCTAAGTCTTTTCCCTGTGATGTTGACCCACATGAGGATTATAATTCTCCAAGGGTCGTAAAGATGAATGCTGGTGTCACGTAAGGATGTAAGAATGTACTGTACCCAACTGATCCACTGGAGATAATAAACCCAAATATCGCACTGTGCGGGAGACATGTTTATAGGAGACACTGCAAAGGATATTCGACAAATGTTAATTACGTTTATTCTGCCTCTTAAGTAGTGCCAAGTGAAGACATCTCGTTAAGGTAGTCGCACAACATTATGCAGCTCCTGAGGTTTACTTGATGTGTTTTAAGCTTCACTCTCACCCACATAGTTACACCTTAACATCTTCATTTACCAGGAATGTTTCATCTTACGAACCAGTAATAAACCCAGACCCTGAACTAAAGACATAGGAGATTGTGCTGGGTGGTGTGCTGCGGCCTAGACCTGCTTCTGTCAAGTCACAAACCTCTAATGTTTATTTGTGTTTGAGTGCAAGGTTAGCTGGAAGTGACATACTATGTATTTATACCTGTCTCTCTCTCTCTCTCTGGCCAGCCAACACCAGGGCTACATGAACACCTTCAGGGTATTGTCTCCTGCTAGTAGTGACTAACTGGGACACCATGAAGCGTCTTCCCACATCACGATAAACTTTTTTTTTTTTAAACAGCCTAAGGTGATAGTGTGCATGACGTCACCTGTACTATCATACAATCTGGTACACTGAGGGGCGGCGTGAACACCTCCACATGTGTAGTGGCTCACAGGGTGAGGGGCGGCGTGAACACCTCCACATGTGTAGTGGCTCACAGGGTGAGGGGCGGCGTGAACACCTCCACATGTGTAGTGGCTCACAGGGTGAGGGGCGGCGTGAACACCTCCACATGTGTAGTGGCTCACAGGGTGAGGGGCGGCGTGAACACCTCCACATGTGTAGTGGCTCACAGGGTGAGGGGCGGCGTGAACACCAACACCTGTGTAGTGGCTCACAGGGTGAGGGGCGGAGTGAACACCTCCACATGTGTAGTGGCTCACAGGGTGAGGGGCGGCGTGAACACCAACACCTGTGTAGTGGCTCACAGGGTGAGGGGCGGCGTGAACACCAACACCTGTGTAGTGGCTCACAGGGTGAGGGGCGGAGTGAACACCTCCACATGTGTAGTGGCTCACAGGGTGAGGGGCGGAGTGAACACCTAAACCTGTGTAGTGGCGCACAGGGTGAGGGGCGGAGTGAACACCTCCACATGTGTAGTGGCTCACAGGGTGAGGGGCGGCGTGAACACCTCCACATGTGTAGTGGCTCACAGGGTGAGGAGCGGAGTGAACACCTCCACATGTGTAGTGGCTCACAGGGTGAGGGGCGGAGTGAACACCTCCACATGTGTAGTGGCTCACAGGGTGAGGGGCGGCGTGAACACCTCCACATGTGTAGTGGCTCACAGGGTGAGGAGCGGAGTGAACACCTCCACATGTGTAGTGGCTCACAGGGTGAGGGGCGGAGTGAACACCTCCACATGTGTAGTGGCTCACAGGGTGAGGGGCGGCGTGAACACCAACACCTGGACCAGTGCCAATATCACACACATTCCAGGCAGGCAGCCAACACTAGCGGACCGCAGCTAAACAATCGATTTTTAGTCATTAAACAGTTCAAGATCCAAATTCAGATTTTCAATCATTTCCCTAAAGAACAGGTGTGTAGCGTCACACTACTGAACACGTTACGGGTGCAGGTGTAGCGTCACACAACTGAACACGTTACGGGTGCAGGTGTAGCGTCACAACTGAACACGTTACGGGTGCAGGTGTAGCGTCACACAACTGAACACGTTACGGGTGCAGGTGTGTAGCGTCACACTACTGAACACGTTACGGGTGCAGGTGTGTAGCGTCACACTATTGAACACGTTACGGGTGCAGGTGTGTAGCGTCACACTATTGAACACGTTACGGGTGCAGGTGTGTTTAGTGTGTGGAATAAGATGAACCATGTATAAGAACTATATGTGTATAATGTTACCATACTGTGGTAGACACGTGTCCAGGCGCCGTTAACAGTGACACACAAGAACACAATAATGAAACGGGTAAAAACAAAAACTGTTTAACTGGGATTGAAAGGTTTGTTTACATGAGCAACAAAGAACTCCGCAGTCAGCGACGTTGGCCACAGCTAAAATGTCTAAACGTAACACTGGAAATAAAACTGACAAACAAAGCAATCAGATGGCATACCTCGCCTCGGCCACACTGCTGCCACTAGTGAGGGAAACCCCGCCATCCTGACGTCACTTCACTGTTCGCCTGTGTTATTATCCTATGAACAGTTGAACAGTTCTACAAAGAGTCTTTATATGGCAGTTTCTGGGATATGATGATTTACAATGAATATATTTACTTTTTGGTCATCGTTGCCTTGGCCATTGTTGCAAGATTTGATTATTTTGTAATACACGTAAGCAGGTTTTTTGGACACACGTCACCTTTGGCGCACTTTTCTGGAGAAATGTTACGTCATAGAAAACCACTTCATGGAGTGTGAGTTTTGTCAAGTAATATAATGCCACCCGTCCCATCTCCCACCAAGATTCACATCAGTTGTTCAGAAAAATATGACTTTCGATTTTTTTATAACCTTTGACCTCAACCTCTCAAAACAGGTCAGTGGGGAGGGGGAGGAAGGAGGGGGGGGGGGGGGGACTTAACAGTATTAGCGCTGGTAAGGGAACACAGACAGGCAAAGAGACACACACACACGCGTCATGGCCACTTCCTCACCCTCTCTCACACACCATGGCCACCTCCTCACCCTCTCTCACACACTATGGCCACCTCCTCACCCTCTCTCACACACCATGGCCACCTCCTCACCCTCTCTCACACACCATGGCCACCTCCTCACCCTCTCTCACACACCATGGCCACCTCCCCACCCTCTCTCACACACCATGGCCACCTCCTCGCCCTCTCTCACACACCATGGCCAC
Organism: Homarus gammarus; assembly: GCA_958450375.1. Taxonomy (NCBI): domain Eukaryota; kingdom Metazoa; phylum Arthropoda; class Malacostraca; order Decapoda; family Nephropidae; genus Homarus; species Homarus gammarus. The sequence continues at coordinate 413,569 of CAUDMG010000499.1, read as the reverse complement.
CTCCTCACCCTCTCTCACACAACATGGCCACCTCCTCACCCTCTCACACACCATGGCCACCTCCTCACCCTCTCAAACCATGGCCACCTCCTCACCCTCTCTCACACATCATGCCCACCTCCTCACCCTCTCACACCATGGCCACCTCCTCACCCTCTCTCACACACCATGGCCACCTCCTCACCCTCTCTCACACACCATGGCCACCTCCTCACCCTCTCACACCATGGCCACCTCCTCACCCTCTCTCACACACCATGGCCACCTCCTCGCCCCCTCTCACACATCATGGCCACCTCCTCACCCTCTCTCACACACTATCAATCATCCACACGAGTACCGATTAATCTACGTCACCCATGTCCTAAACTGAGTCCCATCACCCATGTCTTAAACCGAGTCCCATCACCCATGTCCTAAATTGAGTCCCATCACCCATGTCTTAAACGGAGTCCCATCACCCATGTCCTAAACTGAGCACCACATTAATCACATCCATCTTTCATGAGTAAAAAGAATAAATATTTTTTCAAAGGGTAATGTACAGAGGCCGAGTAATCAGAGAAGTGACCTTGGATATCATGGTCCCGGGATCACATCACTGCTGGCGGGAGGGAGGGAGGGAGGGAGGGAATGGAAGGGGGAAGGGGGGAGAGACAGGGAGGGAGGGGTAGTCGGTGCAGCATCCGGTGTATGTTTGTATAGTTCTCCCAACTTCCTGTTTATCTATACACATGTCTGGCTTCGTGTTGTCAGCCTCTTCCCGACCTCACTGATGGACATATTTCCTACGAGAAGTTTATCTTTTTTTTCTCCTCTCAAATCCGTCTTCACGTAGCTAATAACCCCTTAGTGGTGATCTGTCTATCAGTATGTAATAAATTCAATGATATTTGGTGGACATAATAGTTCATAAACATCTATGTATATTGTTTTGTTTACCTTCCCTGTCTCTATACATTATATACATGTAATGTTTACATTAATGTGGACGTGTAGGACAATTTCACTGAATATCTATCTGCCACAAACAGTGCTTGATGATGGCCCCGCCCCACACGGCACCAGCAATCACCTCGGCTCCTCTCGGGTGCAGTAAGCGGGTGATCAACTGCAACAGTTCTAGAGTTAAATGACTTATCGATCACCCGGGCGCCCAAGGGGGGGGGGGGGGGGCGACCTCTCAGGGGGGAGGGAGGCGACCTCTCAGGGGGGAGGGTGGCGACCTCTCATGGGGGCGGGTTAATTGTGAACTGTCTTAGATCACAGCTCCATGTATTGTGCACTAGTAACCAGGTGTTATCTGTATTGTGCGTTTATCACGCTGGGTACTTGCGAGGAGTCACAGGTGTATGCCAATTGGATATTTACAGTACGAGATGATATTAACGACCCCTAGTGCTGGTTCAGCATGTGACCCAACAATAACACCTTTACCGTATAGCGACACAGACCAGACAGATGAAGAAACGTACCTCTGTTTCAGCTTGTGACGGTGGGAGTGGAGTCTGACCCCGGCCGTGTTCTCCATCCCACCCATAATGTTGTTGATGGCTCCCTCCGACACCACCATCTTGTCCTGGAACAATAACAACTTTAATATTTACACCTTGTTGAGTAATACTAAGACATAACAATACATGTGTTTATAAGTTGAAGTAACAAACATAACATCAGCCATCATACTTAGTACCTTGACGCCACTCATATGACATTTACCTATTATAAACCACACTCATCCTACCTAAGATTCTTAATATTAAATTTGTCTCCCGATTGGTGTTAATAGGGGCTGATCCAAAGGGGGTCTCATGGGTCCAGACCCCCCTTTTCGTCAGAAAATTCCAATACTTTTCTTTAATGCAGTATTGTATTCAGGTGTTTTTGTATAGTAAAACATAATAATAACTATTGACCTCAGAATATCTTTTAATATCAAGTGCACATGGCTTCAAAATGGCCTCCAAATGCCCATGATATTGGTCAGATTTAAATGAATAATTCTGGGAGGGCATACAGCGCCCCCTCCCCCCTTTTTGATATTCCAGTTTCCGCCCCGGGTTAAGTGAATGTCTCTAGTTTAGGTAGTCAGGTGTAATTCCGAGGCGTTACACGTGTTATTTATCCCCGAGTTATCCACTAACCTGTATTATTACCGTTCACACACGAGAGATATTCACCACACGATCTATTATGTATCTGGACCCTAATCTCCAGGACACAACCCGAGTTTATATCACGGGTCACCTGCGCGCGCCACCCTCGTGACCACGCCACGCCCCTCACATACCTATCATAACCCCTTCCAGGAAACATGCTTAAAACCACCTAGCAGACGCATGCGCTTCCTGGAACCCCGTCTAGAGCCATTCCAGCTTACTGCGCAACAATAAACATAATACTCGTAGTAAATAACCCGGAGCTAAGTTATTGTGTCATGACGAGAGAGAGAGAATCATTACAGGGTCACAACTTATATATAACTGTACACAAAGTTTCACTTGATATACAAACACGTTCTCCAGATACTAAAGGTAATCTACGAACGGACAGACGGACGGGGTAACACTAAATACCTCTTATACTCCATGGTTACAGTAAGATAATGATAATAATACAGTAATAATGATGATGATGATAATAATAATAATAATAATAATAATACAGTAACAACAATAACAACAACAATAATAATAATACTAATACTAATAATAATTCACCAAAACGATGGCTCAGTCACACAACAACGTAAAGATACTTCTTCTTGAGAGAGAGAGAGAGAGAGACACTTCAGTACAGCACAATAGATAGTTAGTTTACAGGTAGTATGAAGCTCGCCACCAGAGGCGCTGTTACGGCCCACCTGAATGGTACACACCCAGCTTATTTCACCGACAATTTAACACCCAAACTTAACCTAATGCTATGTTAACCTATATATAACCTAACCTAATGCTAACTTAACCTATATATAACCTAACAATAACCTAACCTAATGCTATGTTAACCTATATATAACCTAACCAAACCTAACCAAACCAAACCTAACCAAACCAACCCTAACCTAACCAACCCTAACCAAACCTAACCTAACCTAACCAACCCTAACCCAATATAATCTAACATAACATAACCTAATCTAACCTTGGGTGTCTAATATTTAGGTCACCTACTGATAGGTTATGTTGGGGGAGGGAAAAGGGGGGGGTAAGAGAGGGAGGGAGGGGGTGGGGGATTGTGGGAGGGGAAAGGGAGGGGGGTGAGAGAGAGAGAGAGAGAGAGAGAGAGAGAGAGAGAGGGGGGGGGGGGTGTTTGCAGGGCTTCATAGTGGGGTAACGGAGAACAAGGGTGTGCCCAGAGATGTGGGAGCGGGGGTGGGGGGGAGGTGGCCAGGGACGGGGAAACCACGTCTGGCGACATATAACTACGATCGATACCACACCCCCTACCTACCCTCCCTCCCTCTTTCCTTCCATCCCTCCCTCCCTCCCTCAAAACCCTTCACCTTCAACCTGCCTCAAGACCCAGCCTGCCTCACGACAAAGCCTACCTCATGACCCGGCCTGCCTCACGACCCAGCCTACCTCACGACCCAGCCTGCCTCACAACCCAGCCTACCTCACGACCCGGCCTACCTCACAACCCAGCCTACCTCACGACCCGGCCTACCTCACGACCCAGCCTACCTCACGACCCGGCCTACCTCACGACCCAGCCTACCTCACGACCCGGCCTACCTCACGACCCGGCCTGCCTCACGACCCGGCCTACCTCACAACCCGGCCTACCTCACGACCCAGCCTACCTCACGACCCAGCCTACCTCACGACCCAGCCTACCTCACAACCCAGCCTACCTCACGACCCGGCCTACCTCACGACCCGGCCTACCTCACGACCCGGCCTACCTCACGACCCGGCCTACCTCACGACCCAGCCTACCTCACAACCCAGCCTGCCTCACGACAAAGCCTACCTCATGACCCAGCCTGCCTCATAACCCAGCCTACCTCAAGACCCAGCCTACCTCACAACCCAGCCTGCCTCACGACAAAGCCTACCTCACAACCCAGCCTGCCTCATGACCTAGCCTGCCTTATGACCACTAGGGGAGAGGGAGGGAGAGGAGAGGGAAGAGGGAGGGAGAGGAGAGGGAAGAGGGAGAGGAGGAGAGGGGTGAGGTGTGTCTGTGTCTGGCTCAACACTCGGTTTTGACTGTCATGCTGCCCGAACCATTCTCTCACTGTCCACTTTATCCTTCACTGTCCACTTTATCCTTCACTGTCCACTTTCTCCTTTACTGTCCACTATATCCTTTAATGTCCACTTTATTCTTCACTGTCCACTTTATCCTTTACTGTCCACTTTATCCTTCACTGTCCACTTTATCCTTCACTGTCCACTTTAGTCTTCACTATCCACTTTATCCTTTACTGTCCACTTTATCCTTTACTGTCCACTTTATCCTTCACTGTCCACTTTATCCTTTCCTATCCACTTTATTCTTCACGATCTACTTTATCCTTTACTGTCCACTTTATCCTTTACTGTCCACTTTATCCTCTACTGTCCACTTTATCCTTTACTGTCCACTTTATCCTTTACTGTCCACTTTATCCTTTACTGTCCACTTTATCTTTTACTGTCCACTTTATCCTTTACTGTCCACTTTATCCTTCACTGTCCACCTTATCCTTTACTGTCCACTTTATTTTTCACTGTCCACTTTATTCTTCAGTGTCCACTTTATTCTTTACTGTAAACTTTATGCTTTATTGTCCACTTTATCCTTTACTGTCCACTTTATTCTTTACTGACCACTTTATTCTTCACTATCCACTTTCTCCTTTACTGTCCACTTTATCCTTCACTGTCCACCTTATCCTTTACTGTCCACTTTATTCTTCACTGTCCACTTAATTCTTCACTGTCCACTTTATCCTTTACTGTCTACTGTATTCTTCACTGTCCACTTTATCCTTTACTGTCCACTTTATCCTTTACTGTCCACTCTATCCTTTACTTTTCATTTTATCCTTTACTGTCCACTTTATCCTTTACTGTTCACTTTATTCTTTACCGTCCACTTAATCCTTGACGGTCGACTTTATCCTCCACTGTCCACTTTATCCTTTACTGTTCACTTTATTCTTTACTGTCCACTTAATCCTTTGCGGTCGACTTTATCCTTCACTGTCCACTTTATCCTTTACTGTCCACTTAATCCTTTACTGTCTACTTCATTCTTTACTGTCCACTTTATCATTTACTGTCCACTTCATTCTTTACTGTCCACTTTTTTCTTTGCTGTCCGCTTTCTTCTTTATTGTCCACTTTATAGTTTACTGTCCACTTTATCCTTTACTGTTCACTTTATTCTTTACCGTCCACTTAATCCTTGACGGTCGACTTTATCCTCCACTGTCCACTTTATCCTTTACTGTCCACTTCATTCTTTACTGCCCACTTTATCATTTACTGTCCACTTCATTCTTTACTGCCCACTTTTTTCTTTGCTGTCCACTTTCTTCTTTATTGTCCACTTTATAGTTTACTGTCCACTTTATCCTTTACTGTTCACTTTATTCTTTACTGTCCACTTTATCCATTACTGTCCACTTTATCCCCCATTCATTTTCTTCTATATTAATTCCCATTTAGTTTCATAATCTGGTACAACATTTTACCAATAAACAAAATATCAAAACTTAACATTAGGTCAAAATGCACGAGAGAGAGAGAGAGAGTATCCGACGATGGTAACAACAGCTTTTATTGATGGTATGACGTTTATTCATCATTTGTTTGGAAGAAGAAGAAAGAAGAGAAGAAAGAAGAAACAATATGTCGGTTTTCTTCGTAGCAGACAAGCATGTAGAATAACGTACAACAGAAACATCGTCAAAATATGAGCATAACAACTTGAGAGCAATTTACACAATGCAAAAAAAAAATAAAAACCCACCAAACAGCACAATTTATATTTAAAAAAACAAACACAAGATAGAACGCAGGAAAATAACAGGAATCCAACAGCAGATGATCGTGTATACCGCAGCTTCAAGAGGACATATCGTGTATACCGCAGCTTCAAGAGGATATATTGTCGTGTATACCGCAGCTTCAAGATAATGTATTATGAAATGTCACAAGCGTAAATTAATTAACGGATAGTCGAATATCACCCTTATAACTAAGTAATTAGTAGGTTAGGTTAGATAAGGCTGGGCAAGGTCGAGTATGGATTGGCTAAGACTAGGTTAGGTTATGTGAAGTTTAGGTTAGGTTCGGCTTGGCTAGGTTAGGTTACGTAATGTTTAGGTTAGGCTTGGCTTGGTTAGGTTATGTGAAGTTTAGGTTAGGCTTGGTTAGGTTAGGTTATGTGAAGTTTAAGTTAGGCTTGGTTAGGTTAGGTTATGTGAAGTTTAGGTTAGGCTTGGTTAGGTTATGTGAAGTTTAAGTTAGGCTTGGCTAGGTTAGGTTATGTAATGTTTAGGCTAGGCTAAGATAGGTTTAGTTAGGTTAGGCTAGGTTAGGCTTGGATACGTTAGGTTAGGTTATGTGCAGCTAAGTAAAATTAGATTAGTATTTACTTAAGTGTCCAATTATGTAAACCACCTCGGTCAGTTAGCTAAGGTGTCAAGAAAATTGCACTTCACACCACATTTACTTTTCATCAATTTCTTTCCCCAATTAAAACGCGGAATGCATGTTTTTCACACCTTTTTTTTTTTTCACATACCATAATTTGTCCAAACATTGTGCCTAACACCAAACCTTTATCGTCTTTGTGAGAACCGAGTCATAACACCTTGGATATTTTTACATTGTTATTTTTTTTTCTATTCTGCTTGAAATGTGTACAGGAAGGCAGCGTGTTGAGTGGTGTCATTTACCTGAGCAGTCCAATGGTCTTAAAACAATGATTTAGGGTCAGGTTAGGTTAGAATAGGTTAGGTTAGGTTAGATTAGGTTACCTGTAGGTTAGGTTAGAAAAGACCCTGCGTGACACTAACCCCATCGCCATTGTGGTCAGCGACACTTGTTCACAGCACTACACTACAGCACTACACTACAGTACTATACTACAGCCAGCACTACACTACACCACAGCACTACACCACAGCATCACACTACACCACAGCACTACACCACAACACTACAGCATTATACAACAGCACTACCACAATACCGATGCACACAACGCTTCATTGATAATGGTGAAGGTGGTATCTCACAACGTCCACCACACTGATAACCACACCACTGCACCATACCACTATACTACAATACTATACAACACCACACCACTAAACCTCAGCACTACACCACAGCACTATACTACAGTACTATAATACAGCACTACAACACAGCACTACACCACAACATTACAACATAGCACCATACTGCATTACTATACATAAGCACTACACCACAGCACTACAGCATATTACTATACAACAGCATTACACCACACCACTACAGCATATCACTAAATAACAGCACCACACCACTACATCACAGCACTATATCACAGCACCACAGCACTATACCGCAGTACTACACTACAGCTACACTCGCCGCTGTCAGTAATTCAAATGCAGCGCCATATTTTGACCTGCCACCTCAGCTGTTGCGAGGTGTTCGTATCTGACGTTGTATGTCAGTTGGTGTTGGACGCTGACCCCCACGCGGGTGTGGGCGTGGTGATGAATACAGTACTAGCGTTGCCAAAAATCTCTAAGAGTAGTGGGATGTGAATGTTGTTATACTTGGCGAAGTTAGCGAGGGGTCCGGGAAGTTTTGCGTTACTAGGCCAAAACTATTAATACCCCATTTTCATAGCGTGACATCACCTGAATAATATCAGAAATAAGCAATATGACATCACTTGGATATATCAAGAGACACGGTGATGTCACAACAAACGTACGAACACACACACACCCGGTACAACTTAACTGTTTGTCTTGTAGTCGGATCCCACTTAACTTATTCTACACTGGCTCCTACGGTAATTATATCACAGATTAAAACAGCTGGACACCTAGTATTATCACACGTACACACCGGAGTGGAGGTGTCAGCGTACTGGACGGCGAGGTGGAGGCGGTACACACACACACACATCAGCGAGGGAGGGAAGGAGGCGTGGTCTTCCCTTACATGGCGGTGCGGGGTGTGACGTCAGCACCAAGGAGGAGGGGCGCGCCTCGTGACGTCACCGGGAGTGAGAGTGAGTGAGTGAGTGAGTGGCACCAATGACTCATGACTCACACACACACCTTTCTCACACTATGTCGTGCTTTTGTTGTGACTGCCAACACTCATCACACGCCTCTATAGATACACATAAGTCCTCAGGGTGAGTTATGCCCTGTTAACTGAAGGCATAGGAATGCAGAACTGACTTGACGTAAGACAGAAGAATAAACTAACCTAAAATAACAAAAATCACAGAAAATACTATACCTTAAAACAAAAATTAACAAACAAATAAAAACATACCGGGCATAACCTCTAAAAACTAAACTAAACTGTTCTTGTATAGCTAAAATGATCGTATCTAGTTAAGGTCGAGTCTGAGTGTTCATGTTAAGTTTAGTGTTATATATGAAGCATTAATCTCAGGTCTTCAGTTACGAGAAATAAATTAATGTGAGAATCTCGGTGAATCATAGCGCGGGTGTGCAGCTTAAGGTGCTCGGGGCCCTACTGGGAAAACCTGCCACCTCACACTGTATTTTTATACCCACTGAGGTGATGACAATAACATGTGGAGATGAAGACACGTGAAGACAATATGTGGAGATGAAGGCACGTGAAGACAACATGTGGAGATGAAGACACGTGAAGACAATATGTGGAGATGAAAGCACGTGAAGACAACATGTGGAGATGAAGACACGTGAAGACTATATGTGGAGATGAAGACACGTGAAGACAATATGTGGAGATGAAGACACGTGAAGACAATATGTGGAGATGAAGGCACGTGAAGACAATATGTGGAGATGAAGACACGTGAAGACAATATGTGGAGATGAAGACACGTGAAGACAATATGTGGAGATGAAGACACGTGAAGGTAATATGTGGAGATGAAGACACGTGAAGGTAATATGTGGAGATGAAGACACGTGAAGGTAATATGTGGAGATGAAGACACGTGAAGACAATATGTGGAGATGAAAGCACGTGAAGACAATATGTGGAGATGAAGGCACGTGAAGACAATATGTGGAGATGAAGGCACGTGAAGACAATATGTGGAGATGAAGACACGTGAAGACAATATGTGGAGATGAAGACACGTGAAGACAATATGTGGAGATGAAGACACGTGAAGGTAATATGTGGAGATGAAGACACGTGAAGGTAATATGTGGAGATGAAGACACGTGAAGGTAATATGTGGAGATGAAGACACGTGAAGACAATATGTGGAGATGAAAGCACGTGAAGACAATATGTGGAGATGAAGACACGTGAAGACAATAATATGTGGAGATGAAGACACGTGAAGGTAATATGTGGAGATGAAGACACGTGAAGACAATATGTGGAGATGAAGACACGTGAAGACAATATGTGGAGATGAAGACACGTGAAGACAATAATATGTGGAGATGAAGGCACGTGAAGACAATAACATGTGGAGATGAAGACACGTGAAGACAATATGTGGAGATGAAGACACGTGAAGACAATATGTGGAGATGAAGACACGTGAAGACAATATGTGGAGATGAAGACACGTGAAGACAATAATATGTGGAGATGAAGACACGTGAAGACAATAACATGTGGAGATGAAGACACGTGAAGACAATATGTGGAGATGAAGACACGTGAAGGTAATATGTGGAGATGAAGACACGTGAAGACAATATGTGGAGATGAAGACACGTGAAGACAATATGTGGAGATGAAGACACGTGAAGGTAATATGTGGAGATGAAGACACGTGAAGGTAATATGTGGAGATGAAGACACGTGAAGGTAATATGTGGAGATGAAGACACGTGAAGACAATATGTGGAGATGAAGACACGTGAAGACAATATGTGGAGATGAAGACACGTGAAGACAATAATATGTGGAGATGAAGGCACGTGAAGACAATAACATGTGGAGATGAAGACACGTGAAGACAATAACATGTGGAGATGAAGACACGTGAAGACAATAACATGTGGAGAAAGAGAATACAAGAAAATAGAACAATAAAGAGAAGAAAGGATAAAAAACGACCACTAACCCTCTACCATACCAACACAGATGACGTCACTCTGGCGGCCACTTTACGGAAGGGAAGTGGCGGAGTGAGGGAGGTAATGGCGCGAGCGAGTGGCCCAGCTGCACCTGTTCCACCAACACCCATTCCCTCCCTCCCCACCTCACCTAACCTAACCTAACCTAACCGCTTTCTCGCCCATTCGTGTACCTAAATTCCGATTCAAGGCAGCGCCCTATAAAGATGGTTCCTCCACTTAATATACCACTACTTTTGAATACTCCGCCACTTAGGTGTAGGGAGAAGTAGGGACGCAGAAACCTTAAATAAAGTGGAGGATATGGTAGTCGTAGTGCAAGATAAGCGAATAATGAGACAGAGTGTGTGGGTAATAAGAGCGCGCGCTTATTAGATAAAAATACTCGGCTAACTCGATCCAGAAGAAACAAGCAAATAAATAAACCCAGACACACTAAAGTTAAGTTTATTTTAAGTTCTGACTCACAGGATCTTTGTGCAAACTGATAAAACTTTAATTTTCGGTAGAACACATACTGTACATCCTAGCCGGAGATGACGTCTGAGTCAGACATGCTGGCTCCTGTCCACGTCACAGCTGGGCGAGATGGACGGTGTTGCATAAGTACCACGACTAACCTATGGGTCAGTGGGCCTCCTACAACATTGAACACTTGGCCACGGGAGGAGGGGGAGGGGGGGGGGGGAAGCACAGCACACACTGGACTTCAATGAATATTTTAAGTTAAGCTTCTATAATGTTTTCAGTGTAAAATATAAATTAACTCATGGTAAAAAAAATATAGTGACTATTTTTAATACGTAGTTGTAGTTTACTCAAATATACAATACTGTACTCGCATTATAGTTCAAGAAGAAATTACTGTTACATTATTTGATGAATTGATGAAAAATATAGGTTGTGTAGGATATACATTAAATAAATCATTAGAATCACATTTATTAATGATCATAGATCTAAAAAGAAAAAAATAAGTAGCTTTTGGGACTTAAGCTGAACAATGTCCTTCACTTCCGGTCAGCACACTGCGTCACTACTGGTCACCCAATACCCCCCCCCTCCGTCACACACAGCTGGAGAGAAATTCAACCAGGTTACAACTGGCTGGAGAGCGTCAAGTCAAGTTTATACGTACGATTTCGCACTCTCCTAACTTAACCCAACCTATTCTAACTTAATCTAATCCTAATCTAACCAAACCTAACCTACCACCAGAACTAGACTTAAACTAACCTAACCAAACCTCACCTATTCTCAGTTCTCACCTAATAAGAGCGACACAATAAAAATGGAAGCCCCTGAATATCGAGGATGGCCGGCCCAAGGGCCTCCCAGGCGTGAATTTGAATTTGTTAAGGTGTAGAAGCTGTCGCCAACACAACAACCACACCCCAAGTTAACGAGCCGCATGATCTAGTGTCAAGGAATAGTCCGAGAAGACCGGACAACTCGCCAACTGCACTGGCTAACCATTACCCCGGAATACGATCCGCAAATCGATTAACATCCGGGTTCCCAATTACAGCTGGGTAGACAGAGGCAAATGGCGTAAAGAAACTTGCCCAAAGTTTCACCCTGCCCGGGGATCGAACTCGAGTCTGCTCGCTTGCGAGGCGAGGATGCTGACCATTACACCACAGGTCGCCGGCTTATAGACCCACACACCACAGTCACCATGAGAGTGAAGTGTGTGGCGCCAGGGTCGTACACCGGGGAGCATGTACAGTAGGTCCTCCTTCATGGGTGGCTCTGTACACACTGAGGTCTGAAGGAGCCTCAAGAAGATAGTCGACCTCTCCATCTTTAAAATCCCTCCCTCCCACGCCTCCCCCCTCCCTCACCTCACCTCCCGGTACATCGGAGTAAAGACTCTCTCTCTCTCTCTCTCTCTCTCTCTCTCTCTCTCTCTTTACCACTGTGAATTAGGGGAAAGTGAGGGGATAAACAAAGAGAATGAGGGGTGAGGGGAGGACCAGAGAGTGAGGGGAGGACCTGAGTATTGGTGTTCTCGTCATGGGCGCGGTTCATTTCCTTCCGCCTTACCTAAACCATCAACAAAACCTGTGTGTGTGTGTGTTAAGGGATCATCGTGCTAATCCGTTACAAGCAAGACTAATTCACCTACACCTCTCTCCCCCACCACCACCACACCCCCCCCCCACCACACCCCCACCACCACACCCACCCCACCCTCACCCACCCCACCCCCACCTACCCCACCCCCCAGCCACGTCCCCAGGTGTAGCGTGGCCACCTGGGGACCACGTGACAGCCACAGTATTGTTTGTGTATCTGTTTGTTTGTCTACATCTGTCTGTCGGCGTATCTGTCCTTCTGTCTGTGTCTTCTACCTGTCTATGTATGTCTTAACTACTGTATTAAACTGTATTTACCTTCTCTACCAACTAATGTACTGTATTATACATCACCACCTGGGGAGGAGGGTGAATGGGGTGGGGGAGGAGGGTGAAGGGGGGGAGGGGAGAGGAGGAGAAGGCGGGGAGAGGGAGGGTGAAGGGGGCGGGGGAGAAGGGAGGGTGAAGGAGGCGGGGGAGAAGGGAGGGTGAAGGAGGCGGGGGAGAGGGAGGGCGGGAGGGAGGGTGAAGGGGGAGGGGAGGGAGGGGAGGGTTGTAATACTCTCGCCCTAAAACGCAGACTCGACCCTGTGTACCCGTGTTCGAGGTGGGGTCCACATACCACCACCACTACACAACAGTACAGTCTCCTCTCAGCAGTTCAGAGACGTGCGCCCACCTTGTGACGCTGTGAGGTGTGGCGAGCAGTCAGGGTGTGAGCATTATTATACACACTAACCTGGACAACGCCGCCACCTACCCACGTCATGAATACAAACGAGGTAATTAGGAGTCACTATGCATATATGTATTGACTATATCTATGTGTAACGATAGTTTGTATTTACGTATAGCTCTGTGGGTGTGTGTGTGTGTGCAGAGGTAATAGCAACAACAGCAGATGACAACACCAGCAACAAATTACAGCAGCAGCAGCAGCAACATGTGACGTTTGAGGCAAGAGGTAAAAATATCCGATACGCGGCCGCTGCTACACCACAACACAACTCTTGGCCTCTCTACCTCAACACAACCACAGCTATATCACTTATCATTAAAAATAACGAATTAGATAATTAAATATATAGATAATAAGACGCATGACAAACCAAAATGTGTTAATTAAGCGCATCCGTCAAGTCAGTTTACCATGGTCATTTACTAGGCTTGACGATACCGGAAATGCCGCCCTCCCAGGATGCCTAACACAGAGGAACCTATATGGTTTTTTTCCCCGCCGTTCCCTCCACCACTCATCCTTTCACTCTCCTCTTCCCCGTGTCTTCCTCCCTCACACAATAACTTCCTGCCTCTCATCACTCGCGCGGCAGCTAGGGGAAGAGGGTTTCCCGTGTCAAGGATAGCCGGGAGGGAGGTGTTCCGCGGGTAACCTTCAACATCTGGCCACCAGGGCGCTGCCTACCTGTAAATACGCCTCTCTTACCTAATAAATTAATCGAATTACTATTATTACTATTGTTATATTATTAGTAATGTCATTATTATTATTATTTTTACTTTTATATTTTAATATTAATATAATTTATCAGTATATCTATTATTACCGACAGGACATTACTGCACCATGGACAGCAGGGGTGGTGTGAGGACTTCGTGGTGTGTGGACGTGGGAACATTATCAGAGTTTGGTCTTCTAATCTATGACACACACTGTTAACACAAAAGCCAAATTTGTCTTCACAGGTCTATACTTATTTACACTTGTCTACATTGTTCACGCTTGTCTAAATAGGTCTGCACTCGTCTACGTGTCTACAATTTTCTACGCAGGTCTATAATTGTTTCCAGTTATAGAGTTATATATACGGGTCATCTCCATTTTCTTCAGTCTACACAGGTAGGCATTTGTATTTATATTGTCTAAACTTGATGTCAACTCAACTTGTAAAAGGTTTAAGTCAGCTCATTGTCAGTTCACTTGTGGAATGTTAGCAATGCCAACAAACTGTCAGCTCACTTTTGTAGGTTAGAAATGTCAGCAAACTGTCAGCTAACTTGGCCTGGTTTCAAAGTGTGTGTGTGTGTGTGTGTGTGGAGGTAGTGTAAGTTAGTGTGGTGTGGAAGTAGTATGGTTAAGAGAGAGAGAGAGAGAGAGAGAGAGAGAGAGAGAGAGAGAGAGGACGTACCCAGCATCAAAACAGTGAAGGCATGGAGCGTGTCCACACTGTGCCTCTCTTGTCTAACCCTCCTCCTACTCACCACCCTCCTACTCTCCTCACCACCCTCCTACTCCTCCTCACCTCCTGGGTTTGATCCCTGGGCAAAGCGGAATTACAAACAAGATCCTTCACGCTTAACGGATCGTCTTCCTATAGGACGTCGGGTTAGCCAGTGCAGTTTGTGAGTTGTCCGGTCTTCCTCGGCACTGAGTTACGCAGGTATAATGGGTGTAGTTGTGTTAGTGGCAACTTGTACACCATAAATAAATTCCTATCATGAGGTCACACACACACACACACACCAGGGCGGCACTACGGACTAGGTTGGGAAGGGGTGGTGGGCGGGCCTTATTGTAAGCCTCATGTGACCTCACTCAGTTGTGTTCTGACCTCACTCAGTTGTGTTCTGACCTCACTAGGGGAAAGGTCACGGCAGGGTTAGCTCCGGAGGGATAATTATCAGATATGGCCAGAGCAAGGTGCGGTCTTGGGTATGAGAGTTTGGTGACCAAACTGGAGTGGTCCACTGAAGAATTGGCGAAGGTCAAGTTGGAGAACTTGAAATTAAGGGAAGAGCTGGCGATGTTAAAAGGAGAGGCTGGACGAGTAAAGCCAGTGGCTGACGAAAAATCAAGCGAGTGGAAAATTGTGAGTAGTGGGAAGACAAAGCTTTTGGTGAAGAAGCACACCAAGGATACGACAACAACGACAACAACAGCTAAGTGTACCAACCCGTTCAGTCCCTTGATAGACGAATTGGACGTTAGTACAGTCAGGGACAGGGATGACAAGGAAGGTATAAAAACTTTAATTGTTGGTGACTCACAGGTAAGGTACATGGACAGGGCCTTTTGTGGTAAAAACAAAAATAGGATGAGGGTGTGTTTACCAGGAGCTGGGGTGGGGGATATAATTGACAGGATGGACAATATCTTGTCTGGTAATGGGAACAAACCCATTATCTGCCTCAGTGCAGGAGGCAATGATATTGGCCGGTGTAGGAGCGAGGAGCTTCTTGATAAGTTCAAGGCAGCCATAGATCGTATTAGGACTAAGGGAGGGATCCCTATCATATGCGGTGTCCTGCCTAGAAGGAGAGTTGGCAGTGAATGGTTGTCAAGGGCAGTTGGTGTTAACGACCGTCTTGACAGATATTGCAAGTCAATATCAGTCCCATTCATTGACAACTGGGACAACTTCTATGGCAGAAGGGACCTTTATGCTAGGGATGGGGTGCACCTGTCTAGGGATGGAGTAGCAACCCTGGCTGGGGCTCTAGAGGGGGCAGTTCAAAAGATATCGAAGTCTTTAAACTGCTAAGAGAACATAGGGGCACGGGGGTGGAGGAGACTGCAGTGGGAGCGGGTAAACAAGGCGAAAGATTACAGGGAAAGAGTGTTAGGAATGATGACATAACTAAGTTAGACAGGGAGTTTAAAACTAAACGCGGTAAGGGAAGGACTCAGAACACGACTAACTTAAATGTATATTACGCGAACAGTAGAAGTATGAGAAACAAAATGGATGATATTAGGGCCTTGGTATGTACAGAAGAAATCGATATAATTGCATTCACTGAAACATGGATCAACCTAGACACACGTGAATTACCAGTCGAATACCAAATTGCGGGTTACAAACTGTTCCATACCGATAGGCAGACCAGGAAAGGAGGCGGAGTAGCAATCTATGTTAGGGATAATCTGAAGTGTGAAATAAATAAGGAAATAAAAACTGAGAGGAATACAGAAACAATTTGGATAGAATTAAGCGACGGTCGGGAAAAATTAATCACAGGAGTAATATATAGACCCCCCAATCTTGACAGAGTCAATGAGCGACTTATCTGGGATGAAATGCGCAGGGCTACCATACACAACAAAGTCTGTATAGTAGGCGACTTTAACCTTGGCCAAATAGATTGGACCGACCTTACGGGAAACTCAGAATCAGAGGATTTTCTCGAGACGATCCAGGACTGTTTCCTAAGTCAACATATAACCGAACCCACACGGGGTAATAATATATTGGATTTAGTTTTGTCAAACAGAGAAAACCTCATTAGCAATGTCGAGGTAGGGAACGAACTTGCAAACAGCGATCACAAAGAAATTCGATTCCAGTTAGATTTTCAGGGCAGACGTAAGGAAAATTCCACTAAAGTACCAGATTTCAGAAGGGCAAACTTTGACAGTTTAAAGAGGCAGCTAAGAGAGGGGGTGTCGCGCTTGGCCGTGAACCTGACAGATGACACCGACCTGATAACGAGATCTGAGATTGCCGAGTTCCACGACAATTTAAATAGTGAGTTACTTAATGCACAAAGGCAGAACATACCATACAAAAAACTCAGATCAAACAACAATGACCCTAAATGGATAAATAATTATTTAAAGAACATCATTGGCCAAAGGAAGGCTATAGGTAGAAGGATAAATCGTGGCGAAATTCACCTCCGGGACTATTATAGGGTATTGGCGAGTAGGGTTAAAACCGAGATAAGGAAAGCAAAGAGGAATAATGAGGTAAGGATAGCAAGGGAGGCAAAGACAAACCCCAAAGGATTCTACCAAATGTACCAAACTAAAACACGAGAAAAGATTGGACCAATACGGTCAGACTCCGGCGAGCTCACTGATAACGACGGAGAAATGAGCAATAATTTGAATAAATATTTTTCAACAGTTTTCACCAGCGAAAATTTAAACATGATACCCGAGGCACCGACTCTATTCAGAGATAGTGAAGAAAACAAATTAAGTGAGATAGTAGTGACTAGTAACGATGTTAGTAAGCAAATAGACAAACTAAAGCCTAATAAGTCACCTGGTCCCGATGAGATATTTGCCAGAGTATTAAAGGAATGTAAGGAAGAGCTTAGTATGCCCTTAGCAAAGTTGTTTAACATGTCCTTAAAAACAGGTGTAGTACCAGAATCCTGGAGGATAGCGAATGTAATACCGATCTTCAAGAAGGGGGATAGATCACTATCCTCTAACTACCGCCCAATCAGTCTAACATCAATAGTAGGCAAATTACTGGAAGCAATCATTTCAAACTCTATTCGAAATCACCTGGAGAAGCACAGATTGATCAATGATTCCCAGCATGGCTTCACAAGCGGACGTTCTTGCCTAACTAATCTATTAACATTCTTTTCATCAGTTTTCGAATCAGTGGACGAGGGGCACAATTATGATGTGGTATATCTCGACTTTAGCAAAGCCTTCGACAGAGTACCCCACGAAAGACTAATTAGAAAGGTAGAAGCTCATGGCATCAAAGGTGACATCCTTAAATGGATTAGGGCGTGGTTACAGGACAGGAAACAGCGAGTGAGCATTAACGGCACTAAGTCCCATTGGAGCAACGTCACAAGTGGAGTTCCCCAAGGCTCAGTACTTGGACCATTATTGTTTATTATATACATAAACGACATAGATATCGGCATAGACAGCAACATAAGTAAATTTGCTGATGATACTAAAATAGGACGTGTTATCAAATCTGACGAGGACTCGGCAAAACTACAGGAGGATCTAAACAAATTTTTCGAATGGTCTGAAAAATGGCAGATGAAATTCAACATTGACAAATGTAAAGTACTCAGTATAGGGAATGTAAACAGGGAAACCAGATACCAGATGAACAACGATGCCATAGAGAAATCCGACTGCGAGAGAGATTTAGGAGTAATGATAAGTAGGAACCTTAAGCCAAGTAAACAATGTGTTTTTGCTCGTAACAAGGCTAATAAAGTACTTGGGTTCATACAAAGGAGTGTTAGTTACAAGACTAGCGAGGTCATCCTAAAACTGTATCTTGCTCTTGTGAGACCACACCTGGATTACGCAGTCCAGTTCTGGTCACCGTATTACAGAATGGATATAGAATCCTTGGAAAGAATCCAGAGGAGAATGACAAGACTAATCCCGGGTATCAGGAACCTTGAGTATAGAGACAGGTTAAAGCATCTTAATTTGCACTCCCTTGAGAGACGTAGAGCGAGGGGCGACCTGATAGAGGTGTATAAATGGAAGGCAGGGCTAAACAAAGGGGACATTACAAAGGTACTCAAATTATCCAACCAGGAGCGAACTCGTAACAATGGTTTTAAATTGGACAAATTTAGATTTAGGCGTGAAATAGGTAAACACTGGTTTGGAAACAGAGTAGTGGATGAATGGAACAAGTTACCAAATATCATCATTAACTCGAATACGCTGAATTGCTTCAAACATAGGTTGGATGCTCATATGAGCAATAGGGGTTGGGTGTAAACGGGACTGCCCAGTATGGGCCAATAGGCCCGCTGCAGTTTCCTCCATTCTTATGTTCTTATGTTCTTATGTATGGGTGGCAGTAACTCCTAGTCACCTCATATATCCGCCGCCCAGCATACAGTACACGTAGGGAGGTAGGAAGGGGAGGGAGGGGTGACTGTACGTGTCTGGGGTAGAGGTGGTGTACCAGTGGGGTGGGCGGGGTGTATACTGTATAAGTCAAAGGGGAGAGGGGGAGGGGGAGGGGAAGGAGGGGAGGGGAAGGAAGGGAAGGGGACGAGGGGGGAGGAATATCTGGTGGGGTAGGGAGGAAGGAGGTGGTGATAATGATAATAATAATGATGATGATGATGATGATAATAATAAATGGTATCACTATAAAATCTCTTAACACGAGAGAGAGAGAGAGACGGGAGGATGTTGTCACTTATACTCTTAACAACGGCGAACTGTTTCCATAACTATATAATTGGAGAGTATCCGCTTGTTATCCGGCTGTTTCTGGTTCAATGTGGTCTGGACGCATACACACACACGTGATAACAGAGTTGCTTCCTTATTACCTTGGAAGGAAAATCTTTGTAATGAGTGGGTGGGTTATTGAGAGAGAGAGAGAGAGAGAGAGAGAGAGAGAGAGAGAGAGAGAGAGAGAGTATTCACCATTATTAAAACACACACACACACACTTATTCGGTAACATCGATCACTTACTGAATAAATATATTAACGTTTCCTTCCTTATATGTTCCTTGGCTGACGGTACGGTATTATTGTACAGGCTGACGGTACGGTATCATAGTACAGGCTGACGGTACGGTATTATTGTACAGGCTAACGGTACGGTATTATTGTACAGGCTGACGGTACGGTATCATAGTACAGGCTGACGGTACGGTATCGTTGTACAGGCTGACGGTACAGTATTATTGTACAGGCTAACGGTACGGTATTATTGTACAGGCTGACGGTACGGTATCATTGTACAGGCTAACGGTACGGTATTATTGTACAGGCTAACGGTACGGTATTATTGTACAGGCTGACGGTACGGTATCATTGTACAGGCTGACGGTACGGTATCATTGTACAGGCTAACGGTACGGTATCATAGTACAGGCTGACGGTACGGTATCATAGTACAGGCTGACGTAAGAACAGGTAATACGGACGGTATTATTGTACAGGCTGACGGTGACGGTAGTATTATTGTACAGGCTTACGGTACGGTATTATTGTACAGGCTTACGGTACGGTATTATTGTACAGGCTGACGGTACGGTATTATTGTACAGGCTAACGGTACGGTATTATTGTACAGGCTGACGGTACGGTATTATTGTACAGGCTAACGGTACGGTATTATTGTACAGGCTGACGGTACGGTATTATTGTACAGGCTAACGGTACGGTATATGCGGTACGGTATTATTGTACAGGCTAACGGTACGGTATTATTGTACAGGCTAACGGTACGGTATTATTGTACAGGCTAACGGTACGGTATTATTGTACAGGCTGACGGTACGGTATTATTGTACAGGCTAACGGTACGGTATTATTGTACAGGCTGACGGTACAGTATTATTGTACAGGCTGACGGTACAAAAAGTCAAGTCTTTCTTAATATGTGGAGAGAAAGTTTAGACCATGTCAGTATATGAACGACAAATATTAATACGTAACAGACAAGCAGACCTGACACTTGCCAAACAGGTATTCTAGAAACCACAGTAGTGTTAAGGTTTAATATATAACCGGACAAATATCTTTACTAGTTTTAAAGGGGTGTTTAGGAGGCCATGAACCATTGGCTGTAAGTTGTGAACAGTAAGATCGTGTTGGCCTTGTGTGAGAGACGCCATCACTCACCCACCTCACTACAACAACAAACGGGTTCTCCCTCCCACACACCTTCACTCTCTCTCGCACCTTTTCTCTCTCTCTCTCTCTCCTAAATCTCTTCCTTCTCTCTATACTTCCCCGTTCAAGGATTTAAGAAATGTTTTCCTCAATATTTCGGTTTCTTGTGGGTTGATTTTCGTGAAGTTTTGCTGTTGTTTGTGGAGGAGGTGAAGGCGAGGTATACTGTATGTTGATGGCTGGCTGGGGCTGTCCTACTGACCTATCACCTCTCTGCCCATGGTGGTCACAGTTGCTGGTGACACACACACATACACACTGACCCTCTTGGCTCTCTCTGTTACACCCACGTTAAAATTCATGTTCCTTATTATTCCTGCACCTATAATATATGGTTAAGGTCACGTCTTGTACCAGCTTGTGTTATGACGGAGGTGTCACTGGGCCGGGGTGTCACTTGGCCGGGGTGTCACTGGGCCGGGGTGTCACTGGGCCGGGAACACCACCACTGCCTCGACACCTGGCCATCTACCTGCGGGCCATGGCATCATAAACCATGGCCGAGTCGATACAACGCTCGTCTGTTCCCTTGGGGTATAACTGGCCCCAGGGACACTCAGTCGACCCAGCTGTGAGTGGGTGCCAAGATTAATTAGGTACCAGGATTGAGTGGGTACCAGGATTAATTAGGTACCAGGATTAATTAGGTACCAGGCTTAAGTGGATACCAGGCTTGAGTGGGTACCAGGCTTGAGTGGGTACCAGGCTTGAGTGGGTAAAATGTAGGTCACATTACCTCACTGAGGACTGAGGATTAATATTCAATGTGATGTTTTCTACACTGCCCCGAATGGTCCGCCTCTCACAACTCTTACAATCTTCACTTACCTTAATCCTAACCCTCATGTCTATACGATCCTCAAGTAGTGGTTAATAATGTCGGGGCGGGGCATTTGTTAATAACGTCGGGGCGGGGCATTTGTTAATAATGCCGGGGCGGGGCATTTGCTAATAATGTCGAGGCGGGGCATTTGTTAATAATGTCGGGGCGGGGCATTTGTTAATAATGTCGGGGCGGGGCATTTGTTAATAATGTCGGGGCGGGGCATTTGTTAATAATGTCGGGGCGGGGCACTTATTAACAATGTCACCGGCAATAATTGAATCTTGTCTGCTACAATACCTGCACTTGAATTGGTACCGCTCTGCCCTCCCCCCCCCCCTCTACAGGTATATTGTATAAACCTCACTACCACACACACAACAGAAGAACTGTGTGTGTGTGGAGAATGGTTAAGTGAGGCGCTGCTGTAACAAACGGTTGGCGGTGTGTCTCACCCTCCTCTTACCTCACTCTCCTCCTGCCTCACCCTCCTCCTGCCTCACCCTCCTCTTGCCTCACCCTCCTCCTGTCTCACTCTCCTCCTGTCTCACTCTCCTCCTGCCTCACCCTCCTCCTGCCTCACCCTCCTCCTGCCTCACCCTCCTCCTGCCTCACCCTCCTCCTGCCTCACCCTCCTCCTGTCTCACTCTCCTCCTGTCTCACTCTCCTCTTGCCTCACCCTCCTCCTGCCTCACTCTCCTCCTGCCTCACTCTCCTCCTGCCTCACTCTCCTCCTGCTTCACTCTCCTCCTGCCTCACTCTCCTCCTGCCTCACTCTCCTCTTGCTTCACTCTCCTCCTGCCTCACTCACACCACAAAGCTGTCTCACTCATCCTCCAATAGCAACAGGCCATTCCTGAGTGAGTGAGTGGGCGAGTGAGTGGGCGAGTGATTAAGTGATTGATTAGTTGAGTGAGTGAGTGAGTGAGTGAGTGAGTAAATACAGTGCCCGAGACGGTAAGAACAGGTCGGATTTGTGGTATCGTGTGACGGCGCCATTCCGCTGGTGACGGCCAAGTGGGGAGGAGGGGAGGAGAGTGGTGGAGGTGGTGGAGGAGGGGAGGAGTGCGGTGGGAGTGGTGGAGGAGGGGAGGAGTGTGGTAAGGGAGGGAGGGAGGTGCCTGGCGTGACGGTAATTAACGTCTTCAACAGATAAACAATAGAAGTTGTATAGGATGCTGGGTGGGGTGTATGTTTCTCACCCTCCCGTCACCCTGATCCTCCCGTCTCCCTCACCCTCCCGTCACCCTGATCCTCCCGTCTCCCTCACCCTCCCACATTAATTACACCCGCAGTCACTCATAACACCTTGTCCTACACCCGGAGGCAACACTAGTCAACATTACAACTACACCTTATACTTTACACACCATCACTGTGCTTAATAATGATACTAATAATACTAGTAATAATAATAATAATAATAATAATAATAATAAAAAGAAGAATAATAATAATTAACGGGTTATTGAAAAAGTTCTGCAGCCCAAAGGCTGAAAATATACATTAGACAAAAATGCCTTATTACATACAAAGACATGGGGTGGGTGGGTCGTTTAACAAAAGCTTTCATTACTGAAAGGAGGAACAATGATTGAACATACAAATTATTATAGTTTACTGTTGATGGCCCGGGCTGGTCGCTTGCCATACTGAGTGAGGTCACGTAGGCCCGTGGTGCAGTCAGTAACAGGTCCGTAGGGGTTGATATTAAAGACCTCACGTGTTCAAGTTAACACCGTATGATGTTCACGTGGTGCGGTAACTCATCCTCGGGTGTTGACATGAAGGCCCTCACGTGGTCATGGAGACACCGGGTGGTGTGTGTGTGTGTGTACCATTAGTTTTCATGGACTGTACATCAACTACCGTGCCTGACTGTAGATGAGGTGTTTAGGTCAGCCTGTACCTGCAGTGTGTGCCAGCGTGACCAGCGTAGAGAGCCTTGGCAACCACCCACCCATCACAGTATCAGGGAGTGTGACTGTCACCACAACACACACTAACACACATGCATACAAACACACGCACAAAAACACAAATACACACTGGGGTTATAACTGACTAACAAGTTGTTCAGAGGCCCTTGATGTTTGTGTTTACCGAGTCCCACGATGTATGTATTTAAAGTCCCATGAATAAATACACCAATCTATTTATCTTTGTCTGTCATTCATGTATGTATGTATGTATGTGTGTGGGTGGGTGGTATATATGTATGCATGTAACTATCTATCTTTAATACGTGCGTCTACATAAAGTATATATATATACATTCATATATCCGTCAATCTATTTGTTAATATACATATCTATCTATCTAAGGGGACCGGACCTAACAGAGCCGTAAATGGTCAGTTTACACCTGTTGTGATGGTACAGTCACCCAAAACAGTCCTGTCGCGAACCACGATTCGGACTCGTGAACCCGAAGCAGTAGACACTGATACATTATTCTGTCCATAAATGATTCGGATTCAAGAGTCTGAATCTCGGGGTTCATGGTTCGCGACAGGACTTTTTTGGGTGACTGTACAACAGGGAACCAGTTTACCTGGAGGGATGACGACGACAGGGATGTCATTTAGTAACGTCATCGCCGCTAGTGGGTGACGTGTGTACATATTTTCCTACCTTGTGCAAACAATATACATTTCCTACAAGAACTGTGGTGAGGAGTGAATCTGTTTACTGTTTTCGTTGACCTGCGACAACGCACTTTACTGCTGGGTCAGGTTAACAGTCTTTCTATCTGTCTGTCTCTGTCCTTATTTACCTGTCTGTCTGTCTGTCTGTCTCTCTCTCTCCTTATTTACCTGTCTGTCTGTCTCTATTTACCTATCTGTCTATACATCAACCAGTCCACGTACTGTATGAACACTGTATGGTTGACTGAGTCGCTATACACCTTGGTGGGGTAGATACACCCAGCCCATTACCAGGTATGTGGCACTCTCAACACGGCCCTGGCAGCCCGGGTGCCACCGTCTATTGGCACACCTCCCCTGCTCATCCAAGGCTATGCGATCCCCCCCACCAGCCACACTACATCTACACCCCACCCCACCCAACCACACTCCGCCTACACCTGGACACTCGATACTACACCCTCCTCATAAACTGTTAATGCCGCCTTGACAACACCACAAAGCGAGGCTCTTAATACTCAACTCTCCCTCCTCCTACTCTCTTCTTATTCTTCTCTACCCCCTTCCTACTCCTCCTCCTCTATTCTTATTCTTCTCTACCTCCTCCTTTTTCCTTCTGTTCCTCTTCTTCCTTTAGTGTCAGAGACTTACCGTACCTTAAGACTGATTACAAATTAACAGTCTACCCTAACTTGATAACTCAGATGGACTGACAACAATCTCTGTGGTTAACTCTCTCTACAAGCGCTAGTGAACGTGTGTGTGTGTGTGTGTGCGCCTCTACTCCCCAGGTGTTCAGGGTCACACCAGGTGGCCTGTTTGGATAGTGAGGCATGAGGAGAGTGGATGTAGGCGGGGGTACTGGATGTGGGCAGTGTGGGCGGGCGGGGGTACTGGGTGTAGGTACGTTATTAGGCATGAGGAGTGCTTTGGGTACTGGGTGTGGGTGGGGTAGGTTGGGGCACTGGGTGTGGCCAGAAAGGTTTCATCAAAAAAACAGGTTATCTGGGACAGTCTCTCACAAGACCAGCTCTCCCTGCCTCACTCGCTGGCTGTCTGGCTCTTCAATAGAGAGAGAGAGAGAGAGAGAGAGAGAGAGAGAGAGAGAGAGAGAGCCACCTCCCCGTGTTTAGTTTAGCTCTCCCTGCCAGTATAGTAACCCGAGCCTTGTTAGTAGCCACCCGGCCGTGCTACCCAACACTACTGGACAAGATCCTGCGGGTGTAGGAGGGGGTGTATAAAGGCAGAGTGGGCGGGTAGGAGAATAATGGAGGAACTGGGTGGACCTAACGTGCGTGCGTGTGTGTGTGTGTGTGTACAGACAAGGTGTAATGTGTATACAATAAGAAAATTTGAGTGTAGTAGTGAAGAAGGGTACAGGAACAGCAGGAGAGGATACAGAGTACAGCACAGTTAAGGTGTACACACACACGGGTTAAAAATTTTGTTTCGACAGATCAGATTTGAACTGACACATGGCTTGTGATACCAACATAAAATAAAATCAAAATAAATAACTCAAATTACCTAACAAATCCACTGAATAATAATTAGTCAGTTTTTAGGAAGGGATATACAGTAATCTGGCTCGTTTGGTGTATGGTAGTTTTCAAAACATAATCTGGAGCTCACACATAACTAATTATGAAAACCTGGGGCTCAAGTGCAACTAATTATTACAACACGAATCATAAACATAACTAATTCTTAATACCCGAGGCTACACAACATTAGGACACGAGGCTACATAACACTGGGACACAAGGCTACATAACACTGGGACACGGGGCCACATAACCTGGGACACGAGGCCACATAACACTGGGACACGAGGCTACACAACATTAGGACACAAGGCTACATAACACTGGGACACGAGGCCACATAACACTGGAACACGGGGCTACATAACACCGGGACACGAGGCTACATAACACTAGGACACGAGGCTACATAACACTGGGACACGGGGCCACATAACAATGGGACAAGCTTCGGTCGTGTTCCCTCATACTTTATTCACAAAATTCGGGTCGGTCGGTTCTTGATGGCTAATTAGGTGAAAAGAATTACAGTCGTATTTTTTCTTTGTTTATATCTTATTATTATTTTAATTATTACAGTCAAAAGGTTCATCAATCGACTATAAGCTTGGCGTATGTTTGTTTTCCTTGCTGTGTGTTCGTGGGTTGCTTACATGAATCGTATTGTGATACTGTATTAGTAAACTCTGCCTAACCTACCTGAACTAACCGAACCTAAACTAACCTAACTTGACCGAACTAAGCTTAACCTAAACTAACCAACCCTAACCTAATTAAACCTAACATGAACTAACCTGACCGAAGTTAAGGTGTCCGAACTTAAACCTGACAAACTAATCTTAAACCGACCAAATCAAACCTAACAAAGCCCCATCAAACCTATATAAACTTAACCTAATCAAATCACACTAAAAGTTAAGTTTAATATAATCAATTTGTATCGTATAATAAGTCAACAAAATAAATGGGTAAATGCCATAACCGTCACCAATACAACTACCATTACGTGACTACAGATCGTTTACACTCCAGGTTTCTTTATCATATGTAAGGATACAATCTTGGAAATGTGTACTATAAGTTCTATAACCAATATATTACAGAAAACAAAAACAACTGACATGTATGGTGGTGAGAGAAGCTACCAGGGTTAAGGCACCCCAAAGGTTTTTTACGATGAATATTCCAGTAATGAAAGATTTAAGAATGTATACAAACTCATAACACAGAAAGAGTTAGGAGGGGGAGGGGGGCGTCGAAGAGTATTTTCCCCAGCGGTGTGTGGACTGACAAACACTATATTTCCCCTTCCAAGAATAATGGCCACAAAAACAAGTGGTTCAAGGGGGGGGGGGGGGGTGAATAATCACGGGTATAATTATTTGTCTTGAAGGTAATGAAGGTAGAGAAGGTCTTCAACCATTTGAGTCAAGAGAGACATTATGCTACCAATGCGACGGACAACCCTGAAGTTACATATCGTGACAAAAAAAAAGGGCTCAGCTGAATTAAAATAACTATTATTGAGCAATAAGTTAATTTTCCATGTAATTATCTGCACTGTCTATGTACACTCTACCATATACATATTTTAAATACAGTATCTACCTCCTACACTATATACATTGTATACCAAGACTAAGTATTATATGCATGCTGAACCAATGTGAACTTGTAGGACAATTTGACTATCTATCTACCTACCTATCTAAACACGGAACAACGGAACACTTCTCTAAGCTACAGTAACATTTAATTGGGCTAGTCTAATGGCCCCTAATAATTAAATATGAGGTAGCTTTGTTTAGGCTGAGGGCTTATAAGAACTGGCCAATGAACCTGCATCTCTTTCGGATGTGTGTGTGTGTGTGTGGCGAAAGCAACAAGCCTCCAGAAGAGGTTTTAACACTCAGGTCCAAATTCAGAATGCTGGTTTGAAACCGCATGAAGGTTTAAACTAAGGACCAAGCAACGATTGAAGCTTGTTGGTATTCAAAATGCTGGCTTGAGCCAATGCAAAGATTCAAACCGGGTTTGAGATCGGATTTGTCGATCCTCGCGTTAATCCTACCTAGAGGCAGGTTTAGTGGTCGTTCCATCATTCAAAATAGCAAGTCAACATGAATTTTGACAGTGCGCTTTTCGGAGATGTCGTCAAATTGAAAATTTTGTAGAGAGAATACTGACGGTAAATAGGCAGAATCCTATAAATTGTTATGATGATACGCAATTCAGACAACGATATAGGTTCAGGAAGGGAGATTTCCTTGATATTATCCGTAATATGGAGCATCTACTTGACAGACCTGTTGGCTATGGTTCACCTCTACCTCCCATTCATCAGCTGATGATTGCTTTGAGATTCTTCGCAACGAATAGTTTCCAGGTAAGAAAGTTTCTGGTGACTGAGTGAGTTATGGTAATGTGTTACAACACTTTCGAGTTAAGGGTCCGTGGAGATCAACTGGGTAAATGTAAAGAACACTGACGCCTCTTTATTTTGGGCGTTTTTCTTTAGGAAAACTATTTTGATGTATTTTCAATATAGTTGAATCAATGCCGAGTGAATTTTGATTCTTAATGTATTAATAAAGGGGTCTTTTCTTAAAATTACCAATCAGGGGAAATGTGGGGTTAAAAGAACAGAAAGAAACCTAACCGAACCCAACCTAGCCAGGTTACTACGCCCTGCATTGATTCATCTTGCTTTGGTTATGAATACTGACACCTGTCCTGGATTATATCTACAATTTGTATGTAATTGTTCTTCCTCTATGATTTTTTTGTTATCATATAACAACACGGCCACGTTGTAACACAGTACCATAAATCATTATAATTTGACCATAATTTGATTGTAATTACAACAATAAAAGTAACTTTTGATGTGCAAGGAGAGATTTCTCCTCCTTAAAAAGTCGTCGAATCATAGTTGCCGCCATAATATTGTAAACATCAATCTCGATGGTGATTGGCTGTCGTAATGGTGTAAATGAAACGCGATTGGCTGGAATTTCAGTGTTCGAATCCTTGCTCGGAATTGAAGAAAATACAACAGATTACCCAATCCGAGGTTCAAGACGATGCTCTGCATAAGAGTAATCCACTGCAGGAAATCTCGGATCGAGGAATCCCTATTCCCACACCTGAGCCGAGCTCAAATCCCAGGTTCAAAACACCGTTCTGAATTCGGGCCCAAGCGTTTGGAGAATCCAGCAGTAGCACATGCCTTCAGAGAGCAACTCGAACAGGGGCTGATAAACAACCCGACAACAAACAACCAAAATCCCAGTGCCGAATGGGATATTCTCGACACTGTCAATGACAAAAACCTGCAGAGACCCTAAGCCAGATCGGAAGAATACACCAGGACTGAGTTGATGAATATGACCAGGAAGTCAATGTATTCGTCAATGATAAATGTGCTGCTTTAAATGACTGGCAGAACAACCCTCAGTCTCGAACCATAACTGATACCTTCTGCAAGAAGAAAGCGGCGGCCCAGCGCGAACTTCGAAATCTAAAGAACGACTAGTTTAAAAACAAAGCATGTGACATGCAAAAATTTGCAGATCAACACAAGATGCAAAAATTTTTCAATTCCACTAAAACATTTTATAGGCCAATCACTCATGGCACAGCCCCCTTCGCTCATCTGACGATAATTCCCTAATTAAAGACGAAGAAGGCATCCTTCAGCGATGGAAAAAGCACTACGATTCACTGCTCAATAGAAACACCGATGTACAGTAGACGTCCTGACTACCCAGCAGGTCCCTCGGCATCCACAGTTGACCCACCTCGGCTATCCTCCATCCCTGGATGAGGTAGCTACTGCTATCAAACAGACGAAAAATAACAAAGCCACAGGGCCTGATGGAATCCCAGCCGAGGTGTTTGAAACAGGTGGACCCCTACTTACCAACCATCTCCACTCTCTGCTGGAGAATTATGGGAAAATGAGGAAATCCCCCAAGCTCTTAAAGACGCCTCCACCGTCAATATTTATAACAAAGGAGGCCGGTCAGACTGTGGCAACTTCCGCAGGATCTGCTGCTGTGTAGCTGGCAAGATTATCGCCCGAGTCCTCCTAAACAGACTCCTTCTTAGGGCAGAAAACTTCCTCCCAGAATCTCAATGTGGCTTTAGACCATCACATGGCACCATTGACATGATCTTTATTGCCTGCCAGAAACAGGAAAAGTGCAGAGAACAGTGTCGTGACCTGTACATGGCCTTCATCGACCTAACCAAGGCCTTCGACTCGGTCAATGGCGGACCCTCAGCCGTTTTGGCTGCCCATCAAAATTCACTGTCATTGTGAGGCAACTCCACAATGGCGTGAACGGCAGTGTCCTACACAATGGCACCCAGTCTGAACTCTTCCCCATTCAAATGGGGGTAAAATAAGGATGTGTACTGGCACCAACTCTCTTTTCCATTTTCTTGGCTGCCTTCCTTACTCATGCCAGTGCCAATTTAGCAGGCAGGGTGGACATCCAGTATCGGATGAAGGGTCTTTTCAACAAAGGTGTCGGCAGCTTCTATTACTGAACTTCAGTATGCAGACGACCTCACCCTTGTCGCTCACACTGAACGCAGCCTACAGGAGATCCTGAACACCTACGTAGATGCTTACGCACATTTCGGCCTTGAGGTGAATGTACATAAGACTCAGATTCTCTTTCAACCTGCTCCCGGTTCAGCCTCACCTCCACCATCCATCCAGCTTAACGGTACTACCCTCTCTAATGTTACTCACTTTCGGTATCTAGTCTCCCATCGGATCAAATGTGCATCTCGAGCCTTCAGCAGACTCCACACCTGTGTCTTCAGCTTTAAGGAGCTGAAATTATCTACAAAGTTGCAAGTATATATCGAGCAGTGGTCCTTCCCACCTTGCTATGTGACAGCAAGACATGGTTCACATACAAGAGGCACCTCAAGGCACTTGAAAACTTTCACCAATGTAGTCTACATTCCATCTTCCGAGTTCGCTGGGAAGACAAGAGAACAAATACCGTTTTCTTGCCGACACCTATAGGAGCATCGAGGCTACCTTATCCATGAACAACTACGCTGGACTGGCTATGTTACCCGCATAGACGACAGTAGGCTGCCAAAGCAGCTACTTTACAGTCACCTAACGAATAGTAAATGTAACGCTGGCCCCCTCATCTGGGAGACGATTACCCCACACAGTAACGCTCGGAGGAGCACCACACAAGAAGGTGTCAATACTTCTGAGTTAGCCCGACTGCAAACCGAAGCAGACAATCGCCAACACCGGAAAGACGCTACCCCTCCCACACTAGATGTAGCCTTCCACATGTGCAACATCTGTGAACGACTCTGCTGGTCCCGTATCGGCCTCTTTAGTCACCTTATAACTCACCAACGTAGGTGACATCCCAAATAACTCATATCATTGCATTATAGCTGGATGATCATCATACTCGATTCCGAGTGATAGCAAAGTTATAGTAAGTAGTGTGTGTCATTATTGAGGTAAATTTCCTGATTAACACCCAACTCCCTTTGAAGCTTAAAATTGTCTGATTCAATTGCTTCTACGGAAATCACCCGTTTCTGAATTATGACCCCCCTAACCTAACCTAACTCAACCCAACCTAACCTAGTTGAGAATTAACCATTGTTCTGCCTACCGATTACTCCGGACCCGGGCTGAGGTTGAGGAGCGTGTTGTCTTCAGAGGCAGGGATAGGAGGTAGCTGTCGCACTCGGTCGTCTTCCAAAATAATTGCTTTAAAAAAAATCTATATTTCGACAACGAGTAATTTCCGACAGGTGTTTATAAAAGAAAATGTGCTTAGAATTGCATAAGGTAAGTGGTAGGGCCATTATTACATGTAGTATTGTTACGCGACTTGGGTGTTAATATGGAAAAATACCTCAATATGTACTGTGTATACATAACAATAGCAATAAAATAATAATAACAGCACGTTACCATGACCACCCTACTACGCTTGTTACGTTGTTTAATGGCGGTTAAACATTATCAATTATTTATTTTCAAGGAAGCTTATCACTTTCTCAATCACTTGAACTTTCATGTATGTACAAAAAACAAAGCCACCTGTACTGTCAATAATGTACCCTGGGTGAGGTACAAGTGGTCCACTCCGTCATACCCAAGTCGGGGAAAAAATATCAGGCCTCCCAACTGTGCTGAAGAGAATTGACAATAGGAAGGTATTCGTATAGGACGTGCAGCCATGTTAAATACCTCCAGGATATACTTACACAAGACGTATATGCTTTCATTGTTTACATACAGCCCAATGTTTTCAAACTCAGAATCATATACGAAACCTAATTAACAACAACACATATAACTACATAGCCTCATTTAAACCAGCTTGCCCCCAAGCCCCTTCATCCGGACCTGCAGCCCCGGGTGGGGCAGGTGACAACACACCTTCAACAGGTACCGTAAGTAAGGTGTGTCACTTGGTGTTTCCTGTACAGTACATAACACATCACAGAGGTGGTACTATAGTCTTTGGGTGGTACTTACGGTGTGGTGGCTGCAGCGAGAAGAATCCGATAAGTAAGAGTGGGTGGGCGTTTAAGAGGGTGGCTACCCCTCCTCATGGGCGGGCCGCCAGCTCAACATGGCTGCCCCGCACGCCCACGGTAGCCCACCCACATGGCCGCCTACCAGCTGGGTGGTTGTGATGTGTGGGCGGTGGCCACAGCTGCATCATACAGAGGGTGGCCGCATAGGGGGAGCGTCTAGTTTGGGTGGTGTATGGGCGTGAGGGAGGCGCGCAATGGACCACTAAAAGCTACAATAAATTTACGCCGTCAGGACACTGGGCACGCCGGCGCCGCCCTCACAAGTGGCCTTAATATAACACGGCCACGAGGCCTGGCTTACACTGCCACTCTGGGCACCACTTAGTATGACACACTTATTGCCAAGCTCACCACTATCCCTTTGGCCACCACTCCCACAACTGCCGCCACTGTAGAGTACACAGCCTACGCCTACACGCCAGCACCGCCACACACAGCCTCCTGCCCACCCATAACCACAACCCAGACTGGTCCTGTGCGCCGCTGCACCCCACCAACCCTGCCAAAATTATCAGGCCACCAGGGTAAAAATAACTGTTGGACTGGCCCGCAGCTCAAGCGCACACCTCCCTCTCTAGCTGCGGTACTGCTGCTGCCTGCTGTTACAGCGGTCCCTGGTACAAGCACAAGACGTCCCTCACTACTGGGCGGAGGGGTACACCTGAGGACGTCAAGCCTCTCACAAATCCCGACACACACGCACACACATTGATGACCTCATCCCTACACCCACACCCGCCCTCACTACAACCTGGCGGTGTCTGGCAGTTCCTACAACCTCCACTCATCAATATATGTACAAGCCATCCATTTCTTTTGACCACAAATTTACATCAGTAAATGTTCACACTCCAGAGAAGTAAAGAAAGAAGCAAAATGAAAAAAAAAATTCCGCAGTTGCATTCTTGCTTTACAAAAGGAATTTGGCAACACTCCTCCAAACCTACGGTGTCCCGACGCACGAATTTTTTAGGTACATAAAAGTGCATTTGTACTTACATATAGGATATAACACACACTATTTTACCTCTCTCTTGCTGTCTATTTACTCGTTAATGTTTTTGGGATATAAAGACCAATTTAGACATTCTTCCCTATAAAATATGACCCTAAAGCGAAAACATCTGATAGATCAACGTTGCTGATTAGTAAATATTGAGTCATTTATAACCAACGCTAAAAATGCCTCACTCTGTCTCGCTGAACGTTCTCTCCCATGGTGACTTGTTCAATTACGAAGCTTGATTATTTATACCGCGGGTGTGATGGGGGAGAGGGAGGTGTTGTTTTAATGCGGTGTGGGAGGTAAAGCGAGGTGAGGGAGGGGGGGGAGGTAACTGGAGCAGCTTTAACCGACACTCGAGATGCCAGCTGACGCCACGAGCCTTCGAATACTCTGCCCTCTGGTGGCCTCTCCACCAACCCCGTTTCCACCACCCGCGACATTCGTTAGAAAGATAGACAGATAATTCGATAGTTGATTAGATAGATACATATTCATTCAGTTAAATCATCATTCAAGTTCACATTGATTCAGCAAGGGTAATGTGTAAAGTGTAAATGTACAGTACGTAGACAGTGCAGACAGGTATAGAAATAACACAGACCTTCTTTTACCTAATTTACCAAATAGCCACCGACTGGAGGTAGCCATGCCGAGAGGAGGCTAGTGGCCTGTGTAGGATCCCTCCATCGTTCTTGATAATTTTGTCTAGGGGCTGCCGCATCCTTATACAGGCCATACACGTTGACCCTCTGTAAGCGTTGAACTGTATAATCGATAATCAATAAAACCTTAACCTTACTAGTTAACCCATCAGTATAAAATACACTCGTTAACCGTTCATACACATGAGGCTACTTGGAAAGGAAAAACATTATATTCAACCATCCCCGTTAACGATATATAAGTTCAACCGTACACATTAACCAACTATATATTTATGATCAAACTCGTTAACCATCGTACCTTTGCGTCAAATTCGTTAACTGGGGAATACGTCGCACTGCAGTTGTTGACCATCAAATGTATTACCCATATTCTTTACCAATCTATAATTTGAACTATACTTGTTAACAAGCTATCGAGTGTTCCCTAGAGAGAGAAAGGTGTGTTGACATTTCAGATCACGTGATATCGGTGAAGATTAGGCACTACAGCTTATTTCACCTGATGATTAAACACCCGAACCTAATGTTAATCTAATGCTAACCATTAGGGGAATAAACCGGGGGGGGGGGGGGGATTTTCACATGATTTGACATTTCTATGCTTGTTGTGAATGGTAATTTTCAGCTCAGCCGGAAGGGTCCGTGTTTTCACAGTGTTTATTGAGCTGTTCAAGATGGAAGTTGTAATTAATAACATATAGTAGAAATGGAATGAGTGAAAACTGAAAGGCATGCATGAACGAAGGTGAAGGAAGAGGCTGCCAAAATCGTAAGATAAATGAGAGAGGACGAACAGTAATGTAATAAAGTGGAAATAGAAGAGACAAGCACTTCTGGATAATTTTCCATTTCGCAACTGGATAAGGCATGTGTTTACAGGAACTGGACGGATAAACGTATGGGTGCAGAACAGCTGATCCATAATGGAACAGAATGGCTAGAATAGAATGACTTGGGAACAGAAAGGACGGTGCAATGAGGGAACTGCTAAGGCATTGATAAAACAATTACGAAGATATATATATGAGACTGCCAATGGCAATAACAGAAAACGGCGCAGCATTAAAGAGGGCGGGCAATAAAATGCCTCACGGGGACTTACCCTGTATGTATAAGTTACAAGAAGAAATCGATGTCCACTTTATGGTGTGGTGTTGCGTGAAGGTTCAGCTTATATTGTGGTGGTACTTGATGTTTGTTTGGCCTTTAAACTCACACGCAGAGAAAGACAACCATATTATTTGTAGTTTGAGCTAGCTGCCTCGTGGTTTACAACTGATTTCTTTGTTTACAAGTGTTAGAGCTTGAGGGAACACGCATGTAAGCGAGAACAGTTATGCAAGATGAAAGTTACCCTTTCTGTAAGTATGAAGCCACGGTAATAATAAAAGAGTATGGATATGCTTTATTGTAACTTGTGGCTCACATCTTACCCTAACTTAACACTAACCAAACCAATTAGCTCCACCTACCTTTTCTAACATTAAACAGACCAATACACCTTAACTTACTTACACGAACCAAACTTATCCACACTAAATAAACCTAACGTATCCAAATTAAACTTATCCACACTAACTAAACACCTTACCTTGATAGCCCTAACCCAAGCTATCCACACTAGCCTCTACTGTATAGCCGAACCTAACGAATTAGTAGGTGCTTCAGATAGCTCTATAAATGCCTTTCCAAACAGAGTGCTGGTGTGATTCTTCTCGCTCGTAATCCTGGCCCTCCCATAGGCGACTGCAATCTTGTTTAACCCAAATAGCTAATGTCAACCAGTTAGAGGCATTCTCAACATCTTCATTAACGAGAAATATTCACAATAAGAGCCTTGGAGGACGTGCGGGGTGTCTAGGAAGTAGGGAGGCACGCCGGCCAGGGTTTGACAACAAGTGTTCACCGAAGTTGAGGTAAACAGCCGTGTGCTATTGTTGTCTTCACACCCGTGCAGGAAATAGCTGCTCACTATCGGTACGCTTCTATAATTACTAGACACATTCATGTTTTATTTTATATATAGAACAATGATTATTGAAGTATTTTTTTACCATAAACCTGAGTAAGTCAAGTACTGTACTGAAAATGGATAACACCTGTGAACTCATTCTTTTATAGTATTTTAAGTCACCTCTAACGATAACAGTTACACTCGTAAGGATCCAACCTTTTGATATTCAGTAACTGTTCAGCGATCACTAAACACGGTATGATCAAACTGTTGATCATATCTACCTGGGGAGATATTGGGAGGGAATCAAGGAGGATGTTTTGAGACTGGGAGGGAGATGAAAGGGGTGTTATGGGAGGCTGCGGGAGAGGATGAAGGAGGGTGTTTTGAGAGACTGGGGGAGAGGGTGAAGGAGGGTGTTTTGAGAGACTGGGGGAGGGGGTGAAGGAGGGTGTTTTAAGAGACTGGGGGAGGGGGTGAAGGAGGGTGTTTTGAGAGACTGGGGGAAGGGATGAAGGAGGGTGTTTTAAGAGACTGGGGGAGGGGGTGAAGGAGGGTGTTTTGAGAGACTGGGGGAGGGGATGAAGGAGGGTGTTTTGAGAGACTGGGGGAGGGGGTGAAGGAGGGTGTTTTGAGAGACTGGGGGAGGGGGTGAAGGAGGGTGTTTTGAGAGACTGGGGGAGGGGATGAAGGAGGGTGTTTTAAGAGACTGGGGGAGGGGATGAAGGAAGGTGTTTTAAGAGACTGGGGGAGGGGGTGAAGGAGGGTGTTTTGAGAGATTGGGGGAGGGGATGAAGGAGGGTGTTTTAAGAGATTGGGGAGGGGGTGAAGGAGGGTGTTCTGAAAGACTGGGGGAGGGGGTGAAGGAGGGTGTTTTGAGAGACTGGGGGAGGGGGTGAAGGAGGGTGTTTTAAGAGACTGGGGGAGGGGATGAAGGAGGGTGTTTTGAGAGACTGGGGGAGGGGGTGAAGGAGGGTGTTTTAAGAGACTGGGGGAGGGGTTGAAGGAGGGTGTTTTAAGAGACTGGGGGAGGGGGTGAAGGAGGGTGTTTTGAGACTATTCATGATATTGCAACAAGAGATTCTCAGTCAGCCAGCCAGTCGGTCAAGTAAAACATTGACTGTTCACTTTACTCTGTGATGATAATAGTTTAATGGAAGATGCAGTCAGTGAATAAATATGAATAACTTACTGTCTTTACTAACTGCTAAGAAACATTAAAACTTCACTATGTTGGTAACTGCATCATCATGTGAGTAAATACTTTTATACCTCATTATGTAGGTAAATACAGTATAGTCTGCATTTACGCGGTCAATTGAACCCGTGGAGGTCCGAGTAAAACGAGACACGCGTAAACGAAATAACAGAACATATGGGATTAATTGAAATAGAGACTGGGCCGACCCCCAAACTCCACTTTTTCCGACACAATACGTACGCTGTGGTAAAAATAACATCTTAATTTTATGATGGTATGCACACACAATTAATATTCAAGAGAAATATCAATGATATTAGGTCTTTTAACACTTACGTTAATAGAAAAGATGGCTGGGCACACGGGGATGGGGGGTTGGTTACGAGGCAGATTATTGGCCCTCACCTGTATCACTTGTATCAATTGTATCACTATCCACCACAGAGGCTTGCAGGGCCTCTTTGTCAAACCCCTCAAAGTCCATATCCTCACTGACTTGGGCCGGCTGTGGTGGGTGGCGGGTGAAGAACTCGGTAATGTTTTGATGACTGGGTGCCCTTGTGCGCACCCTGCCCGATCCGCTTCCCGCGTAAATAGTGAAATTTACCGCGTAATTAAAACATTTCATTGTGGCAAGGCACCGAGTAAATGACCAAACGTGTAAACAAAATCCGCGTAAACCCAGACTAATGTATACTGTACTTCAATATGTGATCAAAGACTTCAATATGTAGGTAAAGATTACAGTACAGTACTATATACTCTGTGGGTAAATATTCGAATATGTGGGTAAAGACTTCAGTATGAGGGAAAACACTCTAGAATCAAAGTGATGTGTGAAACAAATAAAACTTTAATTGCTTTTTGACTGTACAAAGGCCATTGCATATACAATATAATTTTCAAAATAATGAGGAATTCTATAACTCTTGCACCTTCCTTGTTTGCTGAAAGCATTGTCTGCATTATATATTTGTATCAAACATAAAAGCACATTCGTTTCTCTGAAATTGTTCGTATTAGGTATTTACAACACTGTAGCTGCCCTTTACTTGTTTCTATACAATTAACAAAAGGTAAATTACCCAATATGCTGCCACTCATCCTTCACAGCAGTACAGTACCATACAGTAGTTAGTATCAACAGCAAATTCGTGCATGCTTTCAAAATTTGTCAATGTTGGGAGGCATTGAACACTTCATATATGCAATCTTATGACCATATCTGAATATGGACAGCTTATTTACAGGTAAATAAATTTAAGATGTTACACTACACAGAAACCAGATCTCCCAGTTTCAGCCACTGTTTAGCATGGCAAAGATTTCTGAAAGCACACACAACAATAGCATTAACAGTCTAGATTTCCCATATACCTAAACATCCACCTTTATCACATATGACAGACTTGGTCAATAATAACCTATCCTCCAGACAGTGTACTTGATCCTCAGCAAGTAACATTCCTCCTATAAAGTTCACCTCAAGAGTAAAATAGTTCATCCCTCAAATCACTTCCTACCATCTGTTCTTAACATACCTGTACAAGTAGTCAGAACTGTACATCCCTCCATCTCAGGCAAGTTTTATCCCCAAGATGGGTTGTTTAGACTGTAAAGCTACACAGTACAGTACTGTACTGTACTCAGTCATACCTACAACACCCTCCTCTACAACACATCTTTTTTTCTACATACTGTACTGATTCACTGATCTTGTCACATTGTAATAATCATTAACCAAATTGTTGTACGTATATGACTTGCAGCATGAGCATCTTTAACTTTTACATACAGTACAGTATAACATTAATTTCATTCCATGGGGAAAACAGAAACTCTGTAAAATATAATAAATAAACACCCTGTATATAAATACTGTAAATAAATAAAAATATGTAGTAGGAGGGATATATATATATATATATATATATATGCTGATAACCACAAGGAAAGAAGAAAACACGAAGTTCCCAAGCACTTTCGTGTAATTCACATCTTCAGGGGTGAGTACAGACTAGTCTGTACTCACCCCTGAAGATGTGAATTACACAAAAGCGCTTGGGAACTTCGTGTTTTCTTCTTTCCTGGTGGTTATCAGCATATATATATATATATATATATATATATATATATATATATATATATATATATATATATATATTATACAATAGCACAATAAGCATATAGGGACCACAAATATCTAAGACTAAGAAACATTACCAAATTTGTAAGTGCACAATAGGTAAGCTGTTTGTTATAAGACAGGTGGCCAGTGTCTCATCTCATTACTGCACATTCAGAGTTTCTCCCAAGTCATGGACACTAACAAAGCCAACTGTGTGGTAATATCCTCTCTGGCCATCATACACAACTTTCACTCCATCTTATAAAATAACATCAAACATGATACTAATTTTTAAGATTATTAATATACTTCTCTATTCTTATTTTTCATTTAACAAAATATATTCAATATTTAATTTCAAAATATAACCTAATTAATGTCACTCAGTCAAGACAGCATGTACGACGGCTCACAAATATGGCTCTTCACTCTGAATGTTTGAGTTATTGATAGTCATCCTCCCAGATTTTTCATCTCTCTGGGGACCAATATTTTTAATTTCATTCATTCACCCTAGTCTTTGCCTTCCTCTGGCCCACCTATACTCTTTTTTGCCCATAATCATCTCCACCTTTATCCCACCATCCCTAATACCCCCTGTAATATATTCGATGTCATCTCATTCTCCTTTCTTTTAAGCATAACTAACTATATAGTGTAAATGCATTACAGTGAATCATTCATAAACAAGAACTGAATATCACACAGTGATCAGCACTTTGAAATTCCTGGCATACATTTCATATACGTGAATATCAAGAGGCTAACACATACGCTACAAGACCAATGAGTTGAAGAACACTGTACAGTACAGTACTCCATCGGGTATATAGTTCCAGGGAAGGCAAGTACTGTATGTCCTGACACAATACTGTACAGTATACAAATAAGGTTAAAAGCAATTATGACAAGAAAACTTGATCAATACAACACAGTAACTGTCATAACCAAAATCATGGTACAGTACTGTACAGATTCATAAAATCATAATAAAGAGAAGAATAACCTGCTTATATACATTGGCCGACACCTGAATTGCCAAACTAAAGGATAAGACCATTTAAATGAGTTGAGGAGAGAGGTGACTGGAATATGATGGATGCAGTGAGTGACTTAACCTAATCCACTGAAGTAAGGGTTAGGAAATATTATTAGCTTCTTACATTTTAGAAGCAATTTACCCTATATAATCAGGCCTCGAGTAATATAACGTACGACTGTACTATATCTGTTTAGGATAGATTTAGATTTTTTAAATAAATTTAACTTATGAATTTAGAAATTGGTGCTGTAAGGTAAATGAGGCAGGTTTAAAATATTTATTAGGAACATTCTGAATGACGAGTAAAAGGTTTTGCTGTAAAATACTATTGCCCTTAAAATGCAAATACAGTATAATAAGCCTGTTATTCAGTGTACAATGAAAGACAAAAGTCGTGTCGTGAAATTTAGTGAAAATATATGCCGAAGGGCTAAACTTTTGGTGCGCTCTGCCTTGTGGTAGGGGGCTCTCATAATGTTTCAAGAGTTATATTTAATCTTCGGACAAAACTGCGACACTACTTTTGTCTTTGATTGTACATGTTAGGATTAAAACACAATAAACTACTACTTTGGTTTGTAATACTGAATTAGTTTGTAGAAATAATAAATGCTGAAAAGACAATTTGGAATGTGTGGAAATAAGAAAAGATGAGAACACAAGCAAGGAATACTATACAGTAACTATACAATACTGTACTAGTGTGTGTGTGATGAACATGACAAGCAAGCAGGAGGTGAATGTTCAAAATAAAAACTAAAGAATGCTACATAAGTACAGTAGTATATTACCTGCACACTATCACTTGAAGGCTAAATATGACATATGATACAGTTCAGTACATAAAATTAATGTATACTGTACCTTAGATTGTTAATGATCAGCAATGTGTTAGGGGTGGAGTGAATATTTCATAATGCAAATATGACTTGTGATGGCAGATGGACTTTGTAGTAAAATATTAACTTACTTATGTGACTCAGGAATAATACCAAACAGAATGTCCTTGGATATATAAGTTGTAAGAATGATGGGGAAGGAGAGGAGAAAATGATGGGGAAGGAGAGGAGAGAATAATGGGGAAGGAGAGAAGAAGAGAGAATAATGGGGAAGGAGAGGAGAAAGAGGAGAAAATGATCAGGACATCGATGAGAATGGACTCCTGGCTTCTTAAAAGATAACCTGGGGAGAGGCAGAGAGAAGTCTAGCACAGTATCTAAGTAAGTCGGATGACCGACAGCAAAACAACACTGAACATCTACTGTATGATCTTCAGAGTACAGTATACATTACAAGCTACAATCTCCAGTACTACAGTAAGCAAGAGGTTCTGTTGCTAACTTTGGGTGTTTCTCTCCTGTACCACAAAAGGATCTAATTGTTCAATATGTATCAGTAGTTTACTTTCTAGTTTTGTGCAGTGTATCTGTTTCTATTAGGGATCAACTCCACATATTGAATAGATAGACGAGTACAATTATGGGTGATTAAAGGTAAAAACCTCTTTAAGTTCTGGTAGATGAACAGTACAGTCATGCTTGGGACGTTAGCCAAAAGAGTTTGATGTTAAGGACCGATTCCTTTCTAGTAATTTAAATTTTGAAGAAATTATGTTGATACTGGTAATTTGATTCTACTTAAAATTAATTATCCTCTATTTCCAAAACAAAGTTACACAATATATTATTCATACAATCATCTCAC
The DNA here is from genome assembly GCA_958450375.1 of Homarus gammarus. Taxonomy (NCBI): domain Eukaryota; kingdom Metazoa; phylum Arthropoda; class Malacostraca; order Decapoda; family Nephropidae; genus Homarus; species Homarus gammarus. The sequence continues at coordinate 371,517 of CAUDMG010000499.1, read as the reverse complement.
ACAGACCCCTACTGTTTCTGGAGACTAGATATTTAGACACAGTAAATTACTTGACAGAAATTTCACTCAGTTTTATATTGTTAACAGTAACACTATCTCAGTTACCCATTACTCCTACTGGGGGAACAACTACTCAATGAAAGAAATCATCAGAAGGGATGATGATGATGGTCTCAATGTTAAGTTCTGAGAAAAATGGTGATGATCTGTGTAACTCCTGAGACAAAGAAATACTGGGAAAACCTCAGGAAGAGGAAAATGCATGAGATTTTTCTACAAGCAATTTACAGCGAATGTGTGAATATGCAACAACAATGTAAGCAGGGGGTAATGAGGTGGTGCAGGAAAGATTCAGTTTGGTACATGAGCAATTTGTAGTTCTCTAGTGTATCTCTCTCTCTGTTCCTCCCTATGGTCACATACTGTATACTGGAAGTTAAGAAAAACTACATAAATAAACTACTTTATTCCTTAAATGCATGTCCAGTTATATGTCACTTTACAGTCACCACCACTTGCATTAGAACATATGTTATCAATTAAATATGAGATGTTGTAAGTGTTATTTTATGTATGTATCTGTTACCGTCACTCCTTCACCAGCTTTGTGTAGAGAGGATCAAGAGGCCTCAAGAAAGGAGGGAAACAGTACAGAGCAACATAAAAAGAGGACGTGATAGAAATTAAGAGAAAACATTAGTAACCGTTTTATTTTTCTCTATGCAGTATATTACTACTGTAAGTTCATGTACCTTATAGGACCTCATCAAGGGCAACCTCCATAACTAATTAGTGATAGTTATTGAAAATTATGAAGAAAACAATGAAACTAAGAACTGGTACAGAAAGAAAATGTATGGTGATGTCAGGTGAAAATATTTACAAAATATGGAAATAAGCTCACAATGAAATGTATAGATGGAGGAAAGAAAAAAGTTAATCAAGAATTGAGAAATAAAGATGACAATACCAAATTAACCTGTTAAAACATACTGTGGTTGTTATAATACATGCAAAGCACCAAACATTGTGCCATTATCTACATCACAATTGTTCATGATCATGGCTGACACACAACTGAATACTGATACATAGACTAAAAAGATCATGTGATCCATATGATTAATATATCAACAACTGGTTGCATATCGAATAAGCTCCAATCCTACAAGGCCCCAACCTATCCTATCTTGACTCAATTCAACCAGACCTTACTTAACTTCACCTAAGCTAACCTGACCCAATCTTCCTAATCTCAGCTTGTCTAATCTAACTATGCCTAACCTGACCACTAGAACTGGGGCCCATTTCATCCATCAACATCAACAGAAATATTCAAGAAAACCTATATAAATTAATAGTGTCTATTTTGTGTAAACTAAATGTAAATATTAAATGTCTTAACTACTTGTACAATTATGTTGTAATAAATAGGAAAAAATTAGGGACACTAAGAGTGACTAGAGAAAACAACACCAATCAGTGGATCATCAACACCATTACTCTTCATCTTCATCATATTGAGCTGTCACCTCTACTACCAGGATGGGGGTGAGGGGGAACCACACTTCCATCACCCAAGTCTCATGAGACCATGTCTACATAGTGCAGTTACCCAGTAATACTACACCATTTGTTTAATTAAGTAGGTGTATCTATCAGGTGACTACAAGACTTGAAATCATTATTGGTGGAGAGAGAGAGAGATCAGGAATTTCATTGTAGGAGCAGTGCTCCCCCACCCTCTATTCTGGGCACAGTTAAAATGGATCCCACACAATATGTAATCAGTTCTCACTCTGGACACAAAATTAATCAATTGATAATATCCACTATTACACACAGTAAGTGTGTCCCAGACTCACACCCAAGGTCTGTTATAATATTTAATGCTCAATGGAGAGCAGTTTTCAGATGCCTCTCTACTGTACTCTTATCAATCTGACAAGGCAATTTATTATCAAGAGCTAAACACAATGACCATTCTTACCAAGACAAAGATGTGAACACCATCTAATGTTATAAACATGATCACAAAACCATTTTTTATAAAGACAATAACATGAACCTAAAACAAACAACACTAAAGGATTTATATTCAGGTTTAGCTGCCTGGAAATTGAGTAATTTATAAGTGATGTTCATGATAATTTTCAACAATGATCACCTGCACAGGACAACAGCACCAGTAGACACCACAATACACACACATACAAAAGTGCTCCTTCATCTACTGTACTTTTACTATTACTGAAAATTCAAACTGACGGTTGGAGACTTGACACAGCAAATTGATTGAAAAAAAAGTTTACAGCTATATGTAGTAAATAATCAACTAATCCTTACATCCATGGCACACAAACATTAATCATCAAAAAATTTAGTGAGGTAAATAATTAACTTAAGATGCCTTAAACTATCCAATACTGTATTCCTGTCTTCATGAATTAAATACAGTACAAATACCATCTTACAATAAGCCCAACACTGGTAAGTATTCCAGAAACAAGATGTAGCACAGTACAAGGTACTGTGCTTTTGTTGAGGCTACATCATTGATGATGATGTAGCCTCAACAGTATTTCAAGCTTTAGCGGTGGCCACAACTTGAGTAAGTTGGAAAACACTGACTCTTAAACTTAGCATATGTTCCTGAACAAAATTTCACACAGACAAATGGATACATGATCCCACAAATTCAATAGTGGGGCATAATAAATACTGAGAGAGAACTGCCCATGTCACATAGAGAAGAAAATTTGAACATAATGTTGCTGCTCCCAATGTGATTCTGCTGTGATAACCTCTTGGGAGGAACTTCAATCATGTCAGTTTTCACTTCATTTCTTGTGCTGTGTTGACCAAAACACTTTTTAATGAAACACTCTATTCAAGTACATGTCTAAAATAGTGCCTTCACATTTATACAGTTTATGGGTTCACTTTGACCACATCACTAGAGAGACCTTAAGGCATACAGAATATTGTTCTTAATCCCTTGAGTGAATTGAAAGATTTCCCGGGCATTCTCAAAATTTAAAATTTTGCAGTGAAACAATTAAAATAACATTTATAAATTATAATTACCCAGTACTTGACTTATATCTAAAAACCTTGAGATTTCCATTAGTGGCATTCAAATTCGTTGGAAATAATATTACTGTACAGTACATGTATCTTGTAAAAAACTTAGTTTTTATAATGAATCCGAGTTTTAAAAACACTGATTTTAGCCTCTCTCAACTGTTTTTAATGGGCCAAAACTAATATAGAAGAATTTTAATTACATATTAAGTCATAAATTATTAAAATGCACTAATTAAATACTGGCTAATTTGTATTCATAAAAAATGTGAGATTGAATGAGACAAAAATTTTTGATGGCCTTGGCATTACTGTCACACCTAAGGGTAATGTTGATGAAGTAGCACTCATGTGACCATTGTACTCAAGGGGTTAAAAGACAATATGTATGAACTAATGTGCTGTGCAGCATTTCCTTTGTAAATTAAAAAAGAAAAAGAAAAGAAAATTTTTTTATGAAAATTTCCCTCAACTATGAGGAAATATAAACCCCTATGAAAGAAAATTCTCCTTAGCTTCAAGACGTGGATGTCACACACACACACACACACACACACACACACACACACACACACACACACACACACGCACGCACGCACTACACCTGTAGTATTTATCAGATGTGCTTAATAATAAAGGAATCAACCTATATCACAAGCTGTCACATTGCTTATGACAAGAGTTTTACGTTCACAGTAAATACCCAGTACAAAGCACACTAACATATCAATATACAGTATTGAATTCTATTGAAAGCAAATTCATTGTTACTCACTTGACACATGAATTTTATGTTGCTGAAGTGTTTGAGATGAGAATACATGTAGTGTAATATTCCACACAATGACAACAAGAGCTACAAAACATTACAATATTGCATGAAGAACTTACTACTCACAGTAACCATCAATTCTTTGTACAGTATTGTATTGTATTTATTAACATTCGACAATAATACATACACCACAAAAATAAGTACAATCCAAACACCCAAGAATATAAAATATAGCCTGTTGTAATGGCATCCAAAATATCATGAGAAAAAATATACAAGTACTATATATAAATCTTCCAAATGAATCAATCTATTGCTTTACTTCCCTATTTGCTCTCATCTTGGGTGAGTCAATGAACAGAAACTTTATAAAGGGAGGAACATAACGGAGGCAAGCAAGTGTACCGTAGAGAGTCATAAGAAAGAGCTGAAACCAAAATTGAAATGAATGTAATTAATGATAGGAGTTATGAGTATTGTACAGCATGTCTCATATGTTGCCCACCATAGGAATCATAAACCATCAAGGAACAATGATTGAGAAATTAACACTAGAAGAAAGAGGCAGTTTAATATTCCTGTACAGAGAGCCAGATACTACACACCGATCAGTGCAAGAATCACTGAAGACTTAAGCCAGAACAACACGTTTGAATGTAATAAGATTACCAAAGACATAACAGTGAGAGTTGAGGCATCATGTTCACATAGAATCCACTTATGTTTTGAAGTAGATGGTGAAACACTTGAAAACCTCCTGCAATAATGTATTTCCCTAGGGAGCATAACTTATTGGACATCCTGTACAAGGGATTCATAATGTGCTGCACTACTACAGCAACTTCTCCTTTATGTGTAGCAATGTACCTGTGTTTACTGCATATATCAAGTGCCTATACCTGTAATAATATTCAATACAGTATTATGTTCCCCTTCATTTTGTAATGATCATTCTACAAAAATAACTAAATCTTAAATTGTGTCAGTGATATAGATTTCGTACAAACTGGATGTGACAATCCACACTATACAGTACTGGGACAAAAGTTAGTGCAATTTTACAAAACTCAATAACTCACAGTTGTCAGCCTGAAGGTAGTGCTTGAGACTGGATGGTTGCTGTAATATCTACCTACATATAGATAGGAGAAAGTATTATGAATTTCAGAAAATATCATTTACTGGTCACAATCCAAGTTCCCAGATCAAAGATAAATTGACAATAACATCTAGCAATAAATGATAAACAAAATAATCGACAGTATAAAACTCCCAATTACAGATAACTAAATACTATAATGAAATACAAACTAATGACTGGAAAAGCACTAGAAAAATAATAAGATTAAAGATAAATGAAATGGATTTTCAAGTAAATATAGTTTGGCTGTTGGTTAAATATATACAAAAGAAGTTTTTTTGACTTAGCTCCAAAAATACCCAAATGTACAAATCACAAAGCAAAAGTTACTCTTTCCACATTTCCCCTTAATCCCCATCTTTGGTTTATAAAGACTACAGTATTTAAATACAATATTGTCAAGCTTGACTCTGGAATAAGACCAGAAAAATTATGTTGACGACTGTTAATGAAACAACAACTTGGTTATCACTGCCATGGCTACTACTGAAAGCTGATTCTATTGCTGAGTTCAATGTGTATACATTATATAAACACATCTTGCATAACTTACCTAACATTAATTCACAAAGCACAATAATAATTTTAGCACAATATTAATTTTCACCACTAAACCATGCAAAGTGTTTCAAAACAATCTAAATTTTGTGTATGGTCATTTTCCTTTAAAATTACATTAATAGTTCTTAATGTCAAACCAAGTGTATTGTCTCAATCTAAATTTTGTATATGATCATGTTAACTTAAAGAAATTAATTTACATAAGATGGAATTCAAGAGGTAGAAATAACAACGGTAGTTGATGATACTGAAGCTATATCACACGCAAGGTTGGGTCAATGCTCGACTTCATTATCAACAGCAGAACCGGTGTGTGTGATGTGCAGCACACTGGTAGTGTCTCTACTCTTATTTTTCCCATTAATAATTCTTCCCACCTTCTCATCAACTTGTATAAATCCTCTGCTACCAGAACTTGGTATTACGTTTTGATGGTTATGTCTCAGAGATGAACCACCAGAGTGGGATGAGTCCAGACTGATTACCTTCACTGTCTTCCTACCACTGTATTTCCTAGTTGAGTTATCTCTAATGGAGGTGTTAGTGCCCTCTTCCCCTGGCAAATCATCCACCTCTTGCTGTGGTTTCCTTGACACTCGGCCAAAGGGGGAAGAAGCAGCCAGGTATGGCCGAGTGTCATACGAGAACATTACGCCCAAGGCGACATTAAATGCCGAGGCGTCGTAGTGATGGCAGCCAGAGTAGCGGAATAATGGTTTTTTGTCGTACCTGTACACAAGAACACATGTCAGCACTCCACTTAGATACAATTTTCAAGTTTAATAGCTATACACTTTCAGGTATTCAAAGACTTTTGTAGTATTATTTAAAACATTTGGTGACAATTCTATGTGGAGAATTGACCATCACATAGATGATACAGTCATCACTTGCTGTACAACAACATATGGAGGTGAAGAAGTGAACTTCATCAATCACAAACATAAGGAAAAGTAAAGGAAAGTGAGCCAAGTCCAGACCTACAGCTTAGGGGTTACCATCCATGACCTAGTAGGGCCCTCAACTGTAGTGACTGGGTTGTCAAGCCTCCACAGATTATTAAAATATATACACAATAATTTACTAAGCGATAAACTGATATTTTATAGGTTTATGATAATTAAAGTTACAGACATTTATATATTATAACAATGGGGAGTTTACTACATCATGACCCATGTAGAGTGGATCAAGGGACACTGTGTGGAGTGGATCAAGGGACACTGTGTGGAGTGACTATTAGCAGAGCATCATTTTCCCAGGTATTTCTTCCATAATCATCATTTCAGAACAATACAGAGACTCCCTGCAGTACAGTAATAAATGATCAAAAGTCACCCCAATGATCAAAGTTTGTGAAAAGTTACCAAATAAGGAACAAAAGGTGAAATAACATTTGTAAGAGAATCATAAAGATATTGCATACTAACTCACAATAGATACTATGGTCAGCCATCAAAAACTGGGATCATATGAAAGAAATAAGAAAAAGGGAATCTCATCCTTAGGCTCCGGGTGACGTCCCAGAACATCCGACTAGCGCGCCCCGGGTGATGTTCCAGAACGTCCGGCTATTTTCCCGCTATTTTTTTTTTAACGTAGATTATTTTGTTCTCGATTTAACCCCGCGCGCGGGGGCGGCGGTGGCACCCTAGCCCGGGGCTTAAGGGTTAACTTTTTCAAGAATTCTTTATAAAACTTTCAACTGGATCTAATTTACAGATCAAAAAATTTCTGTTGCAAGATGACTAAAAATGGGTTAACACACCTGAGCCAAACAAGTGAAAAAATTGAAGGAATAATTGGACAAGCAGAAATACAGTATCATAATATTTGCCTTACCTGCAGCCAGTGTCTTGGGCACCAATAGGACTAATACAGTTGTGTGTGAGAGCACAAGACACCCAGGGTTTCATCAGGTACTGGTGGACACCCAAAGTGTTATACACGACCATCGTCCCAGCATCTCCCATCTAAGAAGAAATTGTGTCTCCACTATAACTCGGTCTTGAAAAATATGGATAATTTTCCTTATTTTTTACATAATGGGTACCAGCTAGAGGGAGCCATGTCAAGGGAAGAAAGCCAGTGACCTGTGTAGGATCCATCCAGTGTTCTTAATTTACATTATTTAACTTACTGTTTATATACTATTTATGAAAAAATTTATTCATTAGTTATCAACTTAACTTTAGTGATTTCAAATAAAGGGTTAGAAGCAAAACTAGGATGATAGAAATCACGTACAGATCAGATTACATTTTCAATAAGGACACATACCAAACATTTGGCAACTGGCAGTTTAGTTCAACACTGTTATGTTTTTATAATAGGACTAGTTTTATATATCAGCAGACCAGCAATCATTCAATGGACATCATTTCAACACAATACAATACACTGCTTGCTAATATAAGGTAAGAAAATACTAAGACTGTGCATTATTCTATGGTCAAAAATAGTCCAAAATGAACATAATCTACAAAAATTTGTACCAAATAAGGAAGAAAAGGCGAAATAATATTTGTAAACAAACCATAGAGAAACAGACTATAAACAAAGTGAGGCTGACAAGTATGGTGTATGTGTCAACTATGATGGCTTAGAGAGATGAACAGATCAGTAAGGACTGTGTACAGTATTGTAGGTATGGGAGTGTGGTGTTAGTTGGGCCACCATCATGACCATAAGGAACATTAGGGATATATTCACATAGCCAGCAGTGGCCAAAGATACCAAGACAAATTAAAGCCCAGTATAAGAGTATAAGCTCATCTTTCAACATACTGTACTGTTTACCATACAATACTCAGTTAAAAAATACACTGAGTCGGAAACAATTACAAAACCCAAGAACACATATCACATGTTACCGGTGTTCTTTGGAACTTTATTATCCTCCACATCTTGGAAATGCATCTTTTAAGTAGTCCTTCCATTTGTGACATATTCCCCCCACCTTAAAATCATCTTAATCACTACTGGAAGAGTGGACCCCTACTTCACCCAAATTTGTACAAATAGATCTTTATACTGAAACATTTATTAATACCTTTCCAGCTGGATTTACAGATCTTCTAAACAAGTACAAAAGGACCTTGTGTACCCTATATTAATCCATTACCTGCTGGAAGTCATAGTTGTGTTTTTTTGTGTGGAAGAAGGTAAACATGTTGGGGTGTGTGAGAGCTGCCGAGGGCAAAGGTGCTGGGTTGGGCAGTGGCCAGGTCAAGACCCCCCCACTTTTTAATGCCATTTCACTCCAGTCTACTGCTTTATCAGTGTCTTGGGTTTCATCTGCTAACCGTACACTCGCATCTAGCCACATCACAGCTCCTGAACGAACCAATAACTCCTGAAACAGAAAGTTCAATTTTAAGCTAACTCTCCCCAAGCTTGATGGTACTTCTGCTGTTCCATCTCATTCCCTTGACAAAGAAGTGAGAGGAGATGATGAGATAGACAGACAAAACCTCAGACAGGGTGCAACATAGGTAAATCAGTGGGCAATGATAAAGTTAAGAGTCAAGAAGAGGACCACTGTAAGAGTACATGGGTGGCTGGGCATTGAGAATATTGCTCAGGTTTTGCACAGAGGTAGGATGAGACGGTCAGGTAAGTGGAGAGGATGATGCGACCAATTGGGTCAAAAAATGCACAAGGTTGAATGTGGTTCTGAGAAGTTACCTCATAGATAAGTACCTGACAAGATACTACATGAGGCCATGTAGCTTAAAGAGCTGCAATCAGGTAATAATGGCTAACCCACACAAGCATGGAAAATGGTTGTAAAATGATGGTGGTGAACCCTAATTTCACTAATCCAAAATTAAGGTTTGCACACACACATAAGAGGTGCATTGCACCTTTTATCTTTCCCACATGTAATGCATCTTGCATGCCAGAGTGCACCAGGAGCTTGTTGAATGTAAACATTTGTTCCACTCACTGACTTGACTGGACTTTTTTGTCATTGTCGATGGCTTCCCCAAAGTATCCTTTACGTTCTTCTGTATGTAAAGTGCCTCTTGTGAAGAAACCAGAGGAGGTGTTAACACTGGAAACCGAGCTAAGACTGAAACAACCTTTCACACAGGTGGAATGACAGCCATAATATTTTTCACCCTAATTAAAATTGAGAGACATAATAAGAGCAACATTGTACCTGAATAATGATGGGACGGTAAGCTTTGAGACGTAGGTCCCGGACGTGAGACGGGTATGTATTGAAGTCAAAGGTCACCACTACACATGATGTATTGCATGCTTCCTCAAGCTGAAATTAAAACTTAAATTGTAAGGCCAAAACAATATCAATGGAAAAAATATACTAAAATCACACTTGCATATTTATAACAAAATGATAAGCCAAAATTTATTTATACTGTACTTATAAAGAATAAATTTTACATTTATTATCTCTTTTATAAGGAATTTACCTGCTGGAGTTCCACTAAAGACAGATCAAGGTTGTACACCACAACAGTCAGGTTGGACAATACTTGTTGTGCCAGTCCCAGCAGTCCCTCCACCTGCCACACTTGCCCACTAGATACCTGTCCAAGACAAATAGAAAAAAGAATAGAAATATATTGGCAGGTGGCCATAAAGAACAGTGTCACAAGATCTTGCTGAATTCACTGATAATGGATTATAAATGAACAAATGATGAAAGAATCACATTGTAAAGTTAATGGGACAAACAATCTTACCAGTAAGATTTACCACCACTAAGAGCTCCCTGGCAGATCCTAACATTAACAGGGAACTTGATTTCCCAATAGCAGGGCACATTACTCACTCAGACAATGTTTTATAATGGTAGTAGCCTTCTCATCCAGTTCAATAAGTACATGGACAGTATATGAAACACTTATTCAGTAGTTGACTCAGGACCAGTCAAGAGTTGTCCACTCCCATAAAGCTTCATGTGTCCTGAACTGCCACAGCCATACAAAGGTTTATGCTAATCCATCCAACTCCAGCTAATTTAAAACTTCACTTTTGGGAGAAGGGAAGGAATCCAGGGCATTCATTTCAACAACAGGATTTAATGCATTATTCCTTCACTTATGACTTATGAACCCTCACGAGTGACCCGAGAGATTCTAAAACAGCTTAAGAATGGGTGGAGGTCATACGTCAAGACATGACTATTTCTGAGCCAGGTAGGGTGTCGTAGCTCATGGCTGTCATAAAACCTTGGCTAAGAACTCCTGATCAGAACAATACATAACCTACAACCTTTCCATGATCTTAAAATGACAACATATATCCAAAACTCTGATAAAACAAAGGTAAGAAAGGCAAGATAAAGAAGGGGATTTTAACAGGTGGTAATAGTGGGTGACTCACAGCAGATGCCACGACGGGTGTACTCAGGTTGTCCCACAGGTGTTTCGGATACAGCTGAGGATTCTCCACAAAGCCCAGTTTCTCTAAGTGCTCCTCATCACAGGTCATCTTCCCTTCTAGTTCCTCCTACAGGAAGAAAATTAAATGGATATGACACCAAATAATAACACTGGAGTCTGAGAAGACAAACCAAACATTCTCTTCACATAAATATGACACACTACATGAGCATTATTATTAAGATATCCAGTATGAGTGTGTATGTTTGTCACCACCAGACTACAGTACTCAGGGTGGGTAGATACTGTACATTTCCTACACAGTACTGGTCTTCTTGACGTAGGAACAACCAAATAACGGATAAAAATTCTGTACAGGAGAACCTCACTTTGTCGGACAACTGATATACAGGCAGGACCCCAAATTCGTGGGGGTTAGGTTCTCGAAATGGCAGCAAATCGCCAGATCCACAAATAACATTTGCGGACTGGGAAGGGGGGGTGGGGGGGGGGGGAGATATTACATATTTACTTGAGTACAAAGGACAATTATTTCTTTTACCTGTAGTATTATATGTGTGTGTGTGTGACACACACACACACACACACACACACACACACACACACACACACACACACACACTATACAATACAGGTAAATGAAATTACTGTCTCTAGAACGAATGGCTCCCTGTCCCAGCCGTGAAAATGCAGGCAACTTTAAAACTACCCATGGACATTCTTGGATACACTCAGGGTGTCATCGCGAATAACTGAGAACCGCGAAGTAAAAATCCGCGAAAGTGGGGGTTCCCCTGTATTGGGAATTGGCTTTATTGGACACCAATTACCCACTGTACTGGGATAGTATATAATAGTAGGAATCTTTTAGGTCCAATACGAGTCCAATCACCACCTATACTTGTTTCTATATGTTGGCATCCTTGGCCATGTGCTTTGTCCCATATTATGTGACAAAATTACCAAAAACTATACAGTACTGTACTGTATACTGTTGTGTACTATTAAGTGTTTAGTACCTGTAAATACATCTCTTTGGAAGTTGAGTTCCCTAAATGTGGGTTAAATGGGTTTGTTGATATTCCAGAAACTTCTAATGTGTCTAAACATTTGCCAGAAACATAGAGTTCCCAAATAATTATTGTCCAATTATAAAATAGCTCAATATACCTTGATAATCATTACAGTGACCCCTCGGTTAACGAACTCAATCCGTTCCAGAAGGTCGTTCGTTAACCGAAAAGTTCGTTAACCGAAACCATTGTTTCAATGGGTTTTTGGGTAATTGGTTCCAGCTCACCGAAAATTTCCTAAATTCAACAAAAATGGTAGAAAGGTTCACTTACTTTGAGGTGTGTATGTAGAAGGCTCCTGGATGATGATGATGATGATGATAATGGGATTTAGAATGGGGGTGGAGGAGAAGGAAGAAGAGAAGGCATTGGGGTGGAAGAGAAGTCACCCCATGGCGCCATTTCACCCATAAAATTTTAGCTCTCTTGGTGTAATTCAAGATTATTTTCTTTAAATCAACACTGCACTGCATTATATATTGTCAATATGTAAAATATATTTCAAAATGACCAATAATTTGCTTGGAAACACAGAAAAAAAGCGTTTAGTTGAAGAGAGTCTCAAGCAAGATGTTACCTCCAGTGAAAACAGAGAGAGACTAACGCCTGTTTGCTGTGTTAAGAGGCTGGATGCCATGCATTAAACTAGTCACTTTACCTTCAATTATGTTCAATAATTGTTAAAATGACTAAAAAATTGAATATTAAACTTTTAAAATTATTGAATAGTATAAACTTCTTGATATTTACTAAAATAGTAAGGAATTTAAGCCCTAGAACCGATTAATGTATTGGCGGACTGACACTAAATCTGGTTGCCTGGTCAGTGCAAGCGAAAACATGTTGAGGTCGGTTCGTAAGAAATTCGTTAACCGAATTTTTGTTCGTTAACCGAATTGAAGATCCTTATGGAAGGCAGTTTGTTAACCGAAATTTCGTTAACCGAGGCTATGTCCAGTACTGTATCAGGTTTATCGGAAAAATGTCCAGTAAACCTCGCTAAGGCCGACTAATTGGGGGAAGGGATATCTGGGATAAGAGGTTGTCCACCTTAGAACAAATTTTTCCCAAAAGACCGCAATTTAAAAAAAAAAAAAAAAAAAAAAAAGGGGTACAACACCAATGTATCCAAGTTTTATTTAAGAAATGCATGTTTTTTAATCAAAATTCATTTTAAAAAGTACTGTACACTTACTTTTAGTTCACTGATAAGGTCTTAGGCTTAACCTTCTCATCCCCCTTATGGATACCAAACACATTCCAGGGGCCGTGGTTATTGTTTAATTTTTTAATAATAATGCAAAAAATATTAATGCTACTTCAGCCTATGGTGAATGTACTAAATGTATAAAAACGATAAATAATGACAAAAATATTAAAAATACAGTACGGTACGGTATTTTACAGTAGGAGTATTTAGGATAAGACTTTCGTGTGTATTTTTCTTAAAATAATATACAGTACTGTATACAGTACAGGGGCCCCCCCCCCAAATTCAACGATTTTTATTTCGCGGTCCTCTATTATTCACGGATGGCACCCTGGATGTACCCAAGAATGTCTAAAGGTAGTTTTAAAGTTGCCGGCATTTTCGTGGCTGGGACAGGGAGCTTCTTGTTCTAGAGACAGTACAGTCGGCCCTTAACATACGCGGGTTTATAATACACGGATTTGCAAATACGCGGATTGCCCCGCCGGAGGAATATTCTGTACATTGAAGTAATTGAAGTACATTCAACTCGCGCGCGGCACCGAACACAGGACACCGCCCGCTCCCTCACACACACACACACACGCATAGCTCTCCCTCACTCAGTCAGTCTCGCTGTAACCACGCTTGTGTTGACATCAGCATTGTAGTTGCAAAAATATTACATTTCCGTGAATGTATTATATCAAGCACAGTATGAATAGAATATCACTTATATAAGAGTATTTTAACCGAAAACTCTTAAAAAAACGAGGAAGATATCTTGAACATCGGAAGGCTAGGTAAAGTCTTTTGTTTTCATGTAGTTTATCCTAATTGACATTGAAATGCATTACGTTTCAGCAAAACTACTATTTATTTCTGAGAATATGGAAATGTAATATTTTGCTGAAATGACGTACGTATTACAGTGGAAAGTGACGAAAGCAATGACTCGCTTTCTTTCGTTCAAAAGATGTTACCGTAATCGCTTTTCGAATGGTTTTCAGTTAAAAAACTGTTGTATTACAATAATATTCTATCCTAATTCACTTGTGATGCAACAGTTTTTTTTAACTGAAAACCATTCGAAAAGCGATTACGGTAACATCTTTTGAACGAAAGAAAGCGAGTCATTGCTTTCGTCACTTTCCACTGTAATACGTACGTCATTTCAGCAAAATATTACATTTCCGTGAATGTAGTATATCAAGCACAGTATGAATATAATATCATTGTAATATAACAGTATTTTAACCGAAAACTACTAAAAAAACGAGTAATATCTCTTGAACATTGGAAGGTTAGGTAAAGTCTTTTGTTTTCGTCACGTATTTTATCCTATTTTACATTGAAATACATCACGTTTCGGCAAAACTACTATTTATTTCTGAGAATATATTCATTCAGGCACAGTTTAGGTAGAATATACATGTGCTGTAACATTTTTTTAATTGAAAACGATTCGAAAAACACGTACCCTCTAGCCCTGTTCAAGGAGAAGACTGGGAGGAGCTGTTTGGTGCTTGAGACGATGACAAGGAAAATGATTTTGATGGATTTTAATGAAAATATTCAGAAAGACCCCGGCACTGTCAAGGAAAGTGGCTGCTGAAGGCTTCCGGGACATGGCAGAGGACGAGATTAGGGAGCTAATTAAAGAGCACGACACTGAGCTGACCGAGGAGGATCTACAGGAGTTAGTAGACTCAGGCAAGGAAGAGGAAGCGAAAGGGAAAGAGGACGAGGAAGAGCACCAAGAAATAAAGTTGGAGAAGTTGGGGGAGATGACCAGGAATATTGAGGCACTGAAAAACCTGGCCTATAGTATGGACCCCTCCATGGTGCGTGCCCTGAAATTCATGCGAGGGATGGATGAAGTTTTCGCTCCATACAAAAACATCATGGAAGAAATGAAAGAAAGAGACGACAACTCCCCATCACCCTGTTCTTTGATAACCGAAGGAGAGATTTAACACATTCAATCACTGGCGGCAGTGAGGAAGCAGCTGAATCCACCGTCGCCCCCACTTCATCACCCGTTATGGAATTGAGTGACGATGAGCTCGATGACCCCCGTCCTGTCGCCGAGGATAGGTACGGTACAGTAAAGTGAAATTTTTATCAATTTTTTTTTAATAGCTCTTCTTGCCATGTTTATTGTTTGTAAAAATGCACAGCACAGTACAGTTCAGTACTGTACATAGGAAGTGGAGGTGCAGTTATTCACAAAACATTTGTGTTCGTTGACGGCAGTAGTGACGAGGAGGAGGCAGGGGGGGTGGAGGAGGCAGAGGAGGTGGAGGAGGTAGAGGAGGGAGCGGAGGGAGCGAGTTGGGAGGAGTGGTGACCTTGGACGCAGGAGCAGGGGCGAGTGGAGATGCCAGCCAGTACATTACGGGTGTATTAATTGTTTTTATAGCAATTTTTGCATTTTAATATTAAATATTGTACATTACGTTTCAACAAAACTACCATTTATTTCTGAGAACATGGAAATGTAATATTTTTGCTGAAATGATGTACATATTACAGTGGAAAGTGGGATAAAATTGTGACAAAAGCAATGACTTTCTCTTTCTTTCGTTCAAAAGATGTTACCGTAATTGCTTTTCGAATGGTTTTCAGTTGTGGGATTTTTAACATCCACGGGTATCTGTTACGTAACCCCCGCGTATGTTAAGGGCCGACTGTATTCCCTGGTTCACCATAGTAACGAACATCAGCTGGCACGCCAATTCCCTAGCAACCCCCCCCCCCCCCGTACACTCTGCGACCGTCTTCCCCTCCCTCACTCAGCCAGCTAACTCTGTGCAAAGAAAGGTATATTCCCTGTAAGTGTTTATCCTTAGGACAATTATTTCTTTTACTTTTTTCACAATATGTATGTAGGACGGTGTGTGCTTGTAACTGAGTAAAAATAAATGAAGAAAGTTACGTATATCTACCAAAAAATAGTTGAAAAACACCCATAACACCACAGCTTGGCCCAGTAGCCTGGTGGTTACAGTGATGAGTTCAACCTGGCTACAATGCCATGCTAATCACTATTAAACACAAGTATATCAGTAAACACTAATAATAACAGTAAAATCCAGTGAAATACAGCAGGGAGGAAGGAGAGTTACAACTGCAGACGACGCTTTAACTAGTGGTCACTCACTGGCTCCCGTTGCCAGGCGTATGATCGAAATACGTATGGGAGAAATATATATCTTGTAATCTAATTAGAAAACGGTGATGGGCACAGTGATCAACAAATTATATAAACCATGCATTTACCTACGATAACATCATAAGAAACATTCTATCATTACGTACTAGAGTGAATGAAAAAATATTCCCACAACCAACTGAGAACTCTGTTTATGTTTCCTGCCTTGGTCCCTTGAAATTTTGCAGACACGTCATCGGAGGACAAATTTTGTCCTACTTTTTTAAAAATGTTAAATTATTTTTAGGAAAATAGTTTTGTCCAGCTTAAGCGATATCCGCCTTAGCGGGGTCCGCCTTAACGAGGTTTTACTGTATATTGTTTGGTACAGTACAGAAGAGGGAGTTACCTTACCTTTAGGTTGTGTGAAACAATGGAGTGTATGGCTGGGCCTGTAGGTGGTGTGGATGTAATGGTTGTCAGCACTACCACGCAGGCCACGACACACACACACCCTCCCAGCACGGATCGCAGCACTCGCATCTTAAACTCCGTGCTGGTAGTCTCTCTCCATTGTACTCCTGAATGGTTTAAAATAAGAATTTATATTTCAAGATACACAAAAGTTGGTATGCACAGTGATAGGTCAACAGTATCGAATTCCAGGAGGCAATGGTATTAGTTTGGATGGTAACATTATGGAGGCGCTGAGGTGTTTTGGGTACCTGAGAGTGGATGTGTCAATGAATGGAACAATGAACGGTGAACTTAATAATATAGAAGCTGAGGAAAAAGAAAATAATAAGTATCAAGAGAGAGAAAGAAGTGTACAGTATCTAAGGCAAAGATATGGATATTAGGGGAAGAGTTGAGTGGGCATTCTTGTATGGGTTGGAAACATGATATACTGTACACTGGAGGCAAAAGGAAGAAACATGTTGGCACTAATGAAAATAATGTGGTGACTTACCAGTAGGTGATACTGCAGAAGTGAAGGTCAGTTTAAAAGAATGTTAATGTGTCAGAAAGCATACATAAAAGTTTTAAAAATGTAAAAAAATTCCATTATGATTTACAAAACAGTTTTATTTTCACCTTTTACTAAGTCCCACATGTTTCTGTCTCTTACAAAATTAGGCTGCAAATTACCATTAGCAAACTCTTTTTTGTTGCAAATTTAGAATTACAGTGCAAGTACAGGGTATTACAAAAAATTGCATAGTATCACATCCTCAACCCCTCATGTACAGGTTCCCCCTCTGAGATGAATAAAATTATCTGGTGTTACCCACATGAATAATAAAAATGGTGTCTTCACAGTGAAGGGGTTAATGTGAGTAAATCAGACCGAGCCAGAAAGCAGCCTAAAGCAGCTATAAACTCAACGCTCACACTGACCCCATTTAAGAATGAATTTTCATATATTTTCTGTATTATTAGCTAAGGTTCCAAATAGGCTGGCGCAGAGCTAAGTCCTTTTCTCAAATAGTGTATGAATGCTAAACCAGTTTCATTAATGAAGTAAGAAGGATAAGCAAAATATTTTTAATAAATTCAAAATGTAAATCATGTTTTCTCTTGTAATAACCAAGAAGAGGAGCTCATCTCATCGACTTTCACTCAAGGTTAGGTTTATTAAGATTCACTCATTTCTTTGGCATCACATGAGACAACGTGACACGATTTGTCAGTACAATTAGCAGAGAAAGAAAGACCGGTGTAAGACTATAAATTCACCTAAAGAATCTTAACTACTGGCATTGCCAAAATTTCTACATCTTTAGCCAAAATGAATTCTGGAAAATCCAAAATTGTAAATACAACAGTAGTTTCTTTCAGTGTATAAAATGTGTAGAAAACAGCCAGATCACGAGTTAATACCTACAACAATGCCGTCCAAGTCAACTAGCCTTACATTTTAACTTCCATTTATGACTGAAAAAGTATAATAAATAATATCTTTGAACACCGACTTGTGTTAACCAGCAACTTTAGAATTCTTTATAGAAAAAACTTGGTAATACTTGACAAGAGTGGTCTGGCCTCAACACTAACCCAGGGAGATTTCTCCATACAAGATAAAAGCTTTCTTACCACGCAAAACAGAATAAAAATGCAATTGGAACTGATTTTGTGTAATTCCGCTTTTACATTTTCCATCTCCGGAGGCGTCACCTCTGTCCCTCGTGTTTATTTCCTGTGATCAAGTGTTAATTAATTTCATGGATTATTTTTCAGATACTGTACTGCTACATTCTATAATTTATTTTTCATAAAATGAAGAAAACTAACCCACCAAACCTAAACTAAAATACTCTGTATTGCAATTAATTTCTAACTTATTTTTCAAAATAATTTAACTTCCTTTCGTTAATAAAAAATCACTCATAGTCTAAAAATGGCAAGGTTGTTTAGCTGGTCTTCCTTTGCTGATTTCAGACTTAAGAAGTGACATTCTGCAAAACATATTCCTTGTGCATTTTTTTTAATTTCTAAAGGAAAGAAAGTTTTTATCTTCTCTGAAGAAATTTCCTTGAGTTGGAGTAAAGTCAGACCACTCTCATCAAGTACATTACATATACACCACTTCAGGCCCCTCATAACACCATCTGTGAGGGAACTACTACACCACATCAGGCCCCTCAACACCATCTGTGAGGGAACTACTACACCACATGAGGTCCCTCAGAACACCATCTGTGAGGGAACTACTGAACCACGTGATGTCCCTCCTAACACCACCTGTGAGGGAATTACTACACCACGTCAGGCCCCTCATAACACCATCTGTGAGGGAGTTACTACACTACGTGTCTGCTGTTCAACACCTCAGCGCACATGATCTACGTGACCTCCACTGTAAACGTTGATCTGTATGTTCACTGTATGTTCCTTTACCATTCTCTAATGAATACTTTTGTTAAACTACCAATGCCAATGTATGTAATAAGTCATTTATGTCCACTGTATATTTTCAGCCTTCGGGCTGCAGAACTGGGAGCCACGAATTACCCAAAAGTACCCAAGAGTACAGCAAATAAGGGTAAAATCTTAACGAATATCTGTTATAAATACACAAAACATGTTTAATAATATTTTTAGAGTAATTTTGTAAAACTAATTTGTAAGATAAAATAATAAACAGCGAAAAAATTTCAGTATTGGCAAACGCTAAATTCCAAAGAGTTCGTGAACAAGGGAGATAACTCAGATCCATCGTGATGCACTGCGCTAACCTAACAAAAAGTAAATCCTACGGCTATGTTAAATATCCCAAAGTAACAGAAACATCGGTAATTATATCTCCATTTTGGATAGGTGACTCTTTGGAATTTGGCGTTTTTTGCTGTTTATTATTTCATTATTTTGACTACATTTCAATGAAAACATTATTAATCAGGTTTTATTGATGTAAAACATATATTCGTTAAGATTTTACCCTGATTTAATATACTTTTGGGTACTTTTGGGTAATTCGTTGGACCGGCAGAACTTTTTCAATAAAACATTAATTATTATTATTATTATTATTATATACAGTACAGGTATTTTGTACTGAAAAAAGAAATCTCAATTCTAGACTACAGTGCAGGTATCCCGAAAAATGTGGATGAATTTTAACTTTTTTATTATTTTTTATTATTTTTATTATTGTTATATTTTGGGGGGGGGGGGGGGGTGATTTATTTCATTGTCAACATGAAACTACGTTGCCACACTAGCTTTCTGCAATGCTAACTTGACTTGTTTACATTAAACGATATCTTAACATAAGATGAACAAATCAAAGCTACTTAACTACTTATCCTAGGATGGAAGTATATATTTTGAATTAGATAGGTTTAGTTAGGTAAGGTGTGGAAATATTACTGGGAAGCATTTGGTTGGTAGCTGGGAAGCATTTGTTAATAGAAGAGGGCACAAACACAGCATCCTTGGGTGACACTGAGTACTGTACCTTCTCATAAAGATAATAGGGTTAAACACTTCTATTACAATTGCAATTTCTCCACATTTTTGGGATATTCTTGAGGTAGGAAAAGTTTTCTGTACAAAATATTCATAAAGTTATTGGTTAACATGAATCCATGTTCCAAAGTAATACCCTATAATATACAATCACAAATTACTATGGAAACCCTAAAGCGATGATTGTAATGAAAATATATCCCAACAATTATTAAAACTAATGGATAAAATAACTACTTGATAGGAAAAGAGGAGTGGGTCAACTACAAGTTCATTTCGCCTTTCTACACCTCATGATAACCTCTCTTTATTCCAAAAATTAAATAACAAGACCATAATATTAAAATAGACTCCACCTAAATACTTACAAAAATAACGAAGGGAAAAGAATGAAGGTGAATGAAAAACGTAAACAAAGTGTTGAGGGGAGTTACTGCAGCCGATGCCGACCCTGCGTGGTGGGCGGGACGGCGGCCCCAGGCTCTCGTACACTACACCCTGATTGTTGCACTTATGAGGGCGGTGAAAAAAGTTTGGTAAACTGTATATACGAGTACTGTACAGATAATAAAAAGGCAGAACATCTCCTACATTTTTCATAATAGTCTTCCCGTAATTAAATAAACTTAAACCACCTTTTCTTCAAATTTATTACGCTACTCTTAAAGAAATGTTCCGTCTGCTACTCCAATTGAGACTCATTCGAGTCGGCATCCTGCTTCAGTTTTTCATCATCCAGAAGGTGTTGCCCTCGGAAGCGAGAATTTGGGTTTCGAAAAACAAACAAACACGGTAGTTGTTATACTGTAGGAAGGGTGTTTTATTACTTCAACTATAGTTGTGAATAAACATAATGTAACAGTACAATACGGGGTTTGTGGACCAGAGTATTGTCTGTGAGCAGCAGCACACCTGTGTTAGCATTCCGTCATTTCTCCCAGATGATGTTGCCACAGTTGCGGCATTATGCCAGCATCAGTGACCATTGTTTTATGCAGCAGATGGTGCTTCCCCATCTGGAGTACTGACACCCCGTCTGGTCCCCGAGATATGCTAGGGACTGTCAGTTGGTTGAAAATGTTCTAAGGAGGACCACCAGACTGGTGCCTGCACTTCGGCACCTCAGCTACCCTGAGAGATTGGAGTGCTTGAACTTGCCTAGCTTATACTACAGACGGGCAAGGGGTGACCTAATAGAGGTGTATAAGCATCTCAAGGGGCACTACTCACTCCGAAAAAGTTACCCTTCAGTTTTTTGGGCTTGCGGCTTCTTCAACCTTGATTTGTGACCCCTTGTAGGGCGAGCGTCCGACAGCTCCAGGTAAGGACACTCGACTGAATAGTGCCCTTAGAGATGCTTGTGGGGTACGTTATGTTTGGTTCTCACTCAGGATGGGATGGAGAAAGGAAACTCACAATGTGCTCTCTGTACACTGTTGTATTGGATGCACAATGCAGCTTGGTGCTGGGAAGGCAGCATGGTTACAAGCGTGATGTAGAGAGAGCAAGTTGGTGAGGGTGCTCAGAGAAGGACAGCTTGTGGGTCGCCATGCTCGCCGGCGGGAGCGAGGACCGCCAGGCAGGCGGAGGAGGAGGAGGTGTTGCTGGCTGGTTGGTGTAGGTAGAAAGAGACAGGTCACCACGAGGTCAGGTCATAAATAGCGGGGGTAGGCGTGGCTTAGTAGTTGACCCCCGCTCCGTGGGCGGCGCTGGTTGACCTAGACCAAGAGGCATACACTGGGGAATTCGTGGGGTCGGCTACTCAGCGACAAACAGCGTTTGTAGGGGAGAAATCCACTACATGCTTATACATCTCAATTAGGTGCCCCCCCCCCCCCTGCCCGTCTGTAGTATAAGCTAGGCAGGTTCAAGCACTCCAATCTCTCGGGGTAGCTGAGGTGCCGTAGTGCTGGCACCAGCCTAGTGGCCCTTCTTTCCACACTTTCAATTAATTGACAGACCCTAGCATATCTCGGGGACCAGACGGAGTGACAGTACATGTGTAAAGGAGGGATTTTTTAGTTGTATTTTCTTATTAATTTATCCCACTGCTGTTAACTTGTAAACTCTTCAACCTTTTTCTTTTCTCACTTTTTCTTACTTCATTAAGTATAGATATTAGTTATAGCTTAGTTATGTTACTTCATATATTTATTCCATAACCTCTGACCTTTGGTAGCGTTGGCTCCAGGGTAAGGACACATGCCTTGTGTAGAAGAAACCCTGAGCATGTCCAGTAGTTGTCAACAGTGTGTGTGAAAGAACAGACCGACCATCTATCAAGCGAGTGGGCTGACGAGTAGCCAAGAACATAAATTAAAAATATAAATACTTGTACGGCAATACCAGGCGAGGGACTACTAGTGTGTCTGTACCAGGCGAGGGACTACTAGTGTGTCTGTACCAGGTGAGGGACTACTAGTGTGTCTGTACCAGGTGAGGGACTACTAGTGTGTCTGTACCAGGCGAGGGACTACTAGTGTGTCTGTACCAGGCGAGGGACTACTAGTGTGTCTGTACCAGGTGAGGGACTACTAGTGTGTCTGTACCAGGCGAGGGACTACTAGTGTGTCTGTACCAGGTGAGGGACTACTAGTGTGTCTGTACCAGGTGAGGGACTACTAGTGTGTCTGTACCAGGTGAGGGACTACTAGTGTGTCTGTACCAGGTGAGGGACTACTAGTGTGTCTGTACCAGGTGAGGGACTACTAGTGTGTGTCTGTACCAGGTGAGGGACTACTAGTGTGTCTGTACCAGGTGAGGGACTACTAGTGTGTCTGTACCAGGTGAGGGACTACTAGTGTGTCTGTACCAGCTGAGGGACTACTAGTGTGTCTGTACCAGGCGAGGGACTACTAGTGTGTCTGTACCAGGCGAGGGACTACTAGTGTGTCTGTACCAGGTGAGGGACTACTAGTGTCTGTACCAGGTGAGGGACTACTGGTGTGTCTGTACCAGGTGAGGGACTACTAGTGTGTGTCTGTACCAGGTGAGGGACTACTAGTGTGTGTCTGTACCAGGTGAGGGACTACTAGTGTGTCTGTACCAGGTGAGGGACTACTAGTGTGTCTGTACCAGGTGAGGGACTACTAGTGTGTCTGTACCAGGTGAGGGACTACTAGTGTGTGTCTGTACCAGGTGAGGGACTACTAGTGTGTCTGTACCAGGTGAGGGACTACTAGTGTGTCTGTACCAGGTGAGGGACTACTAGTGTGTCTGTACCAGGTGAGGGACTACTAGTGTGTCTGTACCAGGTGAGGGACTACTAGTGTGTGTCTGTACCAGGTGAGGGACTACTAGTGTGTCTGTACCAGTTGAGGGATTACTAGTGTGTGTGTCTGTACCAGGTGAGGGACTACTAGTGTGTCTGTACCAGGTGAGGGACTACTAGTGTGTCTGTACCAGGTGAGGGACTACTAGTGTGTGTCTGTACCAGCTGAGGGACTACTAGTGTGTGTCTGTACCAGGTAAAGGATTACTAGTGTGTGTCTGCACCAGGTGAAGGATTACTAGTGTGTCTGTACCAGGTGAGGGATTACTAGTGTGTCTGTACCAGGTGAAGGATTACTAGTGTGTCTGTACCAGTTGAGGGATTACTAGTGTGTCTGTACCAGTTGAGGGATTACTAGTGTGTGTCTGTACCAGGTGAAGGATTACTAGTGTGTCTGTACCAGTTGAGGGATTACTAGTGTGTGTCTGTACCAGGTGAGGGATTACTAGTGTGTCTGTACCAGGTGAAGGAACATTATCTAGGCTCCGATTCTCAAAAATCTCTGACTAGATCACTTAAAGAAAGACTTTAAAACTAATAGGGTTAAAACTACGCTGACTCGACCATACTACCCTCTCTTAACACCACATCGGAGACATAACCAACATAATCTTCGTGAGTTCTCCATATTTACCGGCAAATATTAGTTTCAATATTAGTTTCAATATTATTATTATTATTATTATTATTACTTTATAAAGTGTACAAAAAGAAGGGAAATAAAAGACACAAGTAGTCACTGATTCATTAGAATATCTACGAAGACGAACGTTGGTGACTTTCCCTAGATAAATAAAAAGAAACTTAAAATTATTATTTTTCTATTTGCTAAACATAAAAAAATATAATGAACATGTCTTTTGTTAGGAAGTATATTTGTAACTAGAAATTTGGTGTTTATCGTTGGTAAACGGTTATTATCGTACATGTTGCACTGAAACGATGCGCTCTAATTCCCCACCAAAACAACACCGGTGTCTAGGCAACGACCCCCCACCACACTCCCCGAGATATACATCGAATTTTGAAATTTTGTATAAATTATCAAAAAAATATATATTAGTAACTACATATGAAATTTATGAAATTAATAACACTCCGGATAATACGGACTTATGATGAATTAATATTAGGATTATGTTTATACACACTTGCTCTAAGCTAAACTTAGAAATATGATTACATCTTAGATATGTACACCACAAAATTTAGCTCATTATGTTATAAATCCCCCAGTGTACAGATAACGACATCTGGTTCCCTGTTGTATAAATGGACTACAGGTAATGGATGCGCTGAGTTGCTTATTAAATTACAAGTTGCGGTAAAAATAAAACGTATTTTGGTCGACATCAATATAAAAAAATGTAATAGAAGATCATTAACCAGAGGTGTACGTCCTGGATGCCCGACCACAGCGACCTAAATCCCCCCAAAAGAATTAAAGTTTGACTGTAATCCCTAGTTCTTTCCTATTACAACCATAAAAGGTTGGTATGTCTCTTGGTGTAGTCCTCGTCTCTACCCACCTGCAGGTGTGGATGGTAATGGGTGTGTTGAGATGGTGCTACTATGTATGATAACCGACGGTGCTATATTCCATACAGGTGGAGCAGTCTTATGTGTTAAGGGGTAGTGTAAGAAGGAATGACCGAGGCAAGGTGGTCACAGATTGTTATGCAATAAGTATGTGGATGACACGCCATTAATGTAAGACGTCTGGTGCCCATCTGGGTAACCAACATTTTCGTTGTTCTTCTGAGGAAGACCAATTCATTTGTATGTTTTTTACCAGTATGCTTTATAAGGAATAAATTAATTAAGACATGTTATGGTTTCACCCTTCTTTCCCCTTATCGATCTGGTCAATGGAAAACCTAACCCAATGCCTAGTCCACCCTGCACGCTACCTAACGAGCTACATGCTGTCCAGAGGGGGTCTGGTGGCAGCGACCCTTAGAAAATTAAGATTAGAGTTCAGTATTCCCCCTTCGCATTAGTGACCCCCAGTCTGGCAGTATAGGGCATGTTGTGATTGAAGAGGAAAATGACTTGAGACTTTTAGAAATGTGCCTTTGAACATAATCATAACAAAAAACATATTGTACTTTTTCTTGTGACTTGTATCTGACCACCAATAGATTGACGTTAGCAAAAGTACATAAATTGTACAGAAGGGGGGAAGATTATATAGGGAATCCCTCAAATTGATTATTAGGGGAGGCATCCAGAGGATCTATGCCCTTGTGTACAATAGTAATTAATGTACAAGAAATAAATCTTAAGGAAAATTGTGAGTCATAGAAATATATATTGTAGTTTTTTGGTAAACGTTCATTTTCTATCATAGTATACCCTTACAAGATAAAGACAATCGTTTTCCTTCTTGAGGACGCTGGGCCACTAGATGGCAGGCCAATCAGAGGTCTCAAAGTAAAGTATGGGAGACGCTCTACCTACTACAGTGTACTTTCCTTGGCAACACCTTCGCTCAGAAATTTTTTCACATAATATCTTTTCATTTTCCATCGATATCTAAGCTTCCTTATACATACAGTATTATACATACATACCAACTATTTCGTTTTCTAGGAATTTTACCGATTTGTACCATCAAATTCCGTCTTCCCGTTTTTTGCATGATTAATATTAATATCTTAAAATATTTACTCCATTCAAAATAATCCTTAAAAAAAAGTACTAAAAAAAGTTTATACTCGTCGTACACACCTGTCTTCACCCCGTGTGTTTGATATATCCGCGTTTTATTGTGACAATAATTTGACTTTGTAATAAATTGTGAGTTTGTCACGTGGAAATTTTTTCCCAGGATCCGCGCACCTGTCGCACCCTTAGTAGTGCTTGTGCAATAAGGCTTCTGCTTGGAACTTCTGTGGTACAGGTGGGAATAAAATATTGACCGTTAGATGCTTGAACGTTTCGTCAGTTTCGAGTTATTCATAAGATAATTTATTCACGCCTTTTACACTCAAACAAAGGAAAATTTGTACATAAGCTTAGACCCTGGAAATTCATCCAAGCTTCGAAAAAAAAAGGGCAGTTTTGTGCAAGGTATGTGGACAAGTATGTGTCGATACAAGGAGGACGGTCCAGAAGCTGTCTCTGTCCACTCCACGGACATCACGTACAGTACCTGCATATCAAACTCGAACCTGAAATTTGAGTGCCAAAAATAATGCCCGGTAGTATTATGCAGTACAACAGCAAGGAAATTACTTTAAAAAAAGTACTGAATGTAACCAGTGCAGAATTTATGTTTACCGACTAATAATCTCAACTGGGGCATTTATGTATGACATATAGTTAATTAAGATCAAATGGACATTCTCACCACGGAGTACCCGGATGAGACACCATGTTACCTGAGCAGTATGCCCTTATTATCTATTGGGAAGCATGACCTCTAAGTGATGTGATTATGAGAGTGCGGGTAGTGACATATGGTAGATGCGCGAGTGGCTGTGCACCAGAATTCTTATAAGCGGCCTTGAGACTCAGGTGGGAGGGGAGATGTGCCCAGATTCTTGTTTTATATATAAAACAGCGCTTTATACTGGCGACCAGGGAGATGTAACGCTCAATACTTAATTGTCGATTATAGTATGTTTACTAATCTAGAACACTGTATACACTTTGACCTTAGTTGTTGAAGCTCAGTAATACATGACCAATAGTTGTCGAAGCTCAGTAATACATAACCAATAGTTGTCGAAGCTCAGTAATACATAACCAATAGTTGTTGAAGCTCAGTAATACATAACCAATAGTTGTCGAAGCTCAGTAATACATAACCAATAGTTGTCGAAGCTCAGTAATACATAACCAATAGTTGTCGAAGCTCAGTAATACATAACCAATAGTTGTCGAAGCTCAGTAATACATAACTAATAGTTGTTGAAGCTCAGTAATACATGACCAATAGTTGTCGAAGCTCAGTAATACATAACCAATAGTTGTTGAAGCTTAGTAACACATAACCAATAGTTGTTGAACTCAGTAATACATAACCAATAGTTGTCGAAGCTCAGTAATACATAACCAATAGTTGTTGAAGCTCAGTAATACATAACCAATAGTTGTTGAAGCTCAGTAATACATAACCAATAGTTGTTGAAGCTCAGTAATACATAACCAATAGTTGTTGAACTCAGTAATACATAACCAATAGTTGTTAAACTCAGTAATACATAACCAATAGTTGTTGAAGCTCAGTAATACATAACCAATAGTTACTGAAGCTCATTAATACATAACCAATAGTTGTTGAAGCTCGGTAATACATAACCAATAGTTGTTGAAGCTCAGTAATACATAACCAATAGTTGTTGAAGCTCAGTAATACATAACCAATAGTTACTGAAGCTCATTAATACATAACCAATAGTTGTTGAAGCTCAGTAATACATAACCAATAGTTGTTGCAGTTCATTAATACATAACCAATAGTTGTTGAAGCTCAGTAATACATAACCAATAGATGCTGAAGCTCAGTAATACATAACCAATAGTTGTTGAAGCTCAGTAATACATAACCAATAGTTGTTGAAGCTCAGTAATACATAACCAATAGTTGTTGCAGCTCATTAATACATAACCAATAGTTGTTGAAGCGCAGTAATACATAACCAATAGATGCTGAAGCTCAGTAATACATAACCAATAGTTGTTGAAGCTCAGTAATACATAACCAATAGTTGTTGAAGCTCAGTAATACATAACCAATAGTTGTTGAAGCGCAGTAATACATAACCAATAGATGCTGAAGCTCAGTAATACAGTTGTGTTCTGACCTCACTAGGGGAAAGGTCACGGCAGGGTTAGCTCGGGAGGGATAATTATCAGATATGGCCAGTGCTATGTGCGGTCTTGGGTATGAGAGTTTGTTGGCCAAACTGGAGTGGTCCGTTGAAGAATTGGCGAGGGCCAAGTTAGAAATTGAGAGGGCCACGTTGGAGAACCTGAAATTAAGGAAAGAACTGGCGAAGTTAAAAGGAGAGGCTGGACGAGTAAAACCAGTGGCTGACGAAAACTCAAGCGAGTGGAAAGTTGTGAGTAGTGGGAAGACGAAGCTGGTGGTGAAGAAGTACACCAAGGATACGACAACAACGACAACAACAGCTAAGTGTACCAACCCGTTCAGTCCCTTGATAGACGAATTGGACGTTAGTACAGTCAGGGACAGGGATGACAAGGAGGGTATAAAAACTTTAATTGTTGGTGACTCACAGGGAAGGTACATGGACAGGGCCTTTTGTGGTAAAAACAAAAATAGGATGAGGCTGTGTTTGCCAGGAGCTGGGGTGGGGGATATAATTGACAGGATGGACAATATCTTGTCTGGTAATGGGAACAAACCCATTATCTGCCTCAGTGCAGGAGGCAATGATATTGGCCGGTGTAGGAGCGAGGAGCTTCTTGATAAGTTCAAGGCAGCCATAGATCGTATTAGGACTAAGGGAGGGATCCCTATCATATGCGGTGTCCTGCCTAGAAGGAGAGTTGGCAGTGAATGGTTGTCAAGGGCATTTGGTGTCAACGACCGTCTTGACAGATATTGCAAGTCAATATCAGTCCCATTCATTGACAACTGGGACAACTTCTATGGCAGAAGGGACCTTTATGCTAGGGATGGGGTGCACCTGTCTAGGGATGGAGTAGCAACCCTGGCTGGGGCTCTAGAGGGGGCAGTTCAAAAGATATCGAAGTCTTTAAACTGCTAAGAGAACATAGGGGCACGGGGGTGGAGGAGACTGCAGTGGGAGCGGGTAAACAAGGCGAAAGATTACAGGGAAAGAGTGTTAGGAATGATGACATAACTAAATTAGACAGGGAGTTTAAAACTAAACGCGGTAAGGGGAGGACTCAGAACACAACTAACTTAAATGTATACTACGCGAACAGTAGAGGTATGAGAAACAAAATAGATGATATTAGGGCCTTGGTATGTACCAAAAAAATCGATATAATTGCATTCACTGAAACAAGGATCAACCTAGACACACGTGAGTTACCAGTCGAATACCAAGTTGCGGGTTACAAACTGTTCCATACTGATAGGCAGACCAGGAAAGGAGGCGGAGTAGCAATCTATGTTCGGGATAATCTGAAGTGTGAAATAAATAAGGAAATAAAAACTGAGAGGAATACAGAAACAATTTGGATAGAATTAAGCGACGGTCGGGAAAAATTAATCACAGGAGTAATATATAGACCCCCCAATCTTGATAGCGTCAATGAGCGACTTATCTGGGATGAAATGCACAGGGCTTCCATACACAAAAAAGTCTGTATAGTAGGCGACTTTAACCTTGGCCAAATAGATTGGACTGACCTTACGGGTAACTCAGAATCAGAGGATTTTCTCAGGACTGTTTCCTAAGTCAACATATAACCGAACCCACACGGGGTAATAATATACTCGATTTAGTTCTGTCGAACAGAGAAAACCTCATTAGCAATGTCGAGGAAGGGAACGAACTTGCAAACAGCGATCACAAAGAAATTCGATTCCAGTTAGATTTTCAGGGCAGACATAAGGAAAATTCCACTAAAGTACCAGATTTCAGAAGGGCAAACTTTGACAGTTTAAAGAGGCAGCTGAGAGAGGGGGTGTCGCGCTTGGCCGTGAACCTGACAGATGACACGGACCTGATAACGAGATCTGAGATTGCCGAGTTCCACGACAATTTAAATAGTGAGTTACTAAATGCACAAAGGCAGAACATGCCATCCAAAAAACTCAGGTCAGACAACAATGACCCTAAATGGATAAATAATTATTTAAAGAACATCATTGGCCAAAGGAAGGCTATAGGTAGAAGGATAAATCATGGAGAAATTCACCTCCGGGACTATTATAGGGTATTGGCGAGTAGGGTTAAAACCGAGATAAGGAAAGCAAAGAGGAATAATGAGGTAAGGATAGCTAGGGAGGCGAAGACAAACCCCAAAGGATTCTACCAAATGTATCAAACTAAAACACGAGAAAAGATTGGACCAATACGGTCAGACTCCGGCGAGCTCACTGATAACAACGGAGAAATGAGCAATAATTTGAATAAATATTTTTGAACGGTTTTCACCACCGAAAATTTAAACATGATACCCGAGGCACCGACTCTATTCAGAGATAGTGAAGAAAACAAATTAAGTGAGATAGTAGTGACTAGTCACGATGTTAGTAAGCAAATAGACAAACTAAAGCCTAATAAGTCACCTGGTCCCGATGAGATATTTGCCAGAGTATTAAAGGAATGTAAGGAAGAGCTTAGTATGCCCTTAGCAAAGTTGTTTAACATGTCCTTAAAAACAGGTGTAGTACCAGAATCCTGGAGGATAGCGAATGTAATACCGATTTTCAAGAAGGGGGATAGATCACTATCCTCTAACTACCGCCCAATCAGTCTAACATCAATAGTAGGCAAATTACTGGAAGCAATCATTTCAAACTCTATTCGAAATCACCTGGAGAAGCACGGATTGATCAATGATTCCCAACATGGCTTCACAAGCGGACGTTCTTGCCTAACTAATCTATAAACATTCTTTTCATCAGTTTTCGAATGGGTGGACGAGGGGCACAATTATGATGTGGTATATCTCGACTTTAGCAAAGCCTTCGACAGAGTCCCTCACGAAAGACTAATTAGAAAGGTAGAAGCTCATGGCATCAAAGGTGACATCCTTAAATGGATTAGGGCGTGGTTACAGGACAGGAAACAGCGAGTGAGCATTAACGACACTAAGTCCCATTGGACCAAGGTCACAAGTGGAGTTCCCCAAGGCTCAGTACTTGGACCATTATTATTTATTATATACATAAACGACATAGATATCGGCATAGACAGCAACATAAGTAAATTTGCTGATGACACCAAAATAGGACGTGTTATCAAATCTGACGAGGACTCGGCAAAACTACAGGAAGATCTAAACAAATTTTTCGAATGGTCTGAAAAATGGCAGATGAAATTCAACGTCGAAAAAATGTTAAGTACTCAGTATAGGAGATGTAAACAGGGAAACCAGATACCAGATGAACAACGATGCCATAGAGAAATCCGACTGCGAGAGAGATTTAGAAGTAATGATAAGTAGGAACCTTAAGCCAAGTAAACAATGTGTTTTTGCTCGTAACTAGGCTAATAAAGTACTTGGGTTCATACAAAGGAGTGTTAGTTACAAGACTAGAGAGGTCATCCTAAAACTGTATCTTGCTCTTGTGAGACCTCACCTGGATTACGCAGTTCAGTTCTGGTCACCGTATTACAGAATGGATATAGAATCCTTGGAAAGAATTCAGAGGAGAATGACAAGACTAATCCCGGGCATTAGGAACCTTGAGTATAGAGACAGGTTAAAGCATCTTAATTTGCACTCCCTTGAGAGACGTAGAGCGAGGGGCGACCTGATAGAGGTGTATAAGTGGAAGTCAGGGCTAAACAAAGGGGACATTACAAAGGTACTCAAACTATCCAACCAGGAGCGAACTCGTAACAATGGTTTTGAATAAGACAAATTTAGATTTAGGCGTGAAATAGGTAAACACTGGTTTGGAAACAGAGTAGTGGATGAATGGAACAAGTTACCAAATATCATCATTAACTCGAATACGCTGAATTGCTTCAAACATAGGTTGGATGCTCATATGAGCAATAGGGGTTGGGTGTAAACGGGACTGCCCAGTATGGGCCAATAGGCCGGCTGCAGTTTCCTCCATTCTTATGTTCTTATAACCAATAGTTGTTGAAGCTCAGTAATACATAACTAATAGTTGTTGAAGCTCAGTAATACATAACCAATAGTTGTTGCAGCTCAGTAATACATAACCAATAGTTGTTGAAGCTCAGTAATACATAACCAATAGTTGTTGAAGCTCAGTAATACATAACCAATAGTTGTTGAAGCTCAGTAATACATAACCAATAGTTGTTGAAGCTCAGTAATACATAACCAATAGATGCTGAAGCTCAGTAATACATAACCAATAGATGCTGAAGCTCAGTAATACATAACCAATAGATGCTGAAGCTCAGTAATACATAATAACGTCAGCATCATTACACTTCCTCCTGCCAGGGCTTTAAGTCGATTTATTTATATAGTAATATGTTACCTCGAAAACTTTGTCTTCAGCTGACTTAACTTAAGAGTTTATTGAAGGGAGATTGTTGTGTACGTTATGTTGACCCATATATGTTTACCTGCTACACCGCGTCTGGTTGTGTACTCATCATACATCTACTCGTACACACACTCATATTTATCACACCGTGAAGCAAACATTTATTCAGATGTACACACGTACACAGGAACAACACACGCACACAATTAATCAAGCTGCCGAACCATCTAGAATCGTCATACTGTTAACCTATTTTAAGTGTTCATAAATTTTCTATTAAATGAATTATTAACTGGAGCAAATTTGTCCAGTGACAAGAATGTGTGGATAAAAACATTCCTGCCATCACGTATCATGACCAATGGAACAAGAATGTAGAGGTTTATATTTCATGATTATACGCCTTGAGGCCGTACTATTCTGAATTTCCCCACAGGTAGGAAACCCTGAAATTTCCCCTCAAGTTTCATATAAAGGAAGTTGTCCATTAATGAGTAGCAAACTAGAAATTTACTCAAATGGTTACGGAAAATTCCGTTTGTTTGTGTACTGTACATCCGGGCAAGCAGCGGGTAGCGTGAGGCGTCCTTGAGGGAGTGGCCACAGGAGGCCATGGTTTTATTGATCGGTGGAATACTCCTGCGCCTGCACACCGTGTTCCTCACAACTCCCCAACACACACCTTATCACAGCCTCACGGCACGGATAACACCGGGTGAACACGGGTGAGGCCGGTATTTTTGGCCCAGCAGGAGGTAGGTGGGTGTGTCACATGTGGGTAGGTGACGGTGCGGGGCTGGCGCTGTGGGCCCCTAGGCTAGTTGTCTCTCCCGCCGCGGATCAACAGTGGCGCTGTGGCTGTTTGGCGGCAGTTTACATGCGGATTCCAGGGAACTTTCCACCGCAAATCTGTTCCCGTGAGTGATTTTTTCCTCTACTGGTGGAAACTGGAAACAAAAAGGTCGACGTAGTTGGTGTCGTACTTGACTGTCAGTATGAATTGCGTCTTGAAATCAAAGCATTACTTGACTTAAAATACGAAAAATTCTCCCGTTTTGTGCACGTAAGATTATTTCCGAGTTCCACATCAACTGTGACAATGGCATTGTGAAGGAAGTATATAATTGTGAAAGATTGATAACCCAGGCACGAGAAATACAGTTAACATACACTAAAACCGCTTAAGAGTGTAAAACGCGGTGTACGGTACCTGGTGAATTACTGAGCTATGGGGACGTCTGGCATCCCTTGCGGCGTGCTAGGCTGCCGCAGTCATGTATGTATTAACAAGTTCCCCTTCTTGAGTTTCTCTTGAGTTCAAGGGCGTCCTTAGGTGGCAGGAGCTCCTGTTACATCATGATGATGATGATGATGATGATGGTGGTGGTGGTGGTGGTAGTGGTGCAGAAATTAATTACGGCTGAGGACTGAGTGTTTTTTGGTGTTGCGTAAGGTGTGCAGGTGTGTTGGTGGTATTATACGAGGAGTGAACCAGTGTAATGATGCAAGTTAGTGATGGTGACACAGGTGTTACGGTGCAGCTGTGAGGTTCGTACAGGTGTTACGCTGATGCAGTTGAGGTGGTTCAGGTGTTACGGTGGTACAGGTGTTACACTTGCGGTGATGAAGGTGTGATTGTGATGCAAGTGTGATTGTTAAACAGGTGGGAAGACAGAACAGGTGTGATAATGGTACAGTTGTAATACTGGACAGGTAAAACTCAGGACAGACCCCAAACAGATGTCGCAAATGTGGCAATTGACAAGTGTGATATGTGATAGATAAAACCAAGAGACAGATATGACAGAAGAGACAGTTGTGACAGTAGACGGTTGTAACAGTAAACAATTGTGACAGTAGACGGATGTGACAATAGACGGTTGTAACAGTAAACAGTTGTGACAGTAGACGGATGTGACAGTAGACGGTTGTAACAGTAAACAGTTGTAACAATAAACAGTTGTGACAGAAGACGGTTGTGACAGTAGACGGTTGTGACAGTAAACGGTTGTGACAGAAAACGGTTGTGACAGTCGACGGTTGTGACAGTAGACGGTTGTGACAGTAGACGGTTGTGACAGTAGACGGTTGTGACAGTAGACGGTTGTGACAGGGTTTAAGTGCCATTGGGCCGTGGACACAAAAATAACTCCCAGGTATGGACCAATATTCTCCGGAAATACCAGGTGTCAATCACGACCTAAGGCCACAGGTGTGCAATATATATATGATAACACGGTTAGGTCAATATATGTTAACACGTGAAGGCTACAGGTGTATTATATATATGTCAACACGTGAATGCCACAGGTGTGCATTATATATATGACAACACGTGAAGGCCACAGATGTGTATTATATATATATATATATATGACAACACGTGAAGGCCACCGGTGTGCATTATATACATGACAACACGTGAAGGCCACAGATGTGTATTATATATATATGACAACACGTGAAGGCCACAGGTGTATATAATATGTATGTCAACACGTGAAGGCCACAGGTGTGTGTTATATATATGTCAACACGTGAAGGCCACAGGTGTGTATTATATATATGTCAACACGTGAAGGCCACAGGTGTGTATTATATATACGTCAACACGTGAAGGCCACAGGTGTGTATTATATATACGTCAACACGTGAAGGCCACAGGTGTGTATTATATATATGTCAACACGTGAAGGCCACAGGTGTGTATTATATATATGTCAACACGTGAAGGCCACAGGTGTGTACTATATATATGTCAACACGTGAAGGCCACAGGTGTGTATTATATATACGTCAACACGTGAAGGCCACAGGTGTGTATTATATATACGTCAACACGTGAAGGCCACAGGTGTGTATTATATATATGTCAACACGTGAAGGCCACAGGTGTGTATTATATATATATATATATATATATATATATATATATATATATATATATATATATATTTATATATATATATATATATATATATATATATATATATATATATATATATATATATATCAACACGTGAAGGCCACAGGTGTGTATTATATATATGATAACACGTGAAGGCCACAGGTGTGCATTATATATATTAGTTAACAAAAGAATAACCACGAATTTCTGTATCCTCGTTATGAATAGTTATTATGGCGAAAAGAACGCACCACGAAAAATATGCTCAATTTTGTCTGCAGACACCGTTTTCTACTGATTCATTATAAATATGAAATGCACTTTGAATACTTCAGTGTGTGTTAGTTAAGGCACGTAGTGGGGAGAGTAAGATGTAGTTTTCCGCAGTGCGTAACGTGTGAGGGGGTCTCTGCCATCGTCCACTCACACACAGATCTATACCTCCCGACTCTCCTTCCAGGTTCATGTGTGCTGTGCTCTCTACGTTTTAGGCTACCGTTCCCTTCCTCCCCCACCACCACCTCTCTCTCATTTTTACGTGTGTCTGGTAAAGTGGAGTGGTGCATTTAATACCGCTGCGTTTTATTTTTATGCACCGTTTTTATGCCCGCGTTTCTGGGACGTGTTTTGGCGGGAATTTCGCCTTTCAAGTTCCCGCGGTTTTGGGGGGATACTGTTGGTTGGTCTGCCCTCCGCTCTTGTATTGTTGTTCATTATTTAGTATCTGACAAAGTGGTATGTAGTTAAGTGTTGTTGTTAGATATATGTGCACACTTTTATACCCAGTTCCTCCTCCATATTTAAGTGTGATGATTAACCTGACGTTTCTTCCACATATTTCCCTCTTTACTCCATGTTTAGGGCGGAGTATAACTTGAAATTACTATCCCATTTCTTGGTTATGGGCTGCTGAACTCCGCAACGTCCTCTTTATGTTACGAGCTGACAGAGTGGAGTGCATAATATACTGATGCTGTTATTTTAATGGTATGTTCTTCAGGCATCTTAAGGGAAATGTTTATACTGAGAGTTCCCGCGCCTTTAGGATTTGGCGGTTACTCAGGTGGGCTCTATTGTCAGGTATTCACTGGTGGAACGACAATGTCTGATTGGATGATTCGTAGACCAACGAGAGTGACGAGCCGTAGTCAAAACACACACGGCGCGAAAAGAGAAAAATAATAATTCGTATCTCTCACGCCACATGTTGTTTAGATTCCAACTTGTGTGCTGACTGGTCACGGATTCACTAACACGGCAGTTATGAGAGGTACGCAAGCACCCTCTCACGTGTGTCCGGCTAGGACTAGAACCCAGGACATGCTAGGGAGCGCTAAGCACCTGAGAAAGGTGCGTATTTATCACTATTATGTCCTGGGTTCGTGTCCCGGCCAGGACGCACATAAGAAGGGTTTGCCTCAACACTTTTTTTTTTAATAATAATACACAAATCTTAAATATTCCGACGAACTAATATGGTGTTGAATAGTTTATTCGGAAAAGGTACAGTATAGTGTTGCCGCCTTAATAATACATTGAAAAAACAACACTGAAATCTCTTACCAGAATATTTCTAATATGTTGCAATAATGAAACAAAATTCGGACTGAAATATCCCATATATATTCTCGAGATTATTTACCGGAGCAAGAAGTAAGATAATGAAACAAATAAAGTTTGGTTAAGTTGAATTTCGGAGGAATTTGACGACTTTATTTATATTTTCCCTCCCATCTCCCAGACTACATCAAATTATTTATGTGATGACACGAACCAAACTAACTTGACCCACCTGATATAATATGAATAAAGAAATAACCTCACTCATTAGGTTGAGTTAAGTCAGTTACATCATGTGAGCTTGGATCGTGTCATCCTTTGTAAATAATTTAATGTCATAGTCACTGAGGGAGGGAGGGAGGGGGGATGTCAACAACTGCGGTCATTTTTCCTGCTTATTTTTAACTTTATTCTCAGTAACTTTAATAATTCTTAGTTTTTGTGTGCTGTTGTCGGAATTCATCTTTAAAATGCATATGAGGAATATTTCAGTTATTAATTTGGTCTATTTACTGCCTTATCCAAAAAAAATATTCTGAAATTAGATCATTAGCCGTTATTCTGCATTCTCTATATAATTATCCTAAGCTTCGATTTTAAAAGCTCCCGGAATGAATTGCTAATTAACTGTATTCATCAATTCCTCGATATAATTCTATTTAACAAGTTTAAAACCAAATAAGAAAAAATCACGCACTATTCATTTACCAGTAACCGGCGCCCTCTTTGTGTTGTGCCGGTTCTCTCTGCCCGAATTTATTTACGTTGGTGGCAGAGAACCCGAGGTAAATATAATACTCTTTTATTTATTTCTAGGCTGTGTTGCCTCTCCATGTTTCTTTTATAAAATGTGGAAAGGTGTGGTGTCGTGAACAATGGCACTTTATATATGGCGTCTGAACTTGCTATATAAACAAGAGTGGTGACGTGTTTTCTTCTCGACCTGACTATATAATGTTTTTGGCGCTAACTTTGATCTTTTGGCGCGTAAAGGTGTGTCTTGGCTAGTAAAGGGATGACTATTGGCGCACATGGGATGACCTTTGGCACGTAGAGTGTCATTATTTTAGCGTTACAAATCTATTTAAATGACGTTTCTATATAAAAATCTAAAATTTACATGGCTTAATATTTATGTGCGTTGAATTTTTATTATCATATACAAGAGGTGTTTTAAAAAAATAATTAGCTTCTTATTTTTTTATTGTTATTAAATAAATGTTTGTTTTTAACACAATTTTATATCTAACGTCGATAGTTTTAAAAATTCCAATTAACGCTTTTGTAATTTAATTTAAGTGTCGGTAATTATTTTTCTCGTGTTTCTAAATGCATAAGTCATAATTATATCGATCAATTATAATTTTATGTATTTTTTAAGATAGCAAGTGGTGGTAGTGGTGGTGGTGACGGCAGATGGTGGTAGTGACGCATGTGGTGGTAGTGGTGGTGGTGACGGCAGATGGTGGTAGTGACGCAAGTGGTGGTAGTGGTGGTGGTGACGGCAGATGGTGGTAGTGACGCATGTGATGGTAGTGGTGGTGGTGACGGCAGATGGTGGTAGTGACGCAAGTGGTGGTAGTGTTATCTCTATCTATCTATTATCTATACCTATTCTATCATTATCTATCTATCTATCTATATCTATTCTACTATAGTCTTGAGGCAATATAGTGTTATAGTCGTGTGGGTGATAATGACGTCAGATTGCATCGTAAATCTCAGACGAATGTTTTCCCTCCCTCACTCAATCACTCACACTCACTCACTCACTCACACTCACTCACTCACTCACACTCACTCACACTCACTCACTCACTCACTCACTCACACTCACACTCACTCACTCCTCGGAAAGGCTCAAGACATGGGTTGAGAGTGAAGAAAATCGACGGGGGTGATGTGGCAGTGTGACGGAGTATATTAATATATATACAGTATACTTAGATATATACAGTGTACTGAGATATATACACTATACAGTATACAAAATTGAACTCCCCGCCTGAAGTTGTAGGATGAAGTGAACTCTATTGCTGAAGTGTGTGAAAAGTGAACGTCTGGCGCCTCACAAAGACTGAAAGTTGAGTCAGAGTGAACTGTTTGACCTGAGGGCGGTGCATCAGTCGAGTGTTAAGGTGGTCCTCAACTCCCCTGATGTGGTCCTTCACGCCCGGGGAGGAGTGGGTGAGGTCATCCTTCTGTGATTAAAGGAATCCCACACGAACAGGACCGTCCGTTTGGAAAGTTGAGACAGGAGGAGGTTGTTCAGGGAAGAGGTGGCCAAGAAAGGGTTGGCCCAGGAGGTGGCCCAGAAATAAGTGGCCAAGGAGGGGGTTAACGTGCCTCCTGCTGGCCTCATCACACACCACGCTCTCCTTCATCCGTCGCAAGTTACTCGGCCTGTGGGACCCAGGTGAGTGATCCTCTGTAGTATAACACAGGTGAAGGTGATGCTCTCCAACACCCAGGTGAATAGGTGACAAATTAACTCTCTCATATCATAGGAAATACCTGACACCCTCAGTCTTGGAAGGTTACCCTCTGTTCAGTGGAGAGGGAGGGAAGAGGTGAACCACTTAGTTGAGTGTCCCAGGTGAGTGATCCCGGGCTAAGGTAAGTGTCCCTGGATCTAGGTGAGTGTCCCTGGCCCTAGTTGGATGTTCCTGGCCCTAGTTGGATGTCCCTGGCTCTAGGTAAGTGTCCATGGCCCTAGATGAGTGTACCTGGCCCAAGGTGAGAACAGGTGAGATGAGACCACACATTTAATTAACACACCTACCTCCTCCCTTCCCTCTAAATCACCTTAGTAATTTAACTGTATGTTCCCCTCACTCGTGTGTCAATTACTCAAAGAACCGTGTAATTAATTCTCTCTGTCTCTCTCTCATGATAATAGAAATTAAAGTCAGTTTTTGTTGATGTGATGTGTCCCGTCAGCTGGTGTTTGTTAACCTGACACGTGGTTTATGAAGTGTTTGTTCCACCTGTGTTGATGTGATGTGTCCCGTCAGCTGGTGTTTGTTAACCTGACACGTGGTTTATGAAGTGTTTGTACCACCTGTGTTGATGTGATGTGTCCCGTCAGCTGGTGTTTGTTAACCTGACACGTGGTTTATGAAGTGTTTGTGCCACCTGTGTTGATGTGATGTGTCCCGTCAGCCGGTGTTTGTTAACCTGACACGTGGTTTATGAAGTGTTTGTACCACCTGTGTTGATGTGATGTGTCCCGTCAGCTGGTGTTTGTTAACCTGACACGTGGTTTATGAAGTGTTTGTACCACCTGTGTTGATGTGATGTGTCCCGTCAGCTGGTGTTTGTTAACCTGACACGTGGTTTATGAAGTGTTTGTACCACCTGTGTTGATGTGATGTGTCCCGTCAGCTGGTGTTTGTTAACCTGACACGTGGTTTATGAAGTGTTTGTACCACCTGAGTTGATGTGATGTGTCCCGTCAGCTGGTGTTTGTTAACCTGACACGTGGTTTATGAAGTGTTTGTACCACCTGTGTTGATGTGATGTGTCCCGTCAGCCGGTGCTTGTTAACCTGACACGTGGTTTATGAAGTGTTTGTACCACCTGTGTTGATGTGATGTGTCCCGTCAGCCGGTGTTTGTTAACTTGACACGTGGTTTATGAAGTGTTTGTACCACCTGAGTTGATGTGATGTGTCCCGTCAGCTGGTGTTTGTTAACCTGACACGTGGTTTATGAAGTGTTTGTACCACCTGTGTTGATGTGATGTGTCCCGTCAGCCGGTGTTTGTTAACCTGACACGTGGTTTATGAAGTGTTTGTACCACCTGTGTTGATGTGATGTGTCCCGTCAGCTGGTGTTTGTTAACCTGACACGTGGTTTATGAAGTGTTTGTACCACCTGTGTTGATGTGATGTGTCCCGTCAGCTGGTGTTTGTTAACCTGACACGTGGTTTATGAAGTGTTTGTACCACCTGAGTTGATGTGATGTGTCCCGTCAGCTGGTGTTTGTTAACCTGACACGTGGTTTATGAAGTGTTTGTACCACCTGTGTTGATGTGATGTGTCCCGTCAGCCGGTGTTTGTTAACCTGACACGTGGTTTATGAAGTGTTTGTACCACCTGTGTTGATGTGATGTGTCCCGTCAGCCGGTGTTTGTTAACCTGACACGTGGTTTATGAAGTGTTTGTACCACCTGAGTTGATGTGATGTGTCCCGTCAGCTGGTGTTTGTTAACCTGACACGTGGTTTATGAAGTGTTTGTACCACCTGTGTTGATGTGATGTGTCCCGTCAGCCGGTGTTTGTTAACCTGACACGTGGTTTATGAAGTGTTTGTACCACCTGTGTTGATGTGATGTGTCCCGTCAGCCGGTGTTTGTTAACCTGACACGTGGTTTATGAAGTGTTTGTACCACCTGTGTTGATGTTATGTGTCCCGTCAGCTGGTGTTTGTTAACCTGACACGTGGTTTATGAAGTGTTTGTACCACCTGTGTTGATGTGATGTGTCCCGTCAGCTGGTGTTTGTTAACCTGACACGTGGTTTATGAAGTGTTTGTACCACCTGAGTTGATGTGATGTGTCCCGTCAGCTGGTGTTTGTTAACCTGACACGTGGTTTATGAAGTGTTTGTACCACCTGTGTTGATGTGATGTGTCCCGTCAGCTGGTGTTTGTTAACCTGACACGTGGTTTATGAAGTGTTTGTACCACCTGAGTTGATGTGATGTGTCCCGTCAGCCGGTGTTTGTTAACCTGACACGTGGTTTATGAAGTGTTTGTACCACCTGTGTTGATGTGATGTGTCCCGTCAGCTGGTGTTTGTTAACCTGACACGTGGTTTATGAAGTGTTTGTACCACCTGTGTTGATGTGATGTGTCCCGTCAGCTGGTGTTTGTTAACCTGACACGTGGTTTATGAAGTGTTTGTACCACCTGTGTTGATGTGATGTGTCCCGTCAGCTGGTGTTTGTTAACCTGACACGTGGTTTATGAAGTGTTTGTGCCACCTGTGTTGATGTGATGTGTCCCGTCAGCTGGTGTTTGTTAACCTGACACGTGGTTTATGAAGTGTTTGTGCCACCTGTGTTGATGTGATGTGTCCCGTCAGCCGGTGTTTGTTAACCTGACACGTGGTTTATGAAGTGTTTGTACCACCTGTGTTGATGTGATGTGTCCCGTCAGCCGGTGTTTGTTAACCTGACACGTGGTTTATGAAGTGTTTGTACCACCTGTGTTGATGTGATGTGTCCCGTCAGCCGGTGTTTGTTAACCTGACACGTGGTTTATGAAGTGTTTGTACCACCTGTGTTGATGTGATGTGTCCCGTCAGCTGGTGTTTGTTAACCTGACACGTGGTTTATGAAGTGTTTGTACCACCTGTGTTGATGTGATGTGTCCCGTCAGCTGGTGTTTGTTAACCTGACACGTGGTTTATGAAGTGTTTGTACCACCTGTGTTGATGTGATGTGTCCCGTCAGCTGGTGTTTGTTAACCTGACACGTGGTTTATGAAGTGTTTGTACCACCTGTGTTGATGTGATGTGTCCCGTCAGCTGGTGTTTGTTAACCTGACACGTGGTTTATGAAGTGTTTGTACCACCTGTGTTGATGTGATGTGTCCCGTCAGCTGGTGTTTGCTAACCTGACACGTGGTTTATGAAGTGTTTGTACCACCTGTGTTGATGTGATGTGTCCCGCCAGCTGGTGTTTGTTAACCTGACACGTGGTTTATGAAGTGTTTGTACCACCTGTGTTGATGTGATGTGTCCCGTCAGCTGGTGTTTGTTAACCTGACACGTGGTTTATGAAGTGTTTGTACCACCTGTGTTGATGTGATGTGTCCCGTCAGCTGGTGTTTGTTAACCTGACACGTGGTTTATGAAGTGTTTGTACCACCTGTGTTGATGTGATGTGTCCCGTCAGCTGGTGTTTGTTAACCTGACACGTGGTTTATGAAGTGTTTGTACCACCTGTGTTGATGTGATGTGTCCCGCCAGCTGGTGTTTGTTAACCTGACACGTGGTTTATGAAGTGTTTGTACCACCTGTGTTGATGTGATGTGTCCCGTCAGCTGGTGTTTGTTAACCTGACACGTGGTTTATGAAGTGTTTGTACCACCTGTGTTGATGTGATGTGTCCCGTCAGCTGGTGTTTGTTAACCTGACACGTGGTTTATGAAGTGTTTGTACCACCTGTGTTGATGTGATGTGTCCCGTCAGCCGGTGTTTGTTAACCTGACACGTGGTTTATGAAGTGTTTGTACCACCTGTGTTGATGTGATGTGTCCCGTCAGCTGGTGTTTGTTAACCTGACACGTGGTTTATGAAGTGTTTGTACCACCTGTGTTGATGTGATGTGTCCCGTCAGCTGGTGTTTGTTAACCTGACACGTGGTTTATGAAGTGTTTGTACCACCTGTGTTGATGTGATGTGTCCCGTCAGCTGGTGTTTGTTAACCTGACACGTGGTTTATGAAGTGTTTGTACCACCTGTGTTGATGTGATGTGTCCCGTCAGCTGGTGTTTGTTAACCTGACACGTGGTTTATGAAGTGTTTGTACCACCTGTGTTGATGTGATGTGTCCCGTCAGCTGGTGTTTGTTAACCTGACACGTGGTTTATGAAGTGTTTGTACCACCTGTGTTGATGTGATGTGTCCCGTCAGCTGGTGTTTGTTAACCTGACACGTGGTTTATGAAGTGTTTGTACCACCTGTGTTGATGTGATGTGTCCCGTCAGCCGGTGTTTGTTAACCTGACACGTGGTTTATGAAGTGTTTGTACCACCTGTGTTGATGTGATGTGTCCCGTCAGCTGGTGTTTGTTAACCTGACACGTGGTTTATGAAGTGTTTGTACCACCTGTGTTGATGTGATGTGTCCCGTCAGCTGGTGTTTGTT
Organism: Homarus gammarus; assembly: GCA_958450375.1. NCBI lineage: Eukaryota > Metazoa > Arthropoda > Malacostraca > Decapoda > Nephropidae > Homarus > Homarus gammarus. The sequence goes on along the minus strand of CAUDMG010000499.1, from coordinate 327,438 downwards.
AACCTGACACGTGGTTTATGAAGTGTTTGTACCACCTGTGTTGATGTGATGTGTCCCGTCAGCTGGTGTTTGTTAACCTGACACGTGGTTTATGAAGTGTTTGTACCACCTGTGTTGATGTGATGTGTCCCGTCAGCTGGTGTTTGTTAACCTGACACGTGGTTTATGAAGTGTTTGTACCACCTGTGTTGATGTGATGTGTCCCGTCAGCTGGTGTTTGTTAACCTGACACGTGGTTTATGAAGTGTTTGTACCACCTGTGTTGATGTGATGTGTCCCGTCAGCTGGTGTTTGTTAACCTGACACGTGGTTTATGAAGTGTTTGTACCACCTGTGTTGATGTGATGTGTCCCGTCAGCCGGTGTTTGTTAACCTGACACGTGGTTTATGAAGTGTTTGTACCACCTGTGTTGATGTGATGTGTCCCGTCAGCTGGTGTTTGTTAACCTGACACGTGGTTTATGAAGTGTTTGTACCACCTGTGTTGATGTGATGTGTCCCGTCAGCTGGTGTTTGTTAACCTGACACGTGGTTTATGAAGTGTTTGTACCACCTGTGTTGATGTGATGTGTCCCGTCAGCTGGTGTTTGTTAACCTGACACGTGGTTTATGAAGTGTTTGTACCACCTGTGTTGATGTGATGTGTCCCGTCAGCTGGTGTTTGTTAACCTGACACGTGGTTTATGAAGTGTTTGTACCACCTGTGTTGATGTGATGTGTCCCGTCAGCCGGTGTTTGTTAACCTGACACGTGGTTTATGAAGTGTTTGTACCACCTGTGTTGATGTGATGTGTCCCGTCAGCCGGTGTTTGTTAACCTGACACGTGGTTTATGAAGTGTTTGTGCCACCTGTGTTGATGTGATGTGTCCCGTCAGCTGGTGTTTGTTAACCTGACACGTGGTTTATGAAGTGTTTGTACCACCTGTGTTGATGTGATGTGTCCCGCCAGCTGGTGTTTGTTAACCTGACACGTGGTTTATGAAGTGTTTGTACCACCTGTGTTGATGTGATGTGTCCCGTCAGCCGGTGTTTGTTAACCTGACACGTGGTTTATGAAGTGTTTGTACCACCTGTGTTGATGTGATGTGTCCCGTCAGCCGGTGTTTGTTAACCTGACACGTGGTTTATGAAGTGTTTGTACCACCTGTGTTGATGTGATGTGTCCCGTCAGCTGGTGTTTGTTAACCTGACACGTGGTTTATGAAGTGTTTGTACCACCTGTGTTGATGTGATGTGTCCCGTCAGCCGGTGTTTGTTAACCTGACACGTGGTTTATGAAGTGTTTGTACCACCTGTGTTGATGTGATGTGTCCCGTCAGCCGGTGTTTGTTAACCTGACACGTGGTTTATGAAGTGTTTGTACCACCTGTGTTGATGTGATGTGTCCCGTCAGCTGGTGTTTGTTAACCTGACACGTGGTTTATGAAGTGTTTGTACCACCTGTGTTGATGTGATGTGTCCCGTCAGCCGGTGTTTGTTAACCTGACACGTGGTTTATGAAGTGTTTGTACCACCTGTGTTGATGTGATGTGTCCCGTCAGCTGGTGTTTGTTAACCTGACACGTGGTTTATGAAGTGTTTGTACCACCTGTGTTGATGTGATGTGTCCCGTCAGCCGGTGTTTGTTAACCTGACACGTGGTTTATGAAGTGTTTGTGCCACCTGTGTTGATGTGATGTGTCCCGTCAGGTGGTGTTTGTTAACCTGACGTAGCAACTGTGTCACTTGTTGTTCATCCAAATCTTCCTCGATATATTGTTAGTCATATGTTCCTCCTCCTCTCTACCATTCTCAAGCATTCCTTCCTCTTTCTTCTATTCTCAAGCGTTTCTTCCTCTTTTCTCTCTATCTCCCTTTTTTTCATTTTCAAGCATTTCTCTCTCCCTCTCTCTCTCTCTCCTACATTCTCAAGCATGTTCCCTCTCTCTCTCTCTCTCTCTTCCTCTTCCATTCTCAAGCGTTCCTTTCTCTCCTCCTCCTCCTCCTCCTCACCAGGTTCTATTCATTACCATCTCACTGGGATTATGCCTCGTCGACTGGCCCTCAACACGCCACGCCTCGCAGACTCCATCATATTATTCCCACGCTGAGGAGTCGTCTCTCTCTCTCTCTCTCTCTCTCTCTCTCTCTCTCTCTCTCTCTCATAATATAAAAGCCCTTACAAAACTGCAAAGTGGTCAATGAAACTTTCTCTGTCTGTCTGTCTCGCTGTCTGTCTGTCTGTCTCGCTGTCTGTCTGTCTGTCTGTCTGTCTCGCTGTCTGTCTGTCTGTCTGTCTGTCTCGCTGTCTTCCATTATCCGTTTTATTCCTCTACTCCGTCATTCTTTCCATCCTCCTCCCCAACTTGGGTTAGATGAAGAGTGGGTGGGGTGGGGTGGGTTGGGGTGGAGTGGGGTGGGGGAGGTGGGGAAGGGTGGGGTGGGGTGGGGAAGGGAAGGGTGGGGTGGAGTGGGGTGGGGAAGGTGGGGAAGGGTGGGGTGGGGTGGGGAAGGGAAGGGTGGGGTGGGGTGGAGTGGGGTGGGGAAGGTGGGGAAGGGTGGGGTGGGGTGGGGTGGAGAAGGGTGGGGTGGGGTTGGGGTGGGGTGGGGTGGGGTGGGGTGGGGTGGGGTGGGGTGAGGTGAGGTGAGGTGAGGTGAGGTGAGGTAGGAAGTGACGGGGTCGACATAACACCATCAACACAACACAGGTGAAAATGGTGAGTCATACTTAACATGTGTTGCACCTCACTCATGACCACCTGGGGAACACCTGTGTGTGTGTGTGTGTGTGTGTGTGTGTGTGTGTGTGTGTGTGTGTGTGCTCGTCTACACTCTTAGCTTTGGTTGCAGCTTTAATTAACTCAAAGGCCTTTCTTGTCCTCAGATAATTTTTTTAATAAGGGATAATTTCTGTTGTCCCAAGTTGGGCTGATATTCTGTAATCCTAAGTTGGGTTTAAAACAGCCACTGACCCATTTATTCAACATTAAAAGCTAGTTTAGGTTAGGTTAGGTTAGTCACCAGGAACGAAACACCTTATTAATTCACTGAGAGATATAAAGCTATCCTGTTATTATAGTGCCATGATGGGTTCCTCCTCACTAACGCAGCTTTCGTGGCGTGATAAAACTCATTGTGCCCAACCAGTACTGACGTCATAACTTCACCTTAGTCACGAAATTACCGGGTCATCCAAGAAGAATACCCGGGTTTGATAAGGTTATTTATTAAAGTCTGGGGCATTCTTTGTTGGATGACCCTGTATACTCGCTTCCAGTTGCTGTGTGTGTGTGTGTGTGGTGGTCATGGCGTCATTAATACACTAATTATGTACAGTTATTTACACGCACACTGTAATGTTCCCTGTTATTATTCTGTAGTGCTTAGAAGTATTATCATCATTGTTATCGCCGCTGACTTTTATCATTGATATCAGCAACCACGTGCCTCCCCCACCCCACACGCGGCCTGTTACCACACCAGATGTGGTGATTGGGGGGGGGGGGGGTGTTTACTACCGGGAGTGTCATCGCCACTGGCGTAAGTGCTGGCATCGCCGGGAGTGTCATCACCACTAGTGTCAGTGCTGACGTTTTTGCTGCCTTACCCGAACAAAGATAAGGGGGTGAGCGGTGTTTACGGCGAAGAGATCATGACTCTGCTAATGTATGGTTTAAAAGGCGGCGGGGCCACCTGAACACTGCCCCCTCAAGTGAGGCTGTGAGGATCACTCTGCTAGCAGTGGTGAACAACAACTCCCAATCCTGGCCGAGTTTTGTACTGGAACAATTCACACAGAACTATCTTCCCTTGGAACACCATACTGGTTCGCATTGACCCGCACTTGTAAGTACAGACAAAGTGATGACATACTCCTCAGGACTGAAATATTGTGGACTAATTATGCCCACTCGTTCCTGCCTTATCTGAAGCAATAAGCCAACGCGGAATGAAGTGTAGCTAAGATTAATAGAGTTATGAACTTTGTATCATGTCATTATGCTCAATAATCAATTATAATTAAGATGAATTGTGTGAGACTAATTAATTATGTTCAGATAGATCACCAGGTAATACTAATGAACACCTTGTTGTCTGCAGGTTTTGACCACATCAATAAATATTGAATTCGTCAAAAGGCGGGTTTCAATCATTCCCTTCGACTTGCCCGTCACCTGAACGTCCTTAACTAAGGCGTTTACAATAATGATCATCATCATCATCATCATCATCATCATCTTCATCATTATTATTATTATTTTTATTATTATTAATTCGCTTTTTATTAATGTTTTTTATCTTTCATTGTTTATAAATGAGTGTGCGCCACCATACCTGCCTCACATGTATAATTCACCACACCTCACATGTATAATTCACCACACCTCACCTGTATAACTCACCACACCTGTATAACTCGCCACATCTGTATAACTCACCACACCTGTATAATTCACAACACCACACCTGTATAACTCACCACACCTGTATAATTCACCACACCTGTACAAAACTTGCTAACCCTGTAAGTCCAATCAAACAGCACACGTCATTCCCTATCAGTCATCCCTACGTGTGCAAAAGAGAGAGAGAGAGAGAGAGAGAGAGAGAGAGTCAACCAGCCATTAACCATCATCATAACTTTAACCTGTATCTAACTGTAACCAAATTGTGTTACCTTCCTCTCACCTTCTTGACCTCAGTGTGTGTTAAATTTCATCGCCATTGTTCCATTAGTTTGTGAGATATGATGAATTATAATGATATGTCCTAAAGAAGTATATATATTATATCTGTATGTATGATGATTTAGCCCCTTGAATACGATGACTTAATACCTTGAGTACGATGACTTAATCTCTTGAGTACGATGATTTAACCCCTTGAATATGATGACTTAACCCCTTGCGTACGATGAATTAAGCGCTTAAATATGATAATTTAACCCCTTCAGCACAATGACTTACCCCCTTGAATATGATGACTTAACCCCTTAAATGCAATCACACTTACTCAAGAATGCTAAACCACCTTACCATTAGGGGTTAAATCTGTTTCGTCCTAATTAAAATAATATTAAAGATTTTGTTATTAAATAGAGTATCACCTTCTTATTACCTGTGGGGTGTAAACGACTATCTCACACGGTAGGGTAAGACAGTCGCTAATGTTAACAGGTCAATGACTAGTCGCTAACATTAAGCACTAAGCAGGGTGAGTTAAATTGCCCTCCCTACCATTATCAGGTCGATGGATAGACTGCACCATTAACAAGCTATGAAGGTATTGGTATCTCAAGGTTACATCGTCGCTATTATTAACAGTACCTGATATAGATGTCAAGGTTGGTTTGGATCGCTAACATTGGGAGAGTGAAGCTATGATCACAGCTAACTTGAGGAAGGTGAAGGTCTGTGGGCCGCTAATAATAGGAGGATGAAGGTCACTCACTAATATTAACCGGATGTAAAGGTCAGTGTGTCTATAGCTTCATCTATACTCGTGTGGGGGCGACCTACACCTGGTGGACCTACACCTGGCGGACCTACACCTGGTGGACCTACACCTGGTGGACCTACACCTGGCGGACCTACACCTGGTAGACCTACACCTGGCGGACCTACACCTGGCGGACCTACACCTTCAGCTAAGACCAAATTACGTCCAAGGAATTATAACCACAACCGTGTGTGTGTGTGTGTGTGTGTGTGTGTGTGTGTGTGTGTGTGTGTCCCCTACCATTACTGCCTTAAAGCAACAAAGAAAACGCAAGCTTGAAGGTACAGCAGGACGATCCTATGTTGCACCACTACCACCAACACGTGTTATGTCTCGACCTTTATCGATTGACCTGATGTTGTGACCTTAACCTCTCCACTTATCAACACTCACATCAGTAAGGGATTCTATTGTCAGTTCCCAGAGGTCGTTCATTATGGGGAGAGAGAGAGAGAGAGAGAGAGAGAGAGAGAGAGAGAGAGAGAGAGAGAGAGAGAGAGAGAGAGAGAGAGAGAGAGAGAGTTGGATCAAGACACTAGCTTTAAACAAGAGGAAATAGAGTGGACCCGAAACTGGGTGTGTGTGACTCCTGCCACCCACCTGTCTGCCACCCACCTGTCTGCCACCTACCTGTCTGCCACCCACCTGTCTGCCACCCACCTGTCTGCACCCACCTGTCTGCACCCACCTGTCTGCCACCCACCTGTCTGCACCCACCTGTCTGCCACCCACCTGTCTGCACCCACCTGTCTGCCACCCACCTGGCTACCACCCACTTGTCAACCACCCACTTGTCTGCCTACCTGCCACCCACCTGTCTGCACCCACCTGTCTGCCACCCACCTGTCTGCCACCCACCTGTCTACCACCCACTTGTCTGCCTACCTGCCACCCAGCTGTCTGCCACCCACCTGGCTACCACCCACTTGCCTGCCTACCTGCCCCCAGCTGTCTGCCAACCCACCTCCCTCCCTGCCTGCCTGCCACCCAGCTGTCTGCCACCCACCTGGCTACCACCCACTTGCCTGCCTACCTGCCCCCAGCTGTCTGCCAACCCACCTCCCTCCCTGCCTGCCTGCCTGCCGCCCACTTCCATTAGAGAGAGAGAGAGAGAGAGAGAGAGAGAGAGAGAGAGAGAGAGAGAGAGAGAGAGAGAGAGGCGGTAGCGAGGGAATGTGAGAAAGAGAGATAGAGAGAGAGAGAGACAGAAACACGGTTGCGAGGGAGTGTGTATCAGAGAGTGAACAAGAGGGTGGGTGGGAGAGGCGTTGTCATGGTTACAGCATGCCCCTCTCCCCTCTTTCTCCTCCTCTTCTCTCCACCTACACCTTCACTCTCACCTCCTCCTCCTCCTCCTTTCTTGTCTTCTTCCTCCTCCTCCTCCTTCCTACCTCTTCTTCGTCCTCCTCTTTCCACCTTTTCTTCACACTCACACACTCAGGTAGACAGGTAATCCCTCACACACACTCAGGTAGAGAGGTAATCCCCCACTCACACACTCAGGTAGACAGGTAATCCCTCCCTCACACACTCAGGTAGACAGGTAATCCCTCCCTCACACACTCAGGTAGACAGGTAATCCCTCACTCACACCCAGGTAGACAGGTAATCCCTCCCTCACACACTCAGGTAGACAGGTAATCCCTCACTCACATTCAGGTAGACAGGTAATCCCTCCCTCACACTCAGGTAGACAGGTAATCCCTCCCTCACACTCAGGTAGACAGGTAATCCCTCACTCACACTCAGGTAGACAGGTAATCCCTCACTCACATTCAGGTAGACAGGTAATCCCTCCCTCACACTCAGGTAGACAGGTAATCCCTCCCTCACACTCAGGTAGACAGGTAATCCCTCACTCACACTCAGGTAGACAGGTAATCCCTCCCTCACACTCAGGTAGACAGGTAATCCCTCCCTCACACTCAGGTAGACAGGTAATCCCTCACTCACACTCAGGTAGACAGGTAATCCCTCCCTCACACTCAGGTAGACAGGTAATCCCTCACTCACACTCAGGTAGACAGGTAATCCCTCACTCACATTCAGGTAGACAGGTAATCCCTCACACACAGGTAGAGAGAGAGAGAGAGAGAGAGAGAGAGAGAGAGAGAGAGAGAGAGAGAGAGAGAGAGAGAGAGAGAGAGAGAGAGAGAGAGAGAGACCACCTGTATAGTATTAATCGTCTATGCAAATTAAGAGGCGTGACGTAGAGGAAGACGTCTAGATAGCGCCATTAACCTCTTAATTTAATGGCGTGCTGTTAAGGGGGGGGTAATAGAGATGTTGTTTAAGGGATAAATGGGTCGACCTTTCGTTCTAAGGGGCCCCTGAATCCAGGTCGAAGCAGCCAAAGTCGACCCAGCTGAGAATGGTTACCGAAGCTATCTTAAATACGCACAATAAGAATAAAGTTTGTTTGTGAGTGCGTTGTGTCTGTTTATGAGTGCGTTGGGTTTGTTTGTGAGTGCGTTGGGTTTGTTTGTGAGTGCATTGTGTCTGTTTATGAGTGCGTTGGGTTTGTTTGTGAGTGCATTGTGTCTGTTTATGAGTGCGTTGGGTTTGTTTGTGAGTGCATTGTGTCTGTTTATGAGTGCGTTGGGTTTGTTTGTGAGTGCATTGTGTCTGTTTATGAGTGCGTTGGGTTTGTTTGTGAGTGCATTGTGTCTGTTTATGAGTGCGCTGGGTTTGTGGTGAGAAAGTTAGTTGCTCTTATTTTTTGGTAAACTAATCGAGCTTAATGGTTTATTATTATTATTATTATTATTATTATTATTATTATTATTATTATTTCTACTACTACTACTACTACTACTACTAATCTTTTAACGTGGCCTCCAGCCTCACGCCATTTTATTGCCTTAAAATTGAATATCCTAATACAAAAGTAGCTATCCCAGCTTGAGTTAGTTAAGCCACAAATTTATGCGGCATTCAGTGACTGTAGCCTCATAGTCAATGACATATCTGCGACCGTTGTCGGTTTTGGAGCCGACGATCTCGTTCCCCTGAGGCAAAGCAATCCAGACATCCCAACCAGGCTGCAACGTGACTTCTGGGCTGGTGCTTCTGCTCAGACAACACCTCCGCCAGTCTTGCGTAGAAGCGTTTTGCACTTGTTCCCATCCCGCCGGAGGTTGTGAACACCGCAGGAGTAAAGCTGGCCTGATCCACATTCTGAATTCCCTCGCCATACGCCCTAATATTGTCGTTCTCCTTCCTCCTGTGTGCAGCCTCAAGAGACAAGTTATGGTGATGTGCGGCCATGAGGTCGAATATCCTGACATCAAAGAAGGCTCGCTGTCCCGGCGTCTAGAATTCTCGAGCGCTGACGTCAACACGGGCTTCGTTTGATGTGTTGTAAGTCCTATGACGGAGGTTCTCACCGTCCAATGGAAGGAGGGTCGGTTCCACCGTGACTTCGAGGCAGATTTTCTTCAGTAAATTTTCTGTGAGATCCCTTACTTCGTCATGTCTCATGCACACGAAGCCCCCTTTCATACGCATAATGGCGTGGTCAATGTCGTAGGATGAGCCACACACGCATTGGGAGGGCAAACCTTCTACTGGCCAACCGTACCTTTGAGCAATGTCATCTGTGAATTCTTGTTTATTTAGGCTGAAACCTTTTGCCCTTATCGATAACGTTGTTAGCCAGTTCGAGGCGCCCACCTCCTGCGCTATCGATACTTTTTTTCCAAGTTCTCTGGCACTTGCAGCATCAGTTGTTGCAGTTTATTAATTTGGGTGTGCTGCAAAGGACCGTCGAATCTTGTTTAATTTGCTGGTATCCACCTCCCCTGTTGCGTTCTGAGCTATTATGTGCTCAGTGAGGGTTGCCTTAAGCTTGACTGAGTTCTGATGTTCAGTGGCAGCAAGCTCCTCTGGATTGGCAATTCCCATTCTTCCCAGTCTCGGTGGTAATGCAAGAAGTGACCTTTCTGTTGGGGTTAAGTGAAAGTGTTTCACTAATTTTGGAATAAAAATGACACTGGTGGCTTCTTCCAGAGGGTGGAGGAGGGGTCCGATATCAGGTAATTCCAGCGATAATTGACTCCATGGGTGAATGCCGCAAAAGCCGCATGCGGCTCTGTTTTAGCAATATCAGACAGAACTTGGATTTCCTTCACTCCCTCATTTACCTTTCCCGTTACGTACTCGGATCTTGAAATCATTCGTGCCGATTACCGCACCTAGATGTCTTTGGCCATCCTTTGTTATTTTGACCTCATTTCCGCCGAACACCTCCATTGCCTGTTCGTAGTGTTCTGACTTCACAATGAGGAAGGACTTACTGGCATTTGGGTGGTGCCCTATTTGTGGACCTCGTGATGTTACCAGGTCCCACCACTTTTTGATGTCCTCCACTTTTCCTGCTCCTGTAAGGTCGTCAGCATAAGCCACTTGCTTGGCCGCGGTTGTTTCAAATTTCATTGAATGTTGGAGCACGGATAGGCCTAGTGCGTACATTGTCATGGCGGCAGGGTCCCCCTGCGTTGTTACCTCAGTTGGCTGTATGATGGTATCTCCTCTTAGGGCCTTGAAGCTTGTTATATAGAGGTCTGATGGGTTCCTATAGGTGTTTTCAACATACATTGCAAGGCTTGGACACAAGATCTTAATGTTGTGCAGTGTGGCCCTGCGGTTGAGTATGTTGAATGTGTTGGAAGCGTCAACCAGGAGCACTGCCTCACAATCATGCTGCTCAAATATCTTTCTCATGGTGTGAATGGCAGCTTCCCCCACCCCAAGAGCCAACATCCTGGATTTTTATCCAGGGGGAGGAGGCGGCAGGCCGTCAAAGCATGGAGGTGATGGCAGCACGAAGTTGCTAGCTTTCTTGCAAGGGAGATGGTGGCATTGCAGAGACCACTTGCTGCGGCACCAAACTTGTTAGTGCTGAGGATGACTCTCCAACTGTCTGCATCCAGGCTTGAAGGGCCTGCACCTCCCTGTGTCTTCAGTGCTTTTTCCCACACCATCCCTCCTGTTATTTTCTCGAACAGGACAACGTTTGGAGGGATATAGTCACCCTGGAACCTGATGCCTCCCTCTTCACTTGCAGGTGGATGTTGTTCCTTCAGCTGTTGTAATGTCTCTCTGTTTATTGGCAGAACACCACCGGAAGATTCCTCTGTGAGAGACCTTACCGCCGAGGACACATCCCACCCGCATCTTGTTACCAAACTTTCTGGAAACAAACTCAGTGTTTTGCTTTCCGTCTACTGTGAATTTTAGTCTTTCCTGCAGTGTTCTTGCCTCACGTAGGAGGTCATCTAGGGCCCCTTTCTGCCACATTGTCAATCTTCTCTTCATTGCTGCCACATTTTCCTTGCACTTAGTCCTTGCATGTGTCCTCTGACAGAATAGATGGGTTATTATGGCCAGTATTTGAAGAGCTATTGATCATTACAAATTCCACAGACACTTAGCCAATAAAGAAAATTAAATATTTATAATATTAATGAAACAGGCAATCAATCTACCAACGATCATCTAATTAATTAATGACACAAATTAAATATGCCTTAATTAATCATGATAATTACCTTTATACACATACACACACACACACACACATACACACACACAGAGTAGACCCAGTACTGCCTCAACATTTGTATTCCAGCTACCATTCCCATTCCCGTTTGTGCATTCCAGCAATGATTCCCGTTTTATCGCTTTATATTCCAGGAAAATTCCAAATTTATCGTGTCTTTATTCCAGGTATGATTCCAGTTTGCCTGCCTTTACCCAGGTGATATTCCTGTTTTTACTGTGTTTATAACCCGGTCTTATTTTGTGTTCCAGCCAAAAAAAGTAATGTTATTTTATTATTATTGTGGTTGTAGTTGTTGTTGTTGTGGTTGTTTTTTATTGTGTTTATACAGGACATGTTGTGTTTACTTGGTACACACACACACACATACTCTCTCTCTCTCTCTCTCTCTCTCTCTCTCTCTCTCTCTCTCAGTGATGCCTACAGGGTTTCTAAGTGTAGCGTCAACAGGAGTTATTTATTTACGGTCCCCCCCCCCCCCCCCACACACACACCACGTACAGTCCCTTGATCATGATTCACTACAAACCTTGCATGACATCACGCCTCGGGATCCAAATGTTTGGTGAGGGGTTGTTAGTGATGTTTAATGAGGGGTTGTTAGTGATGTTTAATGAGGGGTTGTTAGTGATGTTTAATGAGGGGTTGTTAGTGATGTTTAATGAGGGTTGTTAGTGATGTTTAATGAGGGGTTGTTAGTGATGTTTAATGAGGAGTTGTTAGTGATGTTTAATGAGGAGTTGTTAGTGATGTTTAATGAGGGGTTGTTAGTGATGTTTAATGAGGGGTTGTTAGTGATGTTTAATGAGGGGTTGTTAGTGATGTTTAATGAGGGGTTGTTAGTGATGTTTAATGAGGGGTTGTTAGTGATGTTTAATGAGGGTTGTTAGTGATGTTTAATGAGGGTTGTGGCTTTAGACCATCACGTGGCACCGCTGACCTGATTTTTGCTGCCCACCAGATGCAGGAAAAGTGCAGAGAACAGTATCGTGACCTGTACATGGCTTTCATCGACCTAACCAAGGACTTCGACTCAGTCAACAGGGAAACCCTCTGCTGGACCCTCAGCCGTTTTGGGTGTCCACCAAACTTTTGGCGCCATTGTGAGGCAACTCCACGACGGCATGAACGGCAGTGTCCGGCACAATGGCACCCAGTCTGAGTTCTTCTCCATCCAAACAGGGGTTAAACAATGGTGTGTACGAGCACTAACTCTTTTCCATTTTCTTGACTGCCTTCCTTACTCGTGCCAGTGCCAATTTAGCTGGTGGGGTGAACATCGAGTACCGGGTGAAGGGTCTTTTCAACATAAGACGACTCCAGGCAGGAATAAAGGTGCCGGCAGCTTCCATTATTGAACTTCAGTATGCAGACGACCTCACCCTTGTTGCTCACACTGAACGCGACTTACAGGAGATCCTGAACACCTACGCAGATGCGTACGCACACTTCGGCCTTGAGGTGAATGTGCCTAAGACCCAGATTCTCTTTCAACCTGCCCCGGGTTCAGCCACACCTCCACCATCCAGCTTAACGGTACTACCCTCTCTAATGTTACCCACTTTCGGTATCTCGGCTCCCACCTGTCCACCACCGCCGACATCGATGAAGAGATTCAACATCGGATCAGATGTGCATCTGAAGCCCTTGGCAGACACCGAAACAGTGTCTTCAGCTGTAGGGAGCTAAAATTATCTACAAAGCTGCACGTATATCGATCAGTGGTCTTCCCCACCCTGCTGTATGGCTGTGAGACATGGGTCACATACAGGAGGCACCTCAAGGCACTTGACAACTTTCACCAACGTAGTCTACGCGCCATCCTCCGAGTTCACTGGGAGGACAAGAGAACAAATGCCAGTTTTCTCACTGACACCAACTGGAGGAGCATCGAGGCTACCATTATCCACGAACAACTACGTTGGACTGGCCATGTTACCAGCATGGACGACAGTAGACTGCCAAAGCAGCTACTTTACAGTCACCTAACGAATAGTAAACGTAACACCGGCGGGCAACTGAAAAGGTATAAGGATAGTCTTAAGACAAACCTGAAAAAGTGCCAAATCGACCCCCTCACCTGGGAGTCGATTACTCCACATCGTAACTCTGACCCCCTCACATGGGAGACGATTACTCCACGCCGTAACGTTTGGAGGAGCACCACACGAGAAGGTGTCAATACTTTAGAGTTAGCCCGACTGGAAACCGAGGCAGACAAGCGCCAACGCAGAAAGAAGCTGCCGCCGCCCCTCCCACACTAGATGGAGCCCTCCACATGTGCAACATCTGAGAACGACTCTGCCGGTCCCGTATCGGCCTCTTTAGTCACCTCAGAGCTCACCAACGACCGTGACATCCTTAATGACTCATACCATTGGATCTTAGCTGGATGATCGTCATACTCAATTCCGAGTGACAGCAAAGTGGTAGTAGTGTGGAGTTATGAGAGGAGGGTTGTCAGCGGGGTAGTGATAAAGTGTTGTTATTGAAGGTTTATAAGTGAGGTTGTTAGCAGGGATTGTTATAGAGAGTCGTTAGCAAGGGTTGTTAGCAGAGGTTGTTGGTAAGATGGGACAGTTTGCGTCAATAACAGCTTTATGTGGCAATTTGTAAGTCAGATTACTTATTGGTTATCGATATGGACCAAGCGCTCGTGTGTGTGTGTGTGTGTGTGTGTGTGTGTGTACTGTAGTGTATGTGAAAGGTGTACATTCACGCACACACACACACACACACACACACACACGCAATCAAAAGTAAATATTCCAATCAACATTTTTTTCATCAGTCTCACAGCTGAGTGGCGAGTGACTGCCTGATGATAGCACTCCGTTGTGTTCAAAGAGCCTCTATTGACGCTCTATTATGATCAAAGAGCCTCTATTGACGCTCTATTGTGATCAAAGAGCCTCTATTGACGCTCTATTGTGATCAAAGAGCCTCTATTGACGCTCTATTGTGATCAAAGAGCCTCTATTGACGCTCTGTTGTGATAAAAGAGCCTCTATTGACGCTCTATTGTGATCAAAGAGCCTCTATTGATGTTCTATTGTGATCAAAGAGCCTCTATTGACGCTCTATTGTGATCAAAGAGCCTCTATTGACGCTCTATTGTGATAAAAGAGCCTCTATTGACGCTCTATTGTGATCAAAGAGCCTCTATTGATGTTCTATTGTGATCAAAGAGCCTCTATTGACGCTCTATTGTGATCAAAGAGCCTCTATTGACGCTCTATTGTGATCAAAGAGCCTCTATTGACGCTCTACTGTGATCTGGTGGTGTGGTTCCAGTTGGTCGTGTGGTCCCAGATGGTCGTATGGTCCCAGGTGGTTGTATGGTCCCAGATGGTCGTATGGTCCCAGGTAGTCGTATGGTCCCAGATGGTCGTATGGTCCCAGATGGTCGTATGGTCCCAGATGGTCGTATGGTCCCAGGTAGTCATATGGTCCCAGATGGTCGTATGGTCCCAGATGGTCGTATGGTCCCAGGTAGTCGTATGGTCCCAGGTGGTCGTATGGTCCCAGATGGTCGTATGGTCCCAGATGGTCGTATGGTCCCAGGTGGTCGTGTGGTCCCAGGTAGTCGTATGGTCCCAGATGGTCGTATGGTCCCAGATGGTCGTATGGTCCCAGGTAGTCGCATGGTTGTTATCTGGTCGTGTGGTCGTAAACTGGTCGTGTTCGCCTGTCAGAGTGAGTGTCGTGTGTGTGTGTGTGTGGTCACAAGTTCGCACCCTGTCATTTCCCCGTCAAAAAAAGTCACATTACACCGTCACATTATTCCGTCACTTCCCCATCACATTATTCCGTCACTTCCCCATCACATTATTCCGTCACTTCACCGTCACATTACACCGTCACATTATTCCGTCACTTCCCCATCACATAATTCCGTCACTTCACCGTCACATTACACCGTCACTTCCCCATCACATAATTCCGTCACTTCCCCGTCACATTACACCGTCACATTATTCCGTCACTTCCCCGTCACATTACACCGTCACTTCCTTTTCTTCTCCATTTTTATCGTTCCACATTTCTTCACAAATACCGTCAGGGAATACTCTCTCTCTCTCTCTCTCTCTCTCTCTCTCTCTCTCTCTCTCTCTCTCTCTCTCTACGTTATGTCTGAAACCACAGTAGAGTCTCAGTGTAGTTCAGTCGCCATTTTAGCCTCAGTCTCAATCATCACGAATTTATGATATTTTCAATTGTTTTCTCTTAATCTCTTTCTCTGAGTTATAATGTCTTCTTCCTTCGTTGTTTTCCTCTCCTTTATCATCAAGTTTTCCTCCTCCCACGAATTTATATTCCAGTCTTCCTCTTCTTCACCTTCCTTCCTTACCTCACTCCCTCCCTCACCTTCCTACCATACCCTCCCTCCCCCCAGGCGTGCACTCAGGGCTGTCTCTTATCTTGTTCCAAAAACACACACAACCATTCCAGTGTTTTCTTCTTATGTCCTAACCCTTAAGGCTGTCGTCCACACACACACACACACACACACACACACCACACCCACCCACACACACACACACACACACACACACACACACACACACGTAAACCAGTTCTCTGCGTTAGTTTAATCATTCATGTATTTTTCTTATAATATAAAGGATTTTAGTTATATATTATAGTAAAAGCGAATTAGTTTTATATTATAGTTATATATGGCGGGGTGCCGTGGCGAAGGGGATACGGCACTCGATTACGTTAGTTTCGAGTCGCTGGTTCGATTTCCGGGACATATACCTAATGATATTTTACTGACACTTAACATAAAAATAATAGTTAGACTTTCTATGTATTAATTTACCTGTGTGTATTAATATACCTGTGTGTATTAATATACCTGTGTGTATTAATGTACCTGTGTGTATTAATTTACCTGTGTGTATTAATGTACCTGTGTGTATTAATGTACCTGTGTGTATTAATATACCTGTGTGTATTAATATACCTGTGTGTATTAATGTACCTGTGTGTATTAATATACCTGTGTGTATTAATGTACCTGTGTGTATTAATGTACCTGTGTGTATTAATATACCAGTGTGTATTAATGTACCTGTGTGTATTAATGTACCTGTGTGTATTAATATACCTGTGTGTATTAATGTACCTGTGTGTATTAATGTACCTGTGTGTATTAATGTACCTGTGTGTATTAATATACCTGTGTGTATTAATGTACCTGTGTGTATTAATGTACCTGTGTGTATTAATGTACCTGTGTGTATTAATGTACCTGTGTGTATTAATATACCTGTGTGTATTAATGTATCTGTGTGTATTAATGTACCTGTGTGTATTAATGTACCTGTGTGTATTAATGTACCTGTGTGTATTAATGTACCTGTGTGTATTAATGTACCTGTGTGTATTAATGTACCTGTGTGTATTAATATATCTGTGTGTATTTACGTACCTGTGTGTATTAATATATCTGTGTGTATTAATTAACCTGAGGTTAGGTGAGTGTTGTGTCCATCAATAAATAATTAACACCAGGTGGATGCGTAGTTGTACAGTTTACTAACACAACTACCTGTACCTGTAAAACCTAATCACCTGTGGTCTTTGTGTACAGGTAATTGAATAATAATGTATGTGTATTAAACTCTCAGTATTAAGTCTATGTGGAGTAAATTATTTTTTCCCCTATTGCTTTAATGATAAGTTATATGAGTAGTGGTACATCTGCAGGTAAAAATATACCACTCTCCTAATTGGTTTCCTTTAGTGTTAATGAATGGTTAATAAAATGCTATCATCACATCATGTTATGATCACATATTATCATCACATCATGCTATTATCACATCATGTTATCATCACATTATGCTGCATTTACATCATGCTATCATCATATCATGTTATTATCATATCATGCTATCTTTACATCATGCAATCATTACATCATGCTATCATCACATCATGTTATTATCTTATCATGCTATCATCACATCATGTTATTATCTTATCATGCTATCTTTACATCATGCTATCATCATATGCTGTCATCATATCAAGCCATCATCACAGTATGCTATCATTACATCATGTTATTATCATATCATGCTATCTTTACATCATGCAATCAGTACATCATGCTATCATCACATCATGTCATCTTTCCATCATGTTATCATCACATCATGCTATAATAACTTCATGTCATCACTGCATCATGCTATCATCACTTCATGCCATCCTTACATCATGCTATCATCAAATCATGCAGTCATCACATTCCCTTATCACGTGATACCATCATCACATCATGTTATCATCACATCATGCCATCATCACATCATGCCGTCATCACATTATACCATCATCACATCATGCTATCATCACATTCCTTTAAAACATCATGCCATCATTACATTCCGTTATCACATCATGCCATCATCACATCATGCCGTCATCACATATCATT
This sequence comes from Homarus gammarus, assembly GCA_958450375.1. Classification (NCBI taxonomy): domain Eukaryota; kingdom Metazoa; phylum Arthropoda; class Malacostraca; order Decapoda; family Nephropidae; genus Homarus; species Homarus gammarus. The sequence continues at coordinate 309,948 of CAUDMG010000499.1, read as the reverse complement.
AGGATTTTTACCGTCATTTTTACATCAAGTCTTAACGGGACAAATTTCGTCACAAGTTAAGCGACAAAAACTGTTTTAATGACTCGTGTTGAGAGCCAGGGATACCGCTGTTACATTAGGCGTTGGGGCACTGTAGGCTGGGTATAGTGTTGGGGCACTGCAGGCTGGGTATGGTATTGGGGCACTGTGGGATGGGTATGGTGTTGGGGCACTGTAGGTTGGGTATGGTGTTGGGGCACTGTAGGCTGGGTATGGTGTTGGGGCACTGTGGGATGGGTATAGTGTTGGGGGCACTGTAGGCTGGGTATGGTGTTTGGGCACTGTAGGCTGGGTATGGTGTTGGGGCACTGTGGGATGGGTATAGTGTTGGGGGCACTGTAGGCTGGGTATGGTGTTTGGGCACTGTAGGCTGGGTATGGTGTTGGGGCACTGTGGGATGGGTATAGTGTTGGGGGCACTGTAGGCTGGGTATGGTGTTGGGGCACTGTAGGCTGGGTATGGTGTTGGGGCACTGTGGGATGGGTATAGTGTTGGGGGCACTGTAGGCTGGGTATGGTGTTTGGGCACTGTAGGCTGGGTATGGTGTTGGGGCACTGTAGGCTGGGTATGGTGTTGGGGCACTGTAGGCTGGGTATAATGTTTGGGAACTGTAGGCTGGGTATGGTGTTGGGGCACTGTAAGTTGGGTATAGTGTTGGGCACTGTAGGCTGGGTATGGTGTTGGGGCACTGTAGGCTGGGTATGGTGTTGGGGCACTGTGGGATGGGTATAGTGTTGGGGGCACTGTAGGCTGGGTATGGTGTTTGGGCACTGTAGGCTGGGTATGGTGTTGGGGCACTGTAGGCTGGGTATGGTGTTGGGGCACTGTAGGCTGGGTATGATGTTTGGGAACTGTAGGCTGGGTATGGTGTTGGGGCACTGTAAGTTGGGTATAGTGTTGGGCACTGTAGGCTGGGTATGGTGTTGGGGCACTGTAGGCTGGGTATGGTGTTGGGGCACTGTGGGATGGGTATAGTGTTGGGGCACTGTAGGCTGGGTATGGTGTTGGGGCACTGTAGGATGGGTATGGTGTTGGGGCACTGTAGGCTAGGTATGGTGTTTGGGCACTGTAGGCTGGGTATGGTGTTTGGGCACTGTAGGCTGGGTATGGTGTTGGGGCACTGTAAGTTGGGTATAGTGTTGGGGCACTGTAGGCTGGGTATGGTGTTTGGGGCACTGTAGGCTGGGTATGGTGTTGGGGCACTGTGGAATGGGTATAGTGTTGGGGCACTGTAGGCTGGGTATGGTGTTGGGGCACTGTAGGCTGGGTATGGTGTTTGGGCACTGTAGGCTGGGTATGGTGTTGGGGCACTGTAGGCTGGGTATGGTGTTTGGGCACTGTAGGCTGGGTATGGTGTTGGGGCACTGTAGGCTGGGTATGGTGTTGGGGCACTGTAGGCTGGGTATGGTGTTGGGGCACTGTAGGCTGGGTATGGTGTTGGGGCACTGTAGGCTGGGTATGGTGTTGGGGCACTGTAAGTTGGGTATAGTGTTTGGAACATCACACATACAGCATAAAACATAAACAGTTTATATACAGTATCACCAAGTCAGTATTATACAGTTTAGTTAATATTAATATAAATCTACAATGTTTATAACTTTATATAATTTATATTGTATGATAAATTTATATATCAGGTGAGTTTAAGAATATACTAACATAATTTTGGGGGGAATATTTAATTAACTTTCCTTACGAATTCAAACTTCAATAATTATTTAACGCATCAGACAGTTGGATAATTATAGCAGTTATTTATACTAGGATATTAACTGATCATATAATTAACTTTAGGATTATATAATTAGAAAACTATTGGTGTTTTTTGGGGCGTTTAGTTAATTGTTGGGTCTAGTGAAGTTATAATTGTTGTTGCTCACGGTCACTTGTTAAATGTAACGTAATATTCTTAATGTTATTTCTTTCTCCCTCTCTGTGTTCGTCCGTATATCTGTCTTTATCTATCTATCTGCCTTTTTTGTACTATATAAATCTGTCTGTCAATAAATATATCTATCTTTGTCTGTCTGTCTGTGCATTAAAAGGTTCTCAAATAATCTTACCTTAAAATCCCTCTCCCCCCCCCCCCCTCCCCTAATTAACGACGTGATAATGATCTAACTATCCTACGTTAAGCACAAGACATGATTCTCTAAGTATCATCTAGACGTTGGGGTGATTCTAATCTGTTCACTTAAGCTGATAAGAGAAGAGATGGAATTCTTAGGCGAGCGTTCGTACGGTATAACTTGTGTAATGTTCTTATCGCCTGGCAGAGGAAAGGAGGGTTGGGAGTAAGTGAATCTGGCGGTTGATTTACCTTAGAGTTTTGTGAGTGATAATGTGGGATGGTGGTGGTGATGATTTTGTAGCAGTAGTAGTAGTAGTAGTAGTAGTGGTTAGTGGTTTTGTAGTAGTAGTGGTGTCAGTAGTGGTGGTGGAGTAGTAGTAGTGGTAGTGTTGACGTCAGTGCTCGAGGATTCTGGACGCGGGGACAGAGAGCCTTCTTCGACATCAGGATTTTTGATCCCATGGCCACATGTCACTGTAACTTAGCTCTCGATGCTGCACACAGGAGGAACGAGAACGACAAGATAAGAGAATATGGGGAGAGAATTCAGAACGTTGATCAAGGCAGCTTCACTCCTCTAGTGTTCACAACCTCTGATGGGATGGGACCAAGTGCAGGATGCTTCTACGCCAGACTCGCGGAGGTGATCTCCGAACAGAAGCAGCAGCCCAGAAGTTATGTTACAGACTGGATGAGATGTCGACTGTCCTCCTCTTTCCTTCGGTCGGCTTTGCTCTGCCTCAGGGGAACGAGAACATCGGTCCCAGTTGCAGATATTGACTATGAGGCAACAGTCACTGAATGCCGCATAGATCTGCGGCTCAACTAACTCAACACAACTAGGGCAGCTACTGTTGTATTAGGATATTTAATATTAAGGTAATAAAATGGTGGCGAAGGTGTGGCTATTAGGGGAGGATGGAGGCCAATAAAAATAAATAAATAAATAAAAAGTAGTAGTAGTGGTGGTAATTGTGGTATTGTAGTAGTAGTAGTAGTAGTTTCGGATCCGTCCAGCCATCCTCCGTTCTGCAACTTGCAACTTTAAGACAGCCGCGACGACTGAGCAGGCGGGCGGGGGGGGGGACAGGAAGAGGTGGAGGGGGAAGAGTGAGGGTGGGGTGAGTGGGGGAGACAAGGAGGAGGAGGAAGAGGGGGTAGTGGGGTGGGTGGGGGAAGGGGGAAGGGTATGGTGGGGGTTGTGTGGGTAGTGGGGTGGGTGGGGGAGACAAGGAGGAGGAGGAAAAGGTGGGGAGGGTGGGGGAAGGGGGAAGGAGGAAGGGTATGGTGGGGGTTGTAGGGTGGGTGGGGGAGGGGGAACGTGGGTGGGGGGAGGGGGAGAGAGGGGTGGCGGGTTGTGGTGGTCGTCTTTAAGGTGTAGTGGTGGGTAGTGTGGGTACACCCAGGTGACTCAAGTGACAGTACACACGATGGCCCCAGGGTGTAGCGGATGATGGAGGGTGTACGTGTGTTATAACCCCCCCTCCCCTCTCCTCTCATTGACACACACATACACACACATGGCTTCAAACAGGCACAGACATGTACGTTTTTATACATACACATACCTACATGCATGTACACACACACAAAATAGTATTAGTCACGCATCTGAACCTGACCTGGCAGTTGCTGACCCTACTGGCGACTCTCTCATCCTAACCTAACCTAACCTAGCCTAACCTACCCTAACCTAATCTAACCTAACCTAACCTACCCTAACCTACCCTAACCTAACCTAACCAATGTGTTTGTTTGGGTGTGGTTTATATTACTGTGGCAGGTGTTAAGAATGAGCGAAGGGTTGTGGGGGGGGGGGGTGACCTCTCGTGACCCCACAAACACGGATCAATCACCTCACCTGCAGCCAGTCAGTCTGAGCCTCGTGATTGGTCGCCAGGTTTCTCACCCATGTCTCGACTAAGTTTTTGGATTAGACTGACGACTGGCCAATCATCATACCTGGGATGTGATTGGAAGTTTTCTGAGTATTTTCCTCTCAATCAATTAACCTAATCTTTTGTACTTAAATTAGGGAACTCCTCTGTATGACTACTACTCGAGACTAGCCAATCATTCCTGGTCTCTGATTAGGACGGTAAATTTCTGTCCATTTACCTTAACAACCAGTTACCTCCAATCACTTAAAATTACAACAGGAAACTCAATAATCTTCAGTAATAATTAACAGTGATGTACGAAAGAGGAAGAGGAGGAGGAAGAAGAGGTGGGGAGGAAGAGGAAGAGGAGGAAGAGGAAGATGGGGAGGAGGGGTAGGAGGAGGAGGAGGAGGAAGAGGAAGAGGAGGAGGAAGAGGAGTAATTGAGTTTTTCTTACACTGGGAATCTCTATTTATCTCACATCAGATGAATTAAACACTATTTTTCAGTATCCTTCCAAAATGTTTATAGACGAAAATAACTAAAAAAACATTGAAAAACATTAGTGAATAAACAATTATTATTATTTTTTACCTTGAATATTTAATTAAAAATAATATAAAATAAACTGTATGTAAATTTATATGAAAAAAAAGTAAATTTATTGGTGCATCTCATTTATGTCACCCAAACTACTGTATTATACTGTATTATGTATGTTTATGTATTCCTCTGACTGTATACATGCTGGATCATTCATTATAAACTTGTATTAGTATTTTATTGAGTATCTATTTATATACAGAGAGAGAGAGAGAGAGAGAGAGAGAGAGAGAGAGAGAGAGAGAGAGAGAGAGAGAGAGAGAGAGAGAGAGAGAGAGAGTCAGTCAACTCAAACTTATGACTCACTTTGTATCTGTCTTTAACAACTAAGGTCACTAAGTCACTTTATACAACAAGAAGTATTTAATAAGTAAGTTTATAAGTGTCAGGTGTGTAGGTGGAGTGTTGTTACAGTGTCAGGTGTGTAGGTGGAGTGTTGTTACAGTGTCAGGTGTGTATGGAGTGTTGTTACAGTGTCAGGTGTGTAGGTGGAGTGTTGTTACAGTGCCAGGTGTGTAGGTGGAGTGTTGTTACAGTGTCAGGTGTGTAGGTGGAGTGTTGTTACAGTGTCAGGTGTGTAGGTGGAGTGTTGTTACAGTGTCAGGTGTGTAGGTGGAGTGTTGTTACAGTGTCAGGTGTGTAGGTGGAGTGTTGCTGCAGGTGTGTTACAAGGGCGGGTAGTAACGTGTTGTTGTTGTTGTTTCAGGAAAAGCCACCAATGGTATGTGACGCCCCCCCCCTCCCCCCTGTCTTCATTATCAAGGTTGGTCATTCATTGTACCTGTGTGTACCTGTGTGAGTATCTTATGTGCGTGTGTGTACCTGTGTATACATTTGCTTACTTGTGTATTTCTGAGGTGTGTGTGTGTGTGTGTGTGTGTGTGTACCTGTGTGGCTTTGTGTCTCTCAGTGTCTGTGTACTTGTGCCTGTGTACGCGTGTGTCTGTACTTTTGTGTCTGTGTACCCGTGTGTCTGTGTACCTGTGTGTATATGCCAGTATCTATGTGTACTGTGAACTTTTATGTATACATATAAATAAAAACACACACACACACACACACACACAGTCAGACAAAGACACGGGTAGGAAGCGTTCTATAATTTGTGGAAAGAAAGAGTGGAAGATAAAGAAAGAGAGAGAGAGAGAGAGAGAGAGAGAGAGAGAGAGAGAGAGAGAGAGAGAGTCTCAGCAGCCAGCATCTGTGATCACGAGATGAGAGAACCAGAGAGAGGGGAGGGAGAGAGAGGTGAGGGACTGAGAGAGAGGAAGGGAGGTAGGGGGAGTGAAGGAGAGAACGTAAGGGAAGAGGAAAGAAGAGAGGGTGAGTGAAGGAGATGTGAGGAAGGAAGGGAGGAAAGGAAGAGGGGGAATGGAGGGAAGAGTAAAGATAAAACAGAGAGAGAGAGAGAGAGAGAGAGAGAGTCGTCATGGTGTCCAGCACGATACACCACCACCACCACCGAGGACGATGATTTAACCCTTTGAGGACGATGATTTAACCCTTTGAGGACGATGATTTAACCCTTTGACGACGATGATTTAACCCTTTGAGGACGATGATTTAACCCTTTGAGGACGATGATTTAACCCTTTGACGACGATGATTTAACCCTTTGACGACGATGATTTAACCCTTTGACGACGATGATTTAACCCTTTGACGACGATGATTTAATCCTTTGACGACGATGATTTAACCCTTTGACGACGATGATTTAACCCTTTGAGGACGATGATTTAACCCTTTGACAACGATGATTTAACCCTTTGACGACGATGATTTAACCCTTTGAGGACGATGATTTAACCCTTTGACGACGATGATTTAACCCTTTGACGACGATGATTTAACCCTTTGACGACGATGATTTAACTCTTTGACGACGATGATTTAACCCTTTGACGACGATGATTTTATGACCCGCTGCCGTGTGAGGTATCAGTGCAACAAGGACCTATCTGTCTCTATGCACTCCTCTAGGATAAAAATGCGGACTCCCTTGATGTTCTTAACAGCCACGCCCATCTGCAAGCTGTGGGCGTGGGTGAGGGTGGTGGTTGTGGGCGTAGGAAGGGTACTAGTAGGTGGTGGTAGTAGTAGGGGTGGTAGTGTAGATGATGAAGAGGGTGGTGATGACGGTGGAGGAGGTGAGTGGTGGTGGTGGGAGGTGGAGGAGGATGGTGGAGATTGAGGAGAGTGGTGGAGGAGGATGGTGGAGATTAAGGAGTGTGGTGGAGGAAGAGGAAGGAGGACGATGACGAGGGTGGTAGTGGTGGAGGTTGTTGTGGAACAGGAGGAAGTTGGTGGAGGAGGAGAATGACGGAGGAAGGTGGTGGAGGAGAATAGTGGTGATGGAGGAGGAAGGAGGTGGTGGAGGACGGGGAGGGAGGTGGAAGCGGATGGTGGAGGAGGATGATGGAGAGGGGTGGTGGAGGTAGGAGAGGCCGAGGCCGGCGGCTGCCTCAGTGCCCGGCTGGACGTTGTTGAGGTCTGTAGTGCCGCGCGTCGCTCAGTCTACCACAGCCTCACCACAGCCGTGCAGTGCCACCCAGCTGCCTGTGTGGTGAGGCCTTGCAGGCTACCTTCTTTATAGTGCCACAGCTGAGTGACCCCAGACGAGGTGTGGGGAGGGGCGGCAGTAGTGGCCGCCCTCCTGCTGCTGCTGCTGCTTGCTTGCTTCCTCTCACTGCCGCCCACCCACAGCCACCCACCCACTGCAGCCCCGCCCCGCCCACCCAGCCTGTATGTGGGCGGGGCACATCCTCCACGTCCCGGCACCGCTACGTCACACAGACCGTAACTTATATATATATATATATATATATATATATATATATAATATATATATATATATATATATATATATATATATATATATATCAATAGCTGTCCGCTTTTACCTGTGAGTCAATAGTAGAGAAAACGTCTCACTTTTCATCAGTATTTGTGACTCGTCGCCTTGTGGCTGTCGCTTCACTCTTGACAAATTTGACACATTTGGAGCCCGACTTTCAACCCATTACATCAATATTTCAACAGTACAATGGTCCGTCGCCACACCCACTAGTGTATAACACCCCTACACCTACACCCCACACCCAACCCCACTTAAAATATTTTACAGTATGCGGATTTTACTTACGAAATAGCTAGTGAGTGTTGAGAAACACTTGAGCAGAGCACAACGCAGTGATAACACGACGACATATTAATCCCTGGAGTCAGTGTCTGTCTCTGTAAACACCGCCATCAATAATTTATAAATGCCAACTTATATATTTCGCTCCATTAATATATAATCAATGGTGACATTATCTCACACACCACAACTTATTTTAATCATTAAAGAAGATGTGGAGTTATTTCCATTAATAATTCTCTAAGATAAAATCCAAATGTATTTCGTATATTCCCCATAAATCCGTATTATTAAAAATATATCACGAGGAATTTATAACATATTACTATTTAAAAAAACTCATTTTATATAACAATTACATAACAATTTTTAATCAATATTTCCTAGTGTTCACAAATGAGCAGAAACTGTTATAAATAAATTAAACTTGTATTTACTTAACATAACGGAACTAATAATATAAGCAGTTTTACATTTAATTTTCATCATTATATACGGGAGAGAAAAATTTTGGACCAGCGCCGTTAAGGTGGTGTCGACCGTGGGTCTAACGTACTGTCCGTACAAATCGTAATACCCTGTAACGTACGGTACGGTCCTTAGTGTTATTATGCCGTTTGCTTACTGTCCGTAGTGGCTACTCAAGTTGTATTAACATCTGTGTGTCCGTTCTAGCGTCCGTAAATGGGTTATACACGTCCGTAGACTTTATCTGGCAATACCCGACCCACCCAGCGCCTGTTGTAATGGGTGCCTGTTGTAATAGTTACCTGTTGTAATGGGTGCCTGTTGTAATGGGTGCCTGTTGTAATGGGTGCCTGTTGTAATGGGTGCTTGTTGTAATAGTTACCTGTTGTAATGGGTGCCTGTTGTAATGGGTGCCTGTTGTAATGGGTGCCTGCTGTAATAGTTACCTGTTGTAATGGGTGCCTGTTGTAATGGGTGCCTGTTGTAATGGGTACCTGTTGTAATAGGTGCCTGTTGTAATGGGTGTCTGTTGTAATAGATGCCTGTTGTAATGGTAGCCTGTTGTAATGGATGCCTGTTGTAATGGGTGCCTGTTGTAATAGTTACCAGTTGTAATGGATGCCTGTTGTAATGGGTGCCTGTTGTAATGGGTGCCTGTTGTAATATATGCCTGTTGTAATGGGTGCCTGTTGTAACAGTTGCCTGTTGTCATGGGTGCCTGTTGTAATGGGTGCCTGTTGTATTGGGCGCCTGTTGTAATGGGTGCCTGTTGTAACGGATGCCTGTTGTAATGGGTGCCTGTTGTAATGGGCACCTGTTGTAATGGGTACCTGTTGTAATGGGTGTCTTGTAACGGATGCCTGTTGTAATGGGTGCCTGTTGTAATGGGTGCCTGTTGTAACGGATGCCTGTTGTAATGGGTGCCTGTTGTAATGAGCACCTGTTGTAATGGGTACCTGTTGTAATGGGTGCCTGTTGTAATGGGTGCCTGTTGTAATGGGTGCCTGTTGTAATGGGTGCCTGTTGTAATGGGTGCCTGTTGTAATGGGTGTCTGTTGTAATGGGTGCCTGTTGTAATGGGTGCCTGTTGTAATGGGTGCCTGTTGTAATGGGTGCCTGTTGTAATGGGTGCCTGTTGTAATGGGTGCCTGTTGTAATGGGTGTCTGTTGTAACGGATGCCTGTTGTAATGGGTGCCTGTTGTAATGAGCACCTGTTGTAATGGGTACCTGTTGTAACGGGTGCCTGTTGTAATGGGTGCCTGTTGTAATAGATGCCTGTTGTAATGGGTGCCTATTGTAATGGGTGCCAGTTGTAAAGGATGCCTGTTGTAATGGGTGCCTGTTGTAATGGGTGCCTGCTGTAATGGATGCCTGTTGTAATGGGTGCCTGTTGTAATAGTTACCTGTTGTAATGGGTGCCTGTTGTAATAGTTGCCTGTTGTAATGGGTGCCTGTTGTAATGGGTGCCTGTTGTAATGGGTGCCTGTTGCAACGGGTGCCTGTTGTAATGGGTGCTTGTTGTAATGGATGCCTGTTGTAATAGTTACCTGTTGTAATGGGTGCCTGCTGTAACAGGTACCTGTTGTAATGTGTGCCTGTTGTAATGGGTGACTGTTGTAATGGATGCTTTTTGTAACAGATGCCTGTTGTACTGGATGCCTGTTGTAACGAATGCCTGTTGTAATGGATGCCTGTTGTAATGGATGCCTGTTGTAACGGGTGCCTGTTGTAATGGATGCCTGTTGTAACGGATGCCTGTTGTAATGGATGCCTGTTGTAACGGATGCCTGTTGTAACGGATGCCTGTTGTAATGGGTGCCTGTTGTAATGGGTGCCTGTTGTAATGGATGCCTGTTGTAACGGGTGCCTGTTGTAATGGGTGCCTGTTGTAATAGGTGCCTGTTGTAGCGGGTGCCGATTGTAATGGGTGCCTATTGTAATGGGTGTCTGTTGTAACGGGTGCCTGTTGTAATGGATGCCTGTTGTAACGGATGCCTGTTGTAGTGGATGCCTGTTGTAACGGATGCCTGTTGTAACGGGTGCCTGTTGTAATGGGTGCCTGTTGTAATGGGTGCCTATTGTAATGGGTGCCTATTGTAACGGATGCCTGTTGTAATGGGTGCCTATTGTAATGGGTGCCTATTGTAACGGATGCGTGTAACGGATGCCTGTTGTAATGGATGCCTGTTGTAACGGATGCCTGTTGTAATGGATGCCTGTTGTAATGGGTGCCTGTTGTAACGGATGCCTGTTGTAACGGATGCCTGTTGTAACGGACGCCAGTCGTAACGTTAGGAAAGGTGAGGATGGACCCCGATAGGTCTGGGGTCTACACTGACTGGGGCCTAATCGATCGCACATTAACTTGAGACAATGGACCATGTCTAATACCAGCAGTCTCTGACACTGTTATCTCCAGTCACTCAGGTGTGTGCGTATATAGTACTACCTGCTGGGGTACTGGACGTTGGCCAAAATTGACATGCAAAAAAAAATTCAAACAAAATTTTCACTCATTTTTGATGTATAGAAGGGGAGAAGGAGGGGAGAGGGGGGGGGGGAAGGGAGAGGGGGACGTGGGATGGGGGAAGGGGGTACCTTAAGCATTTTTTTTAACGGGGATTAGCCCACCAGGGCACAGGTCACTGACCCACGTCGGGGCTTGGGGGGGCGAAAATATAATAATAATAATAATAATAATAATTCAAAGTAAATAAAATATATAATAAAAATTTAAAATAATATTAATAACAACAACACTGTAATACTAATAATACTAATACTAATAATAAAATAAAGAAATACAATAGTGAAAAAAAGACTAAAAGTGAGAAACAATATAAGTCCGACCTTCCTAGTTTAGTCGTTTATACAAAATATTGTATAGGAATTTTGGTATCAGTATATTACCTTAGCTATATATATATATATATATATATATATTATATATATATATATAATATATATTATATATAATATATATATATATATATATGCTGATAACCACAAGGAAAGAAGACATAGATATCGGCATAGACAGCAACATAATTAATTTGCTGATGACACTAAAATAGGACGTGTTATTAAATCTGACGAGGACTCGGCAAAACTACAGGAAAATCTAAACAAATTTTTCGAATGGTCTGAAAAATGGCAGATGAAATTCAATGTGGACAAATGTAAAGTACTCAGTATAGGAGATGTAAACAGGGAAACCAGTTACCAGATGAACAACGATGCCATAGAGAAATCCGACTGCGAGAGAGATTTAGGAGTAATGATAAGTAGGAACCTTAAGCCAAGTAAACAATGTGTTTTTGCTCGTAACAAGGCTAATTAAGTACTTGGGTTTACACAAAGGAGTGTTAGTTACAAGACTAGTGAGGTCATCTTAAGACTATATCTTGCTCTTGTGAGACCACACCTGGATTACGCAGTCCAGTTCTGGTCACCGTATTACAGAATGGAAATAGAATCCTTGGAAAGAATTCAGAGGAGAATGACAAGACTAATCCCGGGCATTAGGAACCTTGAGTACAGAGACAGGTTAAAGCATCTTAATTTGCACGCCCTCGAGAGACGTAGAGCGAGGGGCGACCTGATAGAGGTGTATAAGTGGAAGTCAGGGCTAAACAAAGGGGACATTACAAAGGTACTCAAACTATCCAACCAGGAGCGAACTCGTAACAATGGTTTTAAATTAGACAAATTTAGATTTAGGCGTGAAATAGGTAAACAATGGTTTGAAAATAGAGTAGTGGATGAATGGAACAAGTTACCAAAGATCACCATTAACTCGAATGCGCTGGATAGCTTCAAACATAGGTTGGATGCTTATATGAGCAATAGGGGTTGGGTGTAAACGGGACTGCCCAGTATGGGCCAATAGGCCGGCTGCAGTTTCCTCCATTCTTATGTTCTTATGTTAATACTGTATTAGGTGTACTGTATGTTACGAGTGCAGGTGAGGATACAACACTCTCCTCACCTGTGTTAATGAGGTGAGGATACAACACTCTCCTCACCTGTGTTAATGAGGTGAGGACACAACACTCTCCTCACCTGTGTTAATGAGGTGAGGATACAACACTCTCCTCACCTGTGTTGATGAGGTGAGGAACATATAATTAGTAATATTTAATGTGATAACATAAATTGTATAAAAAAATAAAAAAAAATATCAAGTAACCAATTGTAATGTCAGGTGTTAGTGACGTCAGGTGGTCAGGTGTTCGTATCGTCAGACGGTCAGGTGTTAGTGACGCCAGGTGGTCAGACGTTGAGTGACGTCAATAGGTCAGGTGTTGTGTGACGTTAATAGGTCAAGTGTTGAGAGACGTCAGGTGGTCGGGTGTTGAGTGACGTCGGTAGGTCAGGTGTTGAGTGACGTCAGGTGGTCAGTGACGTCAGAAACAAGGCTTACATAACGCGACCACCCACATAATCTCTTCCTAAGGGCGCGCTGTAAAAATAACCGCTTGTAGCCATTTGTAAATAAACCTAACCTAACCTAACCTAACCTAACCTCGCCAAACCTAACTTAACTTAACCTAACCTAACTTAACCTAACCCAACTAAAGTAAAGCAAAACAAAACGTAAGGGAAAACGCTAAATAAAACTTGTGTTCCCGCGAAAAAGAAAATAGAGAAATTGATAAAGAAGAACAAAAGACACACGGGCATTGTTAGCTAGCAGGTCGAGTATTAATAACCGCTTGTAGTTGTGTTTCATTTTCCCTCGTTAATGTTGTTTACAAGTGAAGAATTATATTATGTATGTGTGTGTGTTTATCTTTCTATCTTTACCTCTCACACTGTTTGTCTGTCTGATTTAGGCTCGAGATAAGTAAACACTGGTGTGGAAATAGAGCAGTGGATTAGTGGAACAAGTTACCAAACATCAACATTAACTCGAATACGCTGGATAGCCAATAGGCCCTTTGCATTTTCCTCCATTCTTATGTTCTTATGTCTCTCTCTCTCTCTCTCTCTCTCTCTCTCTCTTTGTCTGTGTGTCTGTCTGTCATGAATAAAAATTTGAGTACTTCTCGCAGTCAAAAGCTGAAGTTGTTTTTATTTTGTAACAGCTGTAGAAAAGAGAAGATGCCCCCCCCCCCCCTTCCTCATACCTCCACACACACACAAATTTCTCCTAATCATACTTTTCCTCTTTCTCCTGCTCTTTTTCCTCTTCTCCTATGCTCTTCTCCCCATCCTCTTCCTCTTCTCCTCGTCCTCTTCCCCCTCCTCATCATTCGAGGCCCGTCAATATTAGGTTCACGAGCGAAATGTTACGACTGGCGGGGCGGAAGGAATAAGATTATGGAAGCGGTGCCGTAAGGTTATGAGGTTATAGTGCCGTGAGGTTATGGTGTCGTGAGGTTATGAGGTTATGGTGCCGTGAGGTTATGACGTTATAGTGCCGTGAGGTTATGAGGTTATGGTGCCATGAGGTTATGAGGTTATGGTGCCATGAGGTTATGGTGCCATGAGGTTATGAGATTATAGTGCTGTGAAGGTATGAGGTTGTGATGCTGTGTACGTATATGTATAGGTATATATTTCGATATATGTAGCCATATATGTATGTGAGTATATATTTCAATACACAGTATGTAGATGATAGTGTGAGTGTGTGTGTGTGTGTGTGTGTGTGTGTGTGTGTGTGTGTGTGTGTGTGTGTGTGTGTCCCCCCGGGGAAAGAAATAAACATCTTGGTCAGGCAGTTAGGATCTCCAGCTGGTGTAGTACTGTAGCTGAGGGCTGTGTCATGTTCAGTGGCATCTGTCAGGCTCCTCGCTGCCACTGAGCTGACAAACGTGGATGTGTTTCCCAGACACAGCTCTTGGCTATCTCTTGACCATTTCTTGGCTATCTCTTGGCTATCTCTTCAAATCATTTCTTCCCCTGATGTGAGGTGAGCTTGTTGGTCAGTTAACTACAGCACAACAACCTGGTTAATCTTGTTTGACAGGTCTACTTTCACCTGTCGTATATTTCATGATTGTGTGTCTGTACAATACTCTCTGAGCCACGGAGGTGTGAGGTAAGGTGTTAGGAGTCGTCACAACACCTGTAGGTCTTTATAAGTATTAACATAAGAATGGAGGAAACTGCAGCCGGCCTATTGGCCCATACTGGGCAGTCCCATTTACACCCAACCCCTATTGCTCATGTATCCATCCAACCTATGTTTGAAGCTATCCAGCGTATTCGAGTTAATGGTGATATTTGGTAACTTGTTCCATTCATCCACTACTGTTTCCAAACCAATGTTTACCTATTTCGCGCCTAAATCTAAATTTGTCTAATTTAAAACCATTGTTACGAGTTCGCTCCTGGTTGGATAGTTTGAGTACCTTTGTAATGTCCCCTTTGTTTAGCCCTGACTTCCATTTATACACCTCTATCATATCGCCCCTCACTCTACGTCTCTCGAGGGAGTGCAAATTAAGATGATTTTACCTGTCTCTGTACTCAAGGTTCCTAATGCCCGGGATTAGTCTTGTCATTCTCCTCTGGATTCTTTCCAAGGATTCTATATCCATTCTGTAATACGGTGACCAGAGCTGAACTGCGTAATCCAGGTGAGGTCTCACAAGCGCAAGATATAATCTTAAGATGGCCTCGCTAGTCTTGTAACTAACACTCCTTTGTGTGAACCCAAGTACTTTATTAGCCTTGTTACGAGCAAAAACACATTGTTTACTTGGCTTAAGGTTCCTACTTATCATTACTCCTAAGTCTCTCTCGTAGTCGGATTTCTCTATGGCATCGTTGTTCATCTGGTAACTGGTTTCCCTGTTTACATCTCCTATACTGAGTACTTTACATTTGTCCACATTGAATTTCATCTGCCATTTTTCAGACCACTCGAAATTTTTTTTTAGATCTTCCTGTAGTTTTGCGAGTCCTCGTCAGATTTAATTACACGTCCTATTTTAGTGTCATCAGCAAATTTACTTATGTTGCTGTCCACGCCGATATCTATGTCGTTACGATGAGCTGGGTTACTATTTACTGTACTTATGTACTTATGGCCATTTAGTACTTATCAACAGGGGATTGCAAAGTATAAGTAGAGTGTTTAAAGTAAGTCGATAATGACGATGAACTGCATTACTGAGGCTTCTACTTATGGTGTGTGTGTATGTGCCATGTAATGATGGACAGACCGCAAGCACTGTTGTATAATAATGTTAAATCATCCTTAAGGGGTTAAAGCACCATAATTTAGGGGCTAAATCATACTCAAGGGGTTAAATCATCGTACTCAAAGGGATAAATCATCATACTCAAGGGGTTAAATCATCGTACTCAAAGGGATAAATCACCATACTCAAGGGGTCAAATCACCGTATTCAAAGGGGTTAAATGATCATACTCAAGGGGTTAAATCATCATACTCAAGGGGTTAAATTATCATATTCAAGGGGTTAAATGATCATACTCAAGGGGTTAAATTATCGTAAATGGGTTAATTAATCGTACTCAAAGGGTTAAATCGTACTCAAAGGGTTATATCGTACTCAGAGGGTTTAATCGTACTCAGAGGGTTAAATCGTACTCAGGGTTAAATCGTACTCAGAGGGTTATATCGTACTCAAAGGGTTATATCGTACTCAAAGGGCAAAATCGTACTCAAAGGGTTAAATCGTACTCATGTTATACCACCAATACACTCTCACTTAACCCATCGTTCACCACAGGGCCAAGGGTTAACTGTGTCGCCTCTAACGTCATGATTGGCCCAGTGTGGTGACAGGTCTAGCCGGCTCCACGCTCCCGAGACACACACCTCAGTCAGACGGTGTGTGTGTGTGTGTGTGTGTTTAAGAGGCTAACTAAAAATAGACATAAATACAAAGGGCTTCAATTTACTATTATACTGAAGGGGTTAAATCATCGTACTCAAGAGTTTAAATCATCGTACTCAAGGGGTTTTAAATCATCGTACTCAAGGGCAACAGTTTTTACAAGACAAAAATGTGTCACAATAATCAATGGGCAAAATACAACTCATTTCTGCCTGAATCACCCTGCAATAACTCCAGGCAACAGTCAACAGGAGCTATAATGGCAACAGTCAACAGGAGCTATAATGGCAACAGTCAACAGTAGTAATAACGGCAACAGTCAACAGGAGCTATAATGGCAACAGTCAACAGGAGCTATAATGGCAACAGTCAACAGTAGTAATAACGGCAACAGTCAACAGGAGCAATAGTGGTTAACAGACAACAGGAGCAATAGGGTTAACAGACAACAGGGGCGGATATCACTGTTTGAGGCTGGGGTGGTGAAGGTGGCCCGGCCGCAGTCACATCTAGTCGTCGGATCGGTCGCTTGGTAGAGTTCACTGTTGAATTGAGTGTGTGTGTGTGTGTGCGTGTGAGTGTGTTGGGAAGGAAGGATTGAGGTATAGGATTTTCTGGTGTTCCTCCAACCGTCTGCCCGTTAGCCCGCCCGCCCGCTCGGTGCCGTTGAAGGCGGTCACTAGGTCAAACTCTATCGATCGGTGCCTCTCTCTCTCTCTCTCTTTCTCTCGTTCTCTCTGTTCCTCAGCCTCTCTCTCACCTGATTCCATGATGCTCGCTACCGGGCCTTTACCCTCCCCTCCCCTCTCCTCTCCCTGGGGGGTGGAGTGGGGTCCGGGGTCGGGTCTGACACTCACTCCCCGGCCCACCACACTATTACGTAACCTTGCTATAAATTCACAACTGACCTAAAGTATGTTTGTGACTATTCCCCTAATTTATTCCGTGTGGCTGATTGATTATTCTATTTTAAGTATTCAATTCCTTTTATCACACCGCCGCCGATGCCTTCCTAATACGCTAAATCTCCTCTTTTTTTTTTTTATTAACGGGATTAAATTTTTATTGGTATTTTTTTAGTCTGGTATAATAACCAGCATCCAACTGTTCTTAACCAGCTTAAAGGCAGATCAATTCCAGAATCATTAATCGTTCAATGATTTTTTTGTTTATTAGATTTCTTTTTCCAAGAGAAGTAAACTCGTTAAGGGAGGAGATTTCGTTTCTTCTACCATGAGATATTGATTGGCTGCCTGGATGGTTGTGTGAGAGAGAGAGAGAGAGGCGGGAAGACCGGCTATCCACACCAAGATGGCGCGGCGGGCGGGCTTCACCACACACCACGCCACACAGCCACACAGTTTACCACCCCACAGCATTTACCATTGAAGGATATTACCCCAGACTAATTCCCCAGATGAAGAAATATCCCCAGACAATCTCCAATGGGATGAAATATTATGTAACAGTATTTCCAAAGATGATGATGGTGATGATGATGATGATGGTGATGATAATAATGATGATATAATGTATTACTACACTTCCGCACCACCACCAACAACAAGTCTACCATTAAGTATTAGTAAACAACAACAGTAATTATCAACACTTCAAATATTGACGAGTAAATTGTCTCTCGTATTATTTACCCCAAGAAGTTATCAAATTACTTCTTACTGTAATTATATCCCATCACTCGTATTGTTTAATGGACAAGGTTAGGTTAGGTTATAGGTTAGGTTAGGTTAGGTTATAGGCTAGGCTAGGTTAGGTTAGGTTATGTTAGGTTATAGGCTTGGTTAGGTTAGGTTAGGGTTTGTCCAGTTAACGTTGTATTGTTAAATAATATACCAAAAAAATCTGCATTTTATTAATAATAGTGGAATTATGTCCCGTAGATTAATGTCCAGTTACAGTATATCTCATCATTTTGTCCAGCGGAATTATGTCGTCTTTTTGTCCAGCGGAATTATATCTCGTCTTTTTGTCCAGCGGAATAATATCTCGTCTTTTTGTCCAGCGGAATTATGTCTCACCAGGTGCTGCTCCTTCACCTGGTAATGACCCAATTAGGGCAGTAATGGCAGAAGGGTGTTAATGGTGCCTGAACAAGCTTCCTTAACTAGCGCCTGCACCATTTAGTCATCTCCGTAATACTGTTCCCGGCAATGGTGTGTTTGTGGCGCTGAGTGGCAAATTGTGGTAGTGGTGGTGGGGCATTGTGGTAGTGGTGGTAGATGAGGTGGTGGAGGATTATAATAGTTGAAGATGGTGGTAATAGTGGTAGGTGCGGTAGGTAGTTGGAAATGGTGGTGGTATGTTTAAGGATTATAGAAACGGTGGTAGTAGTAGTAGTAGTATATAAAGTACAGAGTAGGTACTGTACAATGAGTATAAATATAAGTGTCTCAGAACCTACCCTAACCTCACGTGACTACCAGCATTACCCCGCCAGTGTAAACAGAAGCCTCATCGAGTGTAATGAGTCAAGGTTCTTCATTTGGCTTAGAGGTCGACCTTGTGGGCGCCGAGGGTGTCTGTCACCCACTGAGCCAACACTGGTTCGAGTCTCGGCTTTCATCTTCTGTTGTCAGTGTGGGTAGGAGCGGTTGGGGGGCTATAAGAGCCGTTCTAACACGTAGCAGTTGTAGAGAATTCAGAGCCGGCAGAGATAAGTGTTCAAGGAGGAGGAGGGGGAAGGAGGACGAGGTGAGGAGAAGGAAGAAGAGGGAGGTGAGAAGGGGGTGAGGAGAAGGAAGAGAGGGAAGAAGGAGGAGGAGGAGGATAAGGGGGGGGGGGTAGAAGAAGGAAGGACTCGCATCTTGAAGACTATACTGACGTTTCCTCAAGTATGGCTGAGGCAATCTTGTACGTGATAAGGACGGACAGTCATGGTGTAGAGTTGTTCAGTCTGTCTGTATTGAAAAGCGTGAGGGATGAGAGGGATGTGTATAGGGGTGGTGAGAGGGGTATTAGTATGGAGGAGTGTGTGTGTGGAGAGGGGTGGTGAGAGGGGGTGTTAGTGTGGATGAGTGTAGAGTGAGAGGGGTGTTAGTAAGAAAAGCCCCTCCTCTCACTCGTACTCAAGTCTGCCGGATATACTCCTTGTGAGAGGATATTACCCAAGCCAGCTGGAGATTGTGGACGACTACAAGTATCTCTGAGCCAGCTGGAGACTGTGGACGATTACGGTAGCGTCAGATGGTGGTGGCGCCCATCGATCAAATTCCATCAGAAATCAGTAGAGGCCGTGTCTCTCTCTCTCTCTCTCTCTCTCTCTCTCTCTCTCTCTCTCTCTCGACGTCTATTTGCCTCTGGCCCCTGTAAATCTTCGTTCTTGGACATTCCTGCGCGGCTAACTGAGACGGAATGGAGCACGGCGGAGGTGATGTCCAGAGAGAGAGAGAGAGAGAGAGTTCACTTAACCAACAACACCCAAAGGTACAGGTTGTGACTGTGGAACCCCTCGTTATGTATGTATGTGTATAAATATATGGCTTATGTATATATATGTACGTATTTACATGCATTATGTACGTATGCATGTAAGTAACGCCGAAGGAGACAATGAAGGCACGAAGGAGTGTATTTTAACTTAATGTCTCGTAAACTGATAGACCGACTTTACTGAAACTCCGTCAGAACACCTGTGAATAAATGGGCGAAGGTCAAGGTCAGGGGTCAAGGTCAGAGGTCAAGGTCAGCCGTGTGGTGGGGGTACGGCGCCGTTGTATGTATGTAGCTTTGTCTCACCTGTGCTGTTAATGAAGCAACATGCAGGTGCGTCGATAATTATTGTGGTATTTTATCGTAAGAATCTTTGAGAATCCATCTTTGTTGACCTGGTGCTGAGGTGTTTGTAGAGCCTGACCTGGTGCTGAGGTGTTTGTAGAGCCTGACCTGGTGCTGAGGTGTTTGTAGAGCCTGACCTGGTGCTGAGGTGTTTGTTTGTGAGTCTCCACCCTTGAGTCTCCACCCTTGTGAGTCTCCACCCTTGAGTCTTCACCCTTGTGAGTCTCCACCCTTGAGTCTCCACCCTTGTGAGTCTCCACCCTTGAGTCTCCACCCTTGAGTCTTCACCCTTGTGAGTCTCCACCCTTGTGAGTCTCCACCCTTGTGTCTCCACCCTTGAGTCTTCACCCTTGTGAGTCTCCACCCTTGTGAGTCTCCACCCTTGAGTCTCCACCCTTGTGAGTCTCCACCCTTGAGAGTCTCCACCCTTGTGAGTCTCCACCCTTGAGTCTTCACCCTTGTGAGTCTCCACCCTTGTGAGTCTCCACCCTTGAGTCTCCACCCTTGAGTCTCCACCCTTGTGAGTCTCCACCCTTGAGAGTCTCCACCCTTGTGAGTCTCCACCCTTGAGTCTCCACCCTTGTGAGTCTCCACCCTTGTGAGTCTCCACCCTTGAGTCTCCACCCTTGAGAGTCTCCACCCTTGAGAGTCTCCACCCTTGTGAGTCTCCACCCTTGAGTCTTCACCCTTGAGTCTCCACCCTTGTGAGTCTCCACCCTTGTGAGTCTCCACCCTTGAGTCTCCACCCTTGAGTCTCCACCCTTGAGTCTCCACCCTTGTGAGTCTCCACCCTTGAGTCTTCACCCTTGAGTCTCCACCCTTGAGTCTCCACCCTTGAGTCTCCACCCTTGAGTCTCCACCCTTGTGAGTCTCCACCCTTGTGAGTCATCGTCTTTAAGGTGTAAAGTCGTCTTGTAATTGTGCTCTTTAGGTCGACCTTGAGGTAACGACCACAGCCTCCAGGTCTCTTGTGGCCAACACCGTAATTATCACAATGCATTTCTTCTTCATCTTCTTCTTCTTCTTCATCTTCTTCTTCTTCTTCTTCTTGTTCCTCTTTCTCTTCATCTTCTTCTTCTTCATCTTCTTCATCTTCTTCTTCATCTTCATCTTCTTCTTCTTCATCTTCTTCTTCTTCTTCATCTTCTTCTTCTTCTTCTTGTTCCTCTTTCTCTTCATCTTCTTCTTCTTCTTCATCTTCTTCTTCTTCTTCTTCTTCTTGTTCCTCTTTCTCTTCATCTTCTTCTTCTTCTTCATCTTCTTCTTCATCTTCTTCTTCTTCTTCATCTTCTTCTTCTTCCTCTTCATCTTCTTCTTCATCTTCTTCTTCTTCATCTTCTTCTTCTTCTTCATCTTCTTCTTCTTCTTCATCTTCTTCTTCTTCTTCTTCTTCCTCTTCATCTTCTTCTTCTTCATCTTCTTCTTCTTCTTCATCTTCTTCCTCTTCATCTTCTTCTTCATCTTCTTCTTCATCATCTTCTTCTTCTTCATCTTCTTCTTCTTCTTCATCTTCTTCTTCTTCTTCATCTTCTTCTTCTTCTTCTTCCTCTTCATCTTCTTCTTCTTCATCTTCTTCTTCTTCTTCATCTTCTTCTTCTTCCTCTTCATCTTCTTCTTCATCTTCTTCTTCATCTTCTTCATCTTCTTCATCATCTTCTTCTTCTTCATCTTCTTCTTCTTCATCTTCTTCTTCTTCCTCTTCATCTTCTTCTTCATCTTCTTCTTCATCTTCTTCATCTTCTTCATCATCTTCTTCTTCTTCATCTTCTTCTTCTTCCTCTTCATCTTCTTCTTCATCATCTTCTTCTTCTTCATCTTCTTCTTCTTCTTGCTCCTCTTTCTCTTCATCTTCTTCTTCTTCATCTTCTTCTTCTTCTTCTTCTTGTTCCTCTTTCTCTTCATCTTCTTCTTCTTCTTCTTCATCTTCTTCTTCATCTTCTTCTTCATCATCTTCTTCTTCTTCATCTTCTTCTTCTTCATCTTCTTCTTCTTCTTCATCTTCTTCTTCTTCTTGTTCCTCTTTCTCTTCATCTTCTTCTTCATCTTCTTCATCTTCTTCATCTTCTTCATCATCTTCTTCTTCTTCATCTTCTTCTTCTTCCTCTTCATCTTCTTCTTCTTCATCTTCTTCTTCTTCCTCTTCATCTTCTTCTTCTTCATCTTCTTCTTCTTCCTCTTCATCTTCTTCTTCATCTTCTTCTTCATCTTCTTCTTCTTCATCTTCTTCTTCTTCTTCATCTTCTTCTTCTTCTTGTTCCTCTTTCTCTTCATCTTCTTCTTCTTCATCTTCTTCTTCTTCATCTTCTTCTTCTTCTTCTTCTTCCTCTTCATCTTCTTCTTCTTCTTCTTCTTCATCTTCTTCTTCTTCTTCATCTTCTTCTTCTTCATCTTCTTCTTCTTCTTGTTCCTCTTTCTCTTCATCTTCTTCTTCTTCATCTTCTTCTTCTTCTTCATCTTCTTCATCTTCTTCTTCATCTTCTTCTTCTTCTTCATCATCTTCTTCTTCTTCTTCTTCCTCTTCATCTTCTTCATCTTCTTCTTCTTCCTCTTCATCTTCTTCTTCTTCATCTTCTTCTTCTTCTTCCTCTTCATCTTCTTCTTCATCTTCTTCTTCTTCTTCATCTTCTTCTTCTTCTTCTTCTTCTTCTTCTTCTTGTTCCTCTTTCTCTTCATCTTCTTCTTCTTCATCTTCTTCTTCTTCTTGCTCCTCTTTCTCTTCTTGGTGTTATTTTTCTTTCTCTTGTTCTTGTCCTTCTTGTTTTTCTTCTTCCTCATGTTGTTGTTGTTCTCGTTCTTCTACTTCTTATTCTTGTTTATTCTTTCTCTTGTGTTTATTACTTCGTTCCTTCGTCATTCACGTCTCCTCATCATTCTTCACTCTTATTCTTCTCACGTTCTGTCCATGGTAGTTAGTCTCTCTCTCTCTCTCTCTCTCTCTCTCTCTCTCTCTCTCTCTCTCTCTCTCTCTCTCTCTCTCTTAAATAACAGAGATTTAAGGACTTAGCGTTGTGTTTGTGTGTGTGTGTGTGTGTGTGTGTGCACCTTTAACATTTACTACCTCAGGATTAGCATTTAAATATGTTTATAGTACCCGAGGGAGGAGTTACTGTACCCGAGGGAGGAGTTACTGTACCAGAGGGAGGAGTTACTGTACCCGAAGGAGGAGTTACTGTACCCGAGGGAGGAGTTACTGTACCCGAGGGAGGAGTTACTGTATCCGAGGGAGGAGTTACTGTACCCGAGGGAGGAGTTACTGTACCCGAGGGAGGAGTTACTGTACCAGAGGGAGGAGTTACTGTACCCGAGGGAGGAGTTACTGTACCCGAGGGAGGAGTTACTGTACCCGAGGGAGGAGTTACTGCACCCGAGGGAGGGGTTACTGTATCCCTCACCTTTTATCTCCCCCCACACCCCTTCATTCTCTCACATTTTCGCCCTTCCCTCACTCTCTTTCTCCCCCATTCTCCCCCAATAAAACCCTCCACACCTTACTCTCCCACACTCCCCTCTCTCCCTCACTCCATCACCCTCCCACTCTCCCTCACTCTTCTTCGCGCACCTGTCACACCGTAATTACCAGGTAGCAGGTCATGAGACAGGTGTACGATGAACACCTGCCTGATGACGTTATTACCTGCCCCACTCAACTCATGACGGGGTGGTGTAGTGGAGGGGTGGTGTAATGGAGGGGTGGTGTAGTGGAGGGGTGGTGTAGTGGAGGGGTGGTGTAGTGGAGGGGTGGTGTAGTGGAGGGGTGGTGTAGTGGAGGGGTGGTGTAATGGAGGGGTGGTGTAGTGGAGGGGTGGTGTAATGGAGGGGTGGTGTAATGGAGGGGTGGTGTAGTGGAGGGGTGGTGTAATGGAGGGGTGGTGTAGTGGAGGGGTGGTGTAATGGAGGGGTGGTGTAATGGAGGGGTGGTGTAGTGGAGGGGTGGTGTAGTGGAGGGGTGGTGTAGTGGAGGGGTGGTGTAGTGGAGGGGTGGTGTAGTGGAGGGGTGGTGTAGTGGAGGGGTGGTGCAGTGGAGGGGTGGTGTAGTGGAGGGGTGGTGTAGTGGAGGGGTGGTGTAGTGGAAGGGTGGTGTAGTGGAAGGGTGGTGTAGTGGAGGGGTGGTGTAGTGGAGGGGTGGTGTAGCGCCTCAGTAGTTTACATATTACAATCATTAATCCTCTCCCCTCATTCGTTATTATGTGTCCTCCTTTCACCTCCTCCTCTCTGTTCCCCTCCATTACGACGTTCATTATTTACCACTTTCTTCCTCCCTTTCCACCCCTCTTCCCCTCACCATCTTTCTCACAATTTCACCACCAGCACCTGGGATCCTACATCAGCACCTGGGATCCTACATCAGCACCTGGGATCCTACATGAGCACCTGGGATCCTACAACACCACCTGGGAGGGGGGGATCAGTCACCTTAGTAGGATCAATATGACACACCGTTCACTCCTTATGTTTTCTTCCGTCTACCTTCCCTTATACATGGAGGGGTGAGATAATGGGGTCATATAATGGGAACACAAAAGGTTATCAGCGCCTCCAATTCACCGTTATCAGGGTTATCTTTGGCAAGGTGTGGCTCTTACTGTATAGTGTGGCTCTTCCTGTATAGTATGGTCTTCCCTGTATGGTGTGGCTCTCCCTTTATTTTTGACTTCCTGTATGATGTGGCCCTCCCTGTACAATGTGGCCCCCTCTTGTGTGGTGTGGCCCTCCCTTCGTGTTATTTAAGCCACACAGAGAGCCCATGATATCAACCCATTCTCTCACGGTGTCTGACCCATTATCTGAGTCCGTTCTCCACACAGCCTTCATAAACTTGTTCCCTTGTCTCGCGTGTTTTATCATGTTCATCAGTCCTCCCATATTTATTAGTCTGTTTTTGGCTCTCTACTTTGGCCCCTCTCCAGATCTCTCTCTCTCTCTCCTTTATCCCACTTCTTCTTCTTCTTCTTCTTCTTTGAGTCGGGTCCAGTCACTTGTCACGCCAATTTCATTTCCTCGTGTGATCAACTCCAATAATGGCGGCGTCTACCAGTTTACAGTAATTTACAACAGTTTACATTGTTGGGTTCACCTGTGGGTAGTTTACACGAGTTTACTTTGACAGTGACGTGATGGACACAGACACACCGTGACACATGACACGTATATGTTCTCAGGTGTTCGTGTCAGAGGGGGGGGGGGGGGGGTTACACACACACACACACACACACCTGCATAATATATGAATCACATCGTATAGTTATTTATATATTTGAGAGAGAGAGAGAGAGAGAGAGAGAGAGAGAGAGAGAGAGAGAGAGAGAGAGAGAGAGAGAGAGAGAGAGAGAGAGAGAGAGAGACACTCGTACTCAACACACATGCGAGGCTTCCCAATGTCTAGTCTAGGTGAAATGACAAGGTGACTAAGGAGTGTCTTGTGTGGTGTTTGTCTTGTGTGGTGTTTGTCTTGTGTGGTGTTTGTGTATATCTCGGGTGTATATTGTGTATGTTTTAAGTCTTGTGTTTGTATCATGGCCACAAACCACCACCCCGCCCCCCCCCCCAACCCCTCAAAAAAAAAGATTAGTTCCCGTTAAATATTAAATCACGGACGGGTGAGAGTCATGGTGTGGCCTAGTCATGGTGTGGCCTGAGTCTCGCCACCGTGTGTGTTGTGTTGAGTTTCTCTTGTGTTCCTTGTTTCTCTTTATATATACACACATACAAGTACAGTTTTATTACAACGTTTTATTTACAACTATGAGGAAAAAAATATGTGAAAACAACAAGAAATAGTCCAATGACATAGGTTGGTATTGGATGAAGGTCTAGAGAGTTTTACTGCGATAATTACTACATCTTGCCCACTATCTACGTCCTTGTTTATACTGAGAAAATTAGTTGGATTTTTACCTCACTCGCCTGGGTCAAAATTAAGGTGAGCAACTGAGAGACTGCAGGCACGGCTCTTCCCTGCTATTAATCTTGTTTGTTTTTTTTCGTCTGGGATCCTGAAGGCAATTACCACATGTTAAGGTGAATTATCGTACTAATGACTGTTACACTGGCTGCAGATATCGTACAGTTGTGGGTGTTGTATCTGGGAGCGGCTGGGCAACGTATATTAGTGTCGTCTTAAGCCAAATGGTTACCCAACTTTGATTACTAAATACCTGTCTGGGTTTGCCTCTGTCTACCCAGCAGTATTTGGGAATCTGAATGTTAAATCGATTTGCGGATCGTATTCCTGGGTAATGGTTAGCCAGTGCAGCTGGCGAGTTGTCCGGTCTTCTCGGACTTTTCCTTGACACTGGGTCATGCAGCTCGTTAACTCAGGGTGTGGTTGTTGTGTTGGTGACAGCTTCTACACGTTAAACAAATTCACGCCTACGTGGCCCTTGGGCCGGCCATCCTCATTACACGAGGGGCAACCATTATTATTTATTATGAAGGAGAGAAGGATTTGTAGAAGGAAGAAAGGGCCCCTCCACACTCCCACAACGACCCTCGCTGTCCCTCCACACCCCCATTCCCTCCACGACCCTCCCTGTCCCCCCACGACCCTCCCTGTCCCCCCCATGACCCTCCCTGTCCCTCACGACCCTCCCTGTCCCCCACGACCCTCCCTGTCCCCCACGACCCTCCCTGCCCCCCCCACGACCCTCCCTGTCCCCCCACGACCCTTCCTGTCCCCCCATGACCCTCCCAGTCCCCCCACGACCCTCCCTGTCCCCCACGGCCCTCCAGCTCTCCATAGGTGATCGTGCTTCCCTCCACGTAGATAGAAGGATCAGTACACGACACATTCATTAACAAGATGCAATCAAGACCTCGGCGAGTGATGCTGTGTAGCCCCTCAACACAGTCCCCCCCATGATGTATAGACGAGGAGAGAGAGAGAGAGTAGAGGACTGAAGGGATGGAGAGAGGTGGATGGGTTGATGGGAGGGAAGAGGAAGTTATAGAAATGGGCGTCAAAGTCATACATTCTCCATCTCTCCCACCCCCCATCACACCGCCCCACCCACCCACCATAGACACTTGACATACAATTCCCAAAGTCTTATCGACCTTAAGTTGAATAGCAGTGAAGTGTGAGCTGGCAGCCACTCACCGTACCTTGAAGTATGAGTGAGGACAGAGGCATCGTAGCCAAAAAATATACACCCCGTCAAAACACTGAGCATTTCGTTGGGCGTCCGGGTGTGCGTCTGTCAGTTTGTCATGTCCAGGCAATAAGTCAAGTTCTACTGGACCGATTGTAATGGAACTTGACCAGAGGATAAATCTGTGGTCAGGGAAGACGTCTATTGATTTTGGTTCCTGTGTGAAGGAGGAGAAGAGAGGGGAGGGGGAGATGGGAGGTAGAGGAGGTGTGAGGGGAGGGGGAGATGTGAGAGGAGAGGGAGATGTGAGGGGAGGGGGAGATGTGAGGGGAGAGGGAGGTGTGAGGGGAGGGGGAGATGGGAGGTAGAGGAGGTGTGAGGGGAGAGGGAGATGGGAGGTAGAGGAGATGGGAGGTAGAGGAGGTGTGAGGGGAGGGGGAGATGTGAGGAGGTGTGAGGAGGGGGGAGGTGTGGAGGGGGAGGTATGAGGGGGGGGAGGTGTGAGGAGGGGGAGGTGTGAAGGGGGAGGTGTGAGGAGGGGGGAGGTGTGGAGAGGGAGGTGTGAGGGGGGGGGAGGTGTGAGGAGGGGGAGGTGTGAGGGGGGAGGTGTGAGGAGGGGGGAGGTGTGGAGGGGGAGGTGTGAGGGGGGGAGGTGTGAGGAGGGGGAGGTGTGAGGGGGGAGATGGGAGGTAGAGGAGGTGTGAGGTAGAGGAGGTGTGAGGGAAGAGGGAGGTGTGAGGAGGGGGGAGGTGTGAGGGGGGGGGGTTGTAAGGGAGATGGTGGTGTGAGGGGAGGAAACTACTGTCATACATCATTCTCTGTCACTGTCATAAAACTACTGTCATACATCATTCTCTGTCACTGTCATAAAACTACTGTCATACATCATTCTGTCACTGTCATACATCATTCTCTGTCACCGTCATAAAACTACTGTCATAACATTTGCCGCTCTGTGACATGTATTAAGAAGGGTAAAAAATCCTTTACTGTGAGAGTTAATAAATATAAACCAATTCTATATATGTGACCCGGAAGTAGTTGTCAGATGTTGTCAACTGTTCAGGGAATTTGGTCCGCAACCGCCAGAACCGCGGCGTCTGATTGGCTGGCAGATTTTGTTAACGTGAGAGATGGATGTGGGAAAAAATATCGTACAAGCGTTAATTTTTTTTTCAGTCACCAGTATATAACATAGTTAATTTGTCCATTTATATACAAAAAAAAAAATTTCATAATCCTAAATTCATATAATTAACCTGTATACACTAAAAGGAAAACATATCGGAGAGCGTTCATTTAGGATTCTACGTCATAGACGGGTCCTTAACCTGGGGTCCGAGAGTGACAAGGCCCTGTCAATTTCTCTGCAGGCAGAATTCTGCAGACATCTGGATACTCTGCAGAACTCTTTCAAAGGTTACTTCTGCTCAGGTGACCTTAAAGTTGAAACATGGATTCGTAATCCTTTCCTTGCCGACAGAGAGTGTATCAGTGATGAAGACCTTGCCAAAGGTGACCTCATTGACCTGAAGACAAAGGAAATGTTACGAAATGAATTCAACCCGTAGAGCCTTAGAGAATTCTGGTGTGGGTTGACACAAGCCTACCCTCGTCTGGTACAGCGAGCTATGGGTGCTCTCATTCCGTCTGCTGCTCCACACCTCTGTGAGTCAGGGTTGTCAGCACTCTTGTTTCTATCAAACCAAAAGTCGAAATCGATTGGATGTCAAAGATGACCTGCGTGTTACCCTGTCAAAGACCACTCCACAGTTTCATCTTCTTATTCAAGCCAAACAACAACAACAACAACAACCTTCTCATTGAAATGAACTTTTGAGCAGAATTAAAGTTTTGTTTTGTTTAATGTGCACAAGATGGTTGTACTTCATTTTTGTATGGAGTGGCCATTAATTCTTGCATAAAAAGTGTGAAACATAATTCTTTGTTAAGATTGTTTACTTTATTCATACTTTGTGTATGTCATACACTGTATAAGGCAATGAATTTTCAATAAAATAAAGTATATTCATTGCATGTAAAGTTGTGTTTATGTGCTTTATGGGCATTTTTCAGGGAGGTCCATAGCTTTCACCAGATTTCCAAAGGGGTCCGCGACTCAAAAAAGGTTAAGGCATCAATAACATTATATGATTATTTATATATTTTGTTAAAGATTTATTTATTATTTTTGGTGGCCAGGAAAAATATTGACTCATATTATTAAGTTAAATTAATCGACCAATCACAGTCGTCGTTCACTAGTACATTATCTGTTGTTCTTGAGGTCAGCCAACAGTGGGGGACCAGCAGCCGAGGCGAAGTGATGTGTGTTTGAGGAACAATACAAATGTATACTTTTAACTCATGTATATTCTAAATAGTCATATGTATTAAAACCACGTTACACTAAGTCGTATACAGTATATATACTTTTGAGTCATATATACGGTAGGGGGGACATATTGACGACCTCTGAGAGTATACAGGCGACCCCTCAAACCATTAAGACGACCCCTGGAAGGATATCAACGACCCGTGGGACTATTAAGATGACTCCTGGGACCATATACATTATAAACGACCCCACGAACTATATAGACGACCCCTGGGAGTATTTCAGACGATCATTGTGACTAAATAGCTTATAAACGACCTCAGGAATTATATAGACGACCCCTGGGACTATAAAGAACATAAACGACCCTAGAAACTTTATAGACGACCCCTAAGACCATTAAGACGACCACTGGGAGCATATACATTATAGACGACCCCGGGAACTATATACACGACCACTGGGTCCAAAAAGACGACCCCTGAGACCTACTAATGCCTCCCCAAACTAAAGAACGAAGACATAAAGGAACCATAAAATTTAATTACGACCCGTTAACGACCCTGGCAGTCTTAAACGACCTAGTTTCTGCTTGACAAACTGTTGGATTACCCGTTAACCGTGATTTGTTCCAGTTATCTATTAGTTCTGTTAACTGTGGTTTCTGTTAACTGTGGTTTCTGTTAACTGTGGGTTATATTAACTGTGGGTTTCGTTGACTGTGGGTTCTGTTAACTGTGGGTTATATTAATTGTAGGTTCTGTTAACTGTGGGTTCCGTTAACTGTGGGTTCCGTTAACTGTGGGTTCTGTTGACTGTGGGTTCTGTTGACTGTGGGTTCTGTTGACTGTGGGTTCTGTTGACTGTGGGTTCTGTTAACTTTTATGTGTGCCGGCCGGTAGAGGGGAGATATATTACCCACAACATAACCCGGATTTATTGAGGAATCAATTTATATAACCCGGTTAGGATGAGTCATAACGGAGCGTGACCCTGATGCAGTGTCGTGTAACGTAACATAACCCTGAGACAGTGATAACATAACGCAACATAACTTTTAATATGTGGCAGCGTAACATAATATAACCCGGATATAAGGAAACAGTATGCTGATAGTATGTTGATGTTTGTAGTAATATAACCTTGGTATAGTGACTATATGAGTTGGCAAATTAATACATAAATTACATAAGTAGAGTGACATAACTACATATGTTGAGTGACATCATGACTTAAGTAAGGTGACATAATTACTTGAGTGAAGTAATTACACAAGTAGGGTGACATAATTACTTAAGCTTAGTACCAGTATAAGTTAACCCATTACAAGTACTAAAGTGACTACAATTAAACACAGTGTGACCCGGTTAAAAGTCTTGGTAATGTAACTATTTAAACATAGCGTGTGATTACCGTAGACTTTCATAGCGTTTAGGTTAGGTTAAGTTAGTTTAGGATAGGTTAGGTTAGGTTAGTGTAGCTTTGGTTAGGTAAGTGTAGGATAAGTTAGATTAGTTTAGGTTAAGTTAGGTTAGGTTTGGTTAGGTTAGGTTAGTGTAGCTTTGGTTAGGTAAGTGTAGGATAAGTTAGATTAGTTTAGGTTAAGTTAGGTTAGGTTTGGTTAGGTTAGGTTAGTGTAGCTTTGGTTAGGTAAGTGTAGGATAAGTTAGATTAGTTTAGGTTAAGTTAGGTTAGGTTTGGTTAGGTTTGGTTAGGTTAGGTTAGTGTAGCTTTGGTTAGGTAAGTGTAGGATAAGTTAGATTAGTTTAGGTTAAGTTAGGTTAGGTTAGGTTAAGTTAAGTTAGGTTAGGTTAGTGTAGTTTTGGCTAGGTAAGTGTCGGGTAAGTTATATTAGGTTAGGTTAGGTTAGGCTAGGCTATGGTCCAGTTATGAGGAAATTTTAACATACGTGGACTAGTTACATACACTCTTACACCTCCAGTTAAGAGATAATTTTAACATACGACCCACTGAGAATCATAGTCTGGGTTGAAATAAGTGTGGCTCCAAAACTGTGACAATTAGTGAGATAAATAATGGTGTCTGGGATAGTACCCAAATAGTATGATGTGATTATAATGACAAGCCGTCCATCACACCACTGTTTAACTCTACGTCAACTTAGTGCTCATTGTAAACGTGAAATACATTGTTAGTGAAGAATGAAGCATCACTCTGGTAAATGGTGCAGTAGAATAAATTGAAAGACTGAACCAAAAAAATAATTTGTTCGTGTATTTAAACTCAATGAAATAAATGGATATAAAGTGTAGGGTAGCGGTGCTGAAACAAACATGAAAATAGAGTAAGGAAATAAAACGGTATAACTAAATGTTGAACTAAAACAAACACACAAACAATTCCAGACGTATAAGTGTTGTGAAACCAAAACATAAACAAACGATGGTGCCAAACGTATGATCACAGCCCTTAAAAAAAACCCATCCACCTCCATAGCTTTTCTCAACCCTTCCTCCCCCCCTTTGGCAACCTTCCTTTCAGATCTAAAAAAAAAAAAAAACACAATAAGAAGAAGCAGAAGTGTAAGAAGAAGTAAACGGGAATAATACAAGTGATAAAGTGGAGGACGGAAGAGAGAGGAAATTATCCAAGGTGTGGTGCTGTAAGAACCCAGCCAGGATGAGTGTGGCCAGGGTACTCAGCCCACTAAGGTTGAATACACCTGACAAGAATGGCAAACCCAGTGAGTATCAGCGACTCTTGTTAATTTGGGGGGAGAAGGAGCGAAGGAGGGAAGGAAGGAGGGAAGTTAGGGAGAAATAGTGGAGAAGGAGGTAAGAAAAGGGAGGGGTTATAGAGAAGGAGGTAGGGGGGGGGGGTTAGTGGAAGAGGGGGGACTAAGCAGGAACGGGAGGGGAACCAGAGGAAAAACAGGAAGTAAGGAAACTAGTAAATAGAGGGGCAGGAAGGAGATTGAAAATTCAGTCAGTCAGTCAGTCAGTGGGTCAGTGGGTCAGTCAGTCAGTGGGTCAGTGGGTCAGTCAGTCAGTCAGTCAGTGGGTCAGTGGGTCAGTCAGTGGGTCAGTACATAGAGCAGAGAACGCAAACAGACTCAGGGTTGAGAGAGAGACGTGGAAGAGAAAGGAAGGAAAGACGGAAGTGGAGGAGGAGTTACGATAGCAGGAATAGGGGCGGCGGAGAATAAAGACAGGGTGATAAATAAGACGTGATAAATAGAGGACCGGGGGGAAGGAGAGGAGAAACACGGGATGGGAGGAAGGAGATAAAAGAGAAGAGGGAGAGAGAAGGATAATAACTACTAGAAATAACAAGAGATGGGAAAGGAGAAGAGAAGGGAGGGAAGGGGAGGGATTGGAGGTAGAGGGGAGGGGTTGGAGGTAGAGGGGAGGGGTTGGAGGTAGAGGGGAGGGGTTGGAGGTAGAGGGGAGGGGTTGGAGGTAGAGGGGAGGGGTTGGAGGTAGAGGGGAGGGGAGGGGTTGGAGGTAGAGGGGAGGGGAAGGGAGGGGTTGGAGGTAGAGGGGAGGGGTTGGAGGTAGAGGGGAGGGGTTGGAGGTAGAGGGGGGAGGGGTTGGAGGTAGGGGGGAGGGGAAGGGTTGGAGGTAAAGAGGAGGGAAGGGGTTGAAGCTAATGTGGACAAGAAAAGCTAAAAATAATGGATGAAAGCTAAAGATATGAAGACAATACCTTGATTTATTGAGTAACTTTACCTAACCGAACTTAGCCTATCCTGCCCCCAAACTAACCTAACCTTACCTTGCCCAACCTCTCTCAATCTTGCCCAACCTCCCTCAACAATGCCCAACCTCTCTCATCCTTGCCCAACCTCTCTCAATCTTGCCCAACCTCCCTCGACAATGCCCAACCTCTCTCATCCTTGCCCAACCTCTCTCAATCTTGCCCAACCTCCCTCAACAATGCCCAACCTCTCTCATCCTTGCCCAACCTCTCTCAATCTTGCCCAACCTCCCTCAACAATGCCCAACCTCTCTCATCCTTGCCCAACCTCTCTCAATCTTGCCCAACCTCCCTCAACAATGCCCAACCTCTCTCATCCTTGCCCAACCTCTCTCAATCTTGCCCAACCTCCCTCAACAATGCCCAACCTCTCTCATCCTTGCCCAACTTCTTTCATTCTTGCCCAACCTCTCTAACCCTTGCCCAACCTCATTAACCCTTCCCCTTCCTTGGCCAGGGCGACGCATTATAACTTAGTTTATGAGTTGTTATGACTCTCAGCAGTTCATAATCTTATAACCTTTGTGTGAGTCTGTTGTCAACACGCGAGTCGCTCAGGTTAATAACACGACACACAAATAGGTGTATCCTATCTAACCTAACCTAACCTAACCTAACCTAACCTTATGTGATTAGGTTAGGTTGAGGATGGGTTAGGTTAAGTTATGTTAGGGGCACCATGGATTAAGTTTGGGGAGAGAGAGAGAGAGAGAGAGAGAGAGAGAGAGAGAGAGAGAGAGAGAGAGAGAGAGAGAGAGAGAGAGAGAGAGAGAGAGAGAGAGAGAGAGAGTTGTTTTTCAATTGATTTTCAGAGAATGGCAACTGCCTGCTGTCATGGGGTGGAAGGAGGAGGAGGAGGTGGAGGGGGCAGTAACAGAACACAAAGAGGAGGAATAGGAGGATGGAGAGGAAAAAGAAGAGTGTGTGGAAGAGGAGGAAGAGAAGGGTGGAGAGGGAGAGAAAGAAAGAAATAGAGAGAGAGGGAAGAGGAGGAATGGATGAGGAAGAAGAAGAGGAAGAGGAGAAAGTAGGTATAGGAAATGGAATGATGAAGATGGGTGAAGGAAGGAAGGAAGGAAGGAAGGAAAAGTGTACCAACTGTAACTCTGTGTGCCACCCCCACCCAACCCCTCCCTCATCACCCCCCACCCTACTGCCTCCCCCATCACTCCCCCACACAAAGAATCACGGGATATTGCCTTGTCGTCTGTGTGTGTGTGTGTGTGTGTGTGTGTGTGTGTGTGTGTCCCCGTGTCACAGTCAGCAAGATTTCACCAGAGAATTAAAAAAAATAATGTGTTCGGGTATATATCGTGTGGCAGACTTAAAGTGAATGCATACACGAGGACTTTAGCTGTGTACTGTTGCTGCTGAGAGCTGTGTCGTCTACGTGGGTGTTCTCTCTCTCTCTCTCTCGTCTCATTGGTTCACTCCCACAATAACAATAAAAAAATATTGGTATTGGACATTAAATTCTGACGTTGTTGTTGTTTTGTCCTGGTGAGAGAGAGAGAGAGAGAGAGAGAGAGAGAGAGAGAGAGAGAGAGAGAGAGAGAGAGAGAGAGAGAGAGAGAGAGAGAGAGAGAGACCACTTTACAGCTGTTGAGAGAAGAAGACAAGATACATCTCTTTAATTTACACCTGTCGGACGGAAGAGAAGGTTTGTTTACCTTTGTCTGGTGCTGTGACTCCAGACCCACGCGACTGACCAGGTGTACTTAATGCTGGCAGGTGTGTGTGTGTGTGGTCAGACGGCTGCCTCTATGTCCTTTGTGTTCTCACGTAACAAAAAAAAAAAAAAAGATGGCGGAGACTGCAGCACCGCTTTAAACATGTACGTCACTGTGTTGGTTAACTCTACCTGGTGATCGGACGCGACTTAACCATTAAATATTTTAATGGAAAATTTTCTTCACGCTGAGAGAAAAATTGACTTAAGTTTGTTACGTCTGTGTTGGTAAATAATTATCTAGTCTTTTTAAAAGGAGACTATTTATAATGTTTACATGTACGATAACTGCAACACCTACACCATATTGGCAGCCTATGTGTGTGTGTGATGACCTATTGACCAGGTGTTGTGTTACAGGCAGCCGCACCAGCATGACGGAGGGCCTGGCGACGCCCCTCAGGTCAGTACTTACCTGTGGTGGCTGCTGCCGGAGGTTTGACGACAGCACTCACCGACCCAAGTTCCTCTCCTGCTTCCACACCGCCTGCCTCGCCTGCATCCGTAAGGCATTCTCTAGCGGCAAGGTGAGTCATGAGTCAGTCAGGGGGGAGTCATGAGTCAGTCAGGGTGAGTCAAGAGTCAGTCAGGGTGAGTTAAGGGTCAGTCAGGGTTAGTCAAGAGTTAGTCAGGGTGAGTTAAGGGTCAGTCAGGGTGAGTCAAGAGTCAGTTAGGGCGAATCAAGAGGCAGTCATTGTGAGTCGTGAGTCAGCCAGGGTAAGTCAGGGTAAGTCAAGAGGCAGTGAGTGTGAGTCAAGGGACAGTCAGGGTGAGTCAAGAGTCAGTCAGGTTGAGTCAAGAGTCAGTCAGGGTGAGTCAAGGGTGAGTCAGGGTGAGTCAAGGGTCAATCAGGGTGAGCTAAGAGTCAGTCAGGATGAGTTAAGAAAGTTAGTCAGGGTAAGTCACGAGTCAGTCAGGGTGAGTCGTGGAGTCGTGAGTAAGTCAGGGTGAGTCGTGAGTCAGTCAGGGTGAGTCAAGAAAGAGATAGTCAGGGTAAGTCGTGAGTCAGTCAGGGTGAGTCGTGGGTTTAGTCAGGGTGATTCCTTCACTCCTTCCTTCCCCCCCTCTTCCTCACCTTCCTTCCCCCTCTTCCTCACCTTCCTTCCCCCCTCTTCCTCACCTTCCTTCCCCCTCTTCCTCACCTTCCTTCCCCCCCTCTTCCTCACCTTCCTTCCCCCCCTCTTCCTCACCTTCCTTCCCCCTCTTCCTCACCTTCCTTCCCCCCCTCTTCCTCACCTTCCTTCCCCCCCTCTTCCTCACCTTCCTTCCCCCCTCTTCCTCACCTTCCTCCCCCCTCTTCCTCACCTTCCTTCCCCCCTCTTCCTCACCTTCCTTCCCCCCTCTTCCTCACCTTCCTTCCCCCCTCTTCCTCACCTTCCTTCCCCCCTCTTCCTCACCTTCTTCCCCCCCTCTTCCTCACCTTCCTTCCCCCCCTCTTCCTCACCTTCCTTCCCCCCTCTTCCTCACCTTCCTTCCCCCCCTCTTCCTCACCTTCCTTCCCCCCCTCTTCCTCACCTTCTTCCCCCCCTCTTCCTCACCTTCCTTCCCCCCCTCTTCCTCACCTTCTTCCCCCCCTCTTCCTCACCTTCCTTCCCCCCCTCTCCCTCACCTTCCTTCCCCCCTCTTCCTCACCTTCATCCTCCTCCCCTCACCTCCTTAACTTTTCCTCACTTTCCAGTCACCTTCATCCTCCTCCCCTCACCTTGCCTAATTAACCTCCCCTCAGGTAGAGACATAACACTTACCTGCCCATACTTTTATGCGTTTCCCCTCATCTTTCTCTCTCTCTCTCTCTCACACACACACACACACACACACACACACACTCTTCGTCATGGGTTTTATTGACAATTGCACAAAAAGACGTGAGGCAGTCGAGTCTCTGGGTAATTGTTGCACCAGTAAGGCCCCCCCCCCTCCCCCTGGTCGGCGGCGCTCCACTAATTAGCGCCATAAATTGTCTCAGCTTGCCAGGCCGCTTCAAAACGCAACCTGCTGCGCCTCTAAACGCTGCCTGCTGCGCCTGACTAAAGCTAAGGCGAGGAACATCCATTATGGCACTAAAGTTACGTGGTGACTCTGCCTTAACTATGCGTTCACTAGATGCCACTTGACAGGTGAAAATGGTGCCATAATTACACTGAGACTCTACTTTAACTAGTTGCGTTCACTTGGCGTTCATAATAAAACCATTCAAAATATAACACACACACACACACACACACACACACACACACACACACACACACACACACCTTAAGAAAACGACACCAGATATTGACAAAAAG
Organism: Homarus gammarus; assembly: GCA_958450375.1. Lineage (NCBI taxonomy): Eukaryota > Metazoa > Arthropoda > Malacostraca > Decapoda > Nephropidae > Homarus > Homarus gammarus. The sequence goes on along the minus strand of CAUDMG010000499.1, from coordinate 272,969 downwards.
TGTTCACGATTTTTGTCCATCCACAATTGTACATCAATGTTCAATGGAGTTTGTACAGGGTCAGTCTCAATGTCTCAAACTGTTCATAATATATATATTTACCCTTCAAATGTCTAGTTCATTAAGCCCCTTTAACCTCTTGAGTATGATGATTTAACCCCTTAAGTATGACTTTAACCTCTTAAGTATGATGACTTTAGCCTCTTAATTATGATGACTTAACCTCTGAGTATGATGACTTTAACCCCTTGAGTATGATGACTTAACCCTTTGAGTATGATTACAACTCTTTTAAAACAGTTTCATCATACTCAAAAGGAAATGGTCATCGTTTTCAAAGATTCAAGATATCGTAATCAAGTTAAGGTTACATCGTCGTACTCAGGGGTTTAAATCGCTGTACTCACGGGGTTAAATCATCGTACTCAAGAGATTAGGTCATGGTACTCAAGGGGTTAAGATTGTCTCCTGGTAAAATACACTACTTGATGTATACATTGGTGTATTTCTACCTCCTGGTGTATATTTCTTGGTTAATTGATGTCCCTGGATATATATTTATGTGTTTTGTCTACACGAATACACTGGTTATATTTCTTCAGTACTATATCCTTACTTCTGTATCAATACTTTCATACCTGCTATTATTATTATTATTTTATTAATATTATTATTAATTTATCAATACTATTATTATTATTATCATTATTATTATATTATTATTATTTTTTATTATTATTGTATTATTATTATTATTTTATCATTATTATTATTATTTTATTATCATTATTCTTATTATTTTACTACACTAAGTGTAGTATCGTCCCGCCCTACACAGGTAAAATGCCCTTCCTGCTCGCGGGTGACGGAGACCAAGTCGTGCGACGACCTGCCGGACAACACGCAGCTATGCACTATCCTGCTCAACATGTCGTCCCTCAACCTGCACGACCTGACCACCGTCGCCCCCGCCCGCGACACCTGCACCGCCCACACCGCCCGCATTAACTTCTGGTGTGACACTTGCCGCCTGCCGCTGTGTAGGGACTGTACCGTGTTGGCTCATAGGGAGTCCCAGGGGCATAAGGTGAGACACACACATTACTTCCTCACTCTTGGGTGATAACGTGGTGTAACATGATGGTGTTAACATGATAATGTAATATGATGGTATTAACATGATGGTGTTAAGGTGATAGTGTTAACATGATAGTGTTATCATGATGGCGTTAACATGATGGTGTTAACATGATGGTGTTAACGTGATGGTGTTAACATGATGGCGTTAACATGATGGTTTTAACATGATGGTGTTAACATGGTGGTGCTAACGCGATGGTGTTAACACGATGGTGATAACATGATGGAGTTAACATCAAAGAGCGAACATGATGGTATTAATATGATGGTGCTAACATGTTGGTGTTAACATGATGGTTTTAACATGATAGTATTAACATGATAGTGTTAACATGATGCTGTTAACATGATGGTGTTAACGTGATGGTGTTAACATAATGGTTTTAACACGATGGTGTCAACATAATGGTTTTAACATGATGGTGCTAACGTGATGGTGTTAACATAATGGTTTTAACATGATGGTGTAGCGATGGTGTTAAAATGGTGTAACATGATGGTGTAACATGATGGTGTTAACGTGATGGTGTAACATGATGATGCAACGATGGTGTTAACATGATGGTGTAAGCATGATGGTGTTAATATAGTGGTGTTAACGTGAGGAAGTTTAGGTATCTACAATATTATAACAATCTTTTAGATATGGAGTTTGAAACAATAAAACATGATGTATTTCCACAACAAATTGTGGATGACATTCGTCTTTACCTTCGGTGACGTCACATCTACCTAGAGTAGAGAACAACCACTTCTGCAAAATTTAGATCACACAGATATTGTGTGACGATACTTAATGAATATGAGGCTCAACTTTTGAGTTTACCTTAAATGAGTCTCTATCTGGCGCTGACTCAGCTCTTTGTGTGTGTGTGTGTGTGTGTGTCTATCAGCACGTACCCAGCTCCTCCTTCCCCACAGGTTCGTGACCATGATCAGGCCGTGGCGGTGCTACGGGCCGAGGTGCGATGCACTGTGGGTGAAGCCCGCAACCTGCTGCAGGAGACAAGGAGGCTGCGGCACGATCAACGTAAGTATCTCCTGCGGCAGCTGGACGCAGCTCGCGCCTACGAGAAGCAGCTCAAGTCTGAACTTAAGACTCTGGACAACGACAAGAAGGACGAGGTGAGTGTGAGGAGAGAGTTTTGATGGTGAAGATGTTGAGCGAGTGACCTACACACAACACTCATAGCCCTACACAACAACCTTGTACAGACATAACCCTACACAACAACCCTACACAGACATAACCCTACACAACAACCCTGTACAGACATAACCCTACACAACAACCCTACACAGACATAACCCTACACAACAACCCTGTACAGACATAACCCTACATAACAACCCTACACAGACATAACCCTACACAGACATAACCCTACACAACAACCCTGTACAGACATAACCCTACATAACAACCCTACACAGACATCAGTTAACGTTGTCCCTCGCCCGCAGACTCGAGGCCGTCTGGACCGTATTGAGAATGACTCGGAGAACGAGACCTCGCTGGTGGGGCTACACGAGATGGCTCAGCGGGCGGGCTCTCTGGTGAGTCGTCTCTCTCAGGACCTGGCTACTGCCAAGGCGGTGCTGGCAGACTCCTTCCTCACACTGGGCAAGCTCAACCGCTCTCAGGATGACCTAGACGCCATCGACATCAGGTCCGCCGCTAGTGGGTACGTTCATCACGAGTTAATTTCTCTTATACACACGTGGTGGTTGTTGGGAGTCAGTCGAGGATAATCATATTCTATGTCAACTTTCAATGGAAGGTGAGTTACATGAGGTACAGTTCCCTTCACTGGTGTGTTTATAGTGACTCGTCAGACATTGTGCAGTGTGGCAGCCTTGTGTTTGCTTATCATAAGACCATAGGAATGGAGGAAACTGCAGCGGGCCTATTGGCCCATACTGGGCATTCCCATTTACACCCAACCCCAATCGCTCATATATCCATCCAGCCTATGTTTGAATCTATCCAGCGTATACGAGTTAATGATGAAATTTGGTAACTTGTTCCACTACTCTATTTCCAAACCAATGTTTACCTATTTCGCGCCTAAATCTAAATTTGGCTAATTCAAAACCATTGTCACGAGTTCGCTCCTGGTTGGATAGTTTGAGTACCTTTGTAATGTCCCCTTTGTTTAGCCCTGACTTCCATTTATACACCTCTATCAGGTCGCCCCTCGCTCTACGTCTCTCGAGGGAGTGCAACTTAAGATGCTTTAACCTGTCTCTGTACTCAAGGTTCCTAATGCTCGGGATTAGTCCCGTTATTCTCCTCTGAATTCTTTCCAAGGATTCTATTTCCATTCTGTAATACGGTGACCAGAATTGAACTGCGTAATCCAAGTGAGGTCTCACAAGCGCAAGATATAGTTTTAGGATGACCTCGCTAGTCTTGTAACTAACACTCCTTTGTATGAACCCAAGTACTTTATTAGCCTTGTTTCGAGCAAATACACATTGTTTACTTGGCTTAAGATTCCTACTTATCATTAATCCTACATCTTTTTCACAGTCGGATTTCTCTATAACATCGTTGTTCATCTGGTATCTGGTTTCCCTGTTTACATCTCCTAGATTAGGTACTTTACATTTGTCCACATTGAATTTCATCTGCCATTTTTCAGACCATTCGAAAAATTGGTTTAGATCATCTTGTAGTTTTGCGAAGTCGTCGTCAGATTTAATTACACGTCCTATTTTAGTGTCATCAGTAAACATACTTATGTTGCTGTCTACGCCGATATCTATGTCGTCTATGCATATAATAAATAGTAATGGTCCAAGTACTGAGCCTTGGGGTACTCCGCTCGTGACGTTACTCCAATCGGATTTAGTGCCGTTAATGCTCACTCGACAGAAGGAAACTCGCAATAGTAAACATATTATGGAATCAAAGTAAAACAATATTCAAACAAATATCTCAATGTAATGATTTGTGGAATGTTTATATGACGAGCCCCTGTAAACGCACTAGTGAAGGGGACTGCATATGGAGGGGCTGGTTGTCAAGGGGATGAGAACCAGAGATCACAGTCAAACTTGTCATCTATGCACCGGCCAGCCACTCATCACCTGGGGGGGGGGGGGTCTAAAATTTTGGTAGTGTTGGTAGTATTGGTGTTAATAGTGGTAGAAAGGGTGGTGGTAATGGTGATAACAGTGATAATAAGGGTGTTGGTAGTGGTGGTAGTCGTAGTGATAATCGTTATAATATGGGTTGGTGGTAGTAGTGTTATTAGTGGTTGTACTGGTAGTAAGGGTTGTTGGTAGTGGTGGTAGTATAATGTTGGTAATAGTAGTAGTAGTAGTAGTAATATTGGGGGAGGCTGGAGGCCATTTAAAAAAAATAGCAGTAGTAGTAACGTAAGAATGTAAGGTTAAAGGTCATTGTTTATCTCAAGTGAAGGAGTTAATGTTTACTTCATCACTGTGGCAGCTGTCTCAACACACACACACACACACACACACACACACACACACACGTAAACTCAACATACAAATAAATATATACTGTATTTTTTATTAATTAACTTAGTACCGTATTTATAAATGTTCATGACTGGATAGTAAAGCTTTAACTTGGTCTTACACTTAACACACCTCAACAGCCGTGCATCTTTACCTGTCTACTCATACATCTGGACACTAAATCATTAACTATTCTTTTTCTTTTTCAGGAATTATGACTCAGTTAAATGTTTATAAGGTAAAATATTCACTAATAATCTCCAGGTCTTTACATAAAGCTAATATAGTGTACATGGTGAGCAGGACCTCCCTCCACACCTGCTGGGCCAACACAACAGTATACACGATATTGTACAAGGTTGCAGATAGTGACTTATGTTTTTTGACCACAAAATTTTAAAAGAATTCTCCAACTGTTCACTATAGCGTGACGTAGGACCTATTAAGGATGTATTCACTACAAGTTAGATATTATTACAAAGTCAAGAAAGTACAGTACAGTATATCTTAATATTATTAGTAATACACTGGTAGAGCAGAAACACCACAGCTTGGTCTGTGGAAAGTCCCCACAACACGTCCAGTCCATGGCGGTTCTGAACACTTCCAGACCAAAAATATCTTAACTTTGTTTTATTGGTAAAAAGTTTTTAAAACACTCCAGATAAAAGTAGTACTAACATACTAATGACCCCATATAACTTGTACTGTTGTTAACATAAATGTTTATTATTAACTCAGTGTTGATGGACCAGGGAAGGTCAGGTGTTGATGGACCAGGGAAGGTCAGGTGTTGATGGACCAGGGAAGGTCAGGTGTTGATGGACCAGGGAAGGTCATGTGTTGATGGACCAGGGAAGGTCAGGTGTTGATGGACCAGGGAAGGTCATGTGTTGATGGACCAGGGAAGGTCAGGTGTTGATGAACCAGGGAAGGTCATGTGTTGATGGACCAGGGAAGGTCAGGTGTTGATGGACCAGGGAAGGTCATGTGTTGATGGACCAGGGAAGGTCAGGTGTTGATGGACCAGGGAAGGTCATGTGTTGATGGACCAGGGAAGGTCAGGTGTTGATGGACCAGGGAAGGTCAGGTGTTGATGGACCAGGGAAGGTCATGTGTTGATGGACCAGGGAAGGTCAGGTGTTGATGGACCAGGGAAGGTCAGGTGTTGATGGACCAGGGAAGGTCAGGTGTTGATGGACCAGGGAAGGTCAGGTGTTGATGGACCAGGGAAGGTCAGGTGTTGATGGACCAGGGAAGGTCAGGTGTTGATGGACCAGGGAAGGTCAGGTGTTGATGGACCAGGGAAGGTCATGTGTTGATGGACCAGGGAAGGTCAGGTGTTGATGGACCAGGGAAGGTACAGTAAACCTTGGATAAGAAAACGAGAATATATGAGTCAGTTGGGTCACGTAAGAGGTGAGTGTATGACCTATTGAGGAAAGGTTATAAGTTGTTGATGGATGTGAGAGAGAGCAGTGAGACACATACAGGTGAGGGGTGTGAGGGATGAGGGGTGTGAGGGATGAGGGGTGTGAGGGATGAGGGGTGTGAGGGATGAGGGGTGTGAGGGATGAGGGGTGTGAGGGATGAGGGGTGGGAGGGATGAGGGGTGGGAGGGATGAGGGGTGTGAGGGATGAGGGGTGTGAGGGATGAGGGGTGTGAGGGATGAGGGGTGTGAGGGATGAGGGGTGTGAGGGATGAGGGGTGTGAGGGATGAGGGGTGTGAGGGATGAGGGGTGTGAGGGATGAGGGGTGTGAGGGATGAGGGGTGTGAGGGATGAGGGGTGTGAGGGATGAGGGGTGTGAGGGATGAGGGGTGTGAGGGATGAGGGGTGTGAGGGATGAGGGGTGTGAGGGATGAGGGGTGTGAGGGATGAGGGGTGTGAGGGATGAGGGGTGTGAGGGATGAGGGGTGTGAGGGATGAGGGGTGTGAGGGATGAGGGGTGTGAGGGATGAGGGGTGTGAGGGATGAGGGGTGTGAGGGATGAGGGGTGTGAGGGATGAGGGGTGTGAGGGATGAGGGGTGTGAGGGATGAGGGGAGTGAGGGATGAGGGGTGTGAGGGATGAGGGGTGTGAGGGATGAGGGGTGTGAGGGATGAGGGGTGTGACGGATGAGAGGTGTGAGGGATGAGAGGTGTGAGGGATGAGGGGTGTGAGGGATGAGGGGTGTGAGGGATGAGGGGTGTGAGGGATGAGGGGTGTGAGGGATGAGGGGTGTGAGGGATGAGGGGAGTGAGGGATGAGAGGTGTGAGGGATGAGAGGTGTGAGGGATGAGGAGTGTGAGGGATGAGGAGTGTGAGGGATGAGGGGTGTGAGGGATGAGGGGTGTGAGGGATGAGGAGTGTGAGGGATGAGAGGTGTGAGGGATGAGGGGTGTGAGGGATGAGGGGTGTGAGGGATGAGGAGTGTGAGGGATGAGGAGTGTGAGGGATGAGGAGTGTGAGGGATGAGGGGTGTGAGGGATGAGGGGTGTGAGGGATGAGGAGTGTGAGGGATGAGAGGTGTGAGGGATGAGGAGTGGCCTAAAAGTGAGAGTAGTAGTCTGATGTTGTTTGTGGTGTAATGATAGAGTGATCAGTCAAGCAGAGATAAATAAACCTAGTTAGCATTCTGAAGATCCATTGTTGTTATATTTCTTTGATCTTTACGGAGACTTGACTGAGAACATCGAAGTTGAAAGCAAGAAATTTTTTTTTTTTTGTGGGTTAGTGTTTTGAGCAGAGGTGTGTGTGTGTGTGTGTGTGTGTGTGTGTGTGTGTGTGTGTGTGTGCGTGTGTGTGTGTGCGTGTGCGTGTTCGGTGCTGGGGTGAACAGAGAGGTTATTTATATGGAGTAAGAAGAGGACTGAATGTGGTGTGTTGTGACTGACGTGCTTCAGGACTCCGCCATGGTTGAAAGGCTTAACGGCAAGTTCTTCATCGTATTAATTTCTTCACCACCAAACATGATAAATGAGAATTGGCATATAAAAACATGTAGTATGGAGACACGCCCTTGAGAGTTAGACACATGGGAAGTGTAGCGGGGTATACTGAGGGTGTATTGACCACAGAGGGTCGTCGGAGGCGTCGCCCGCGAAGGTGAAGGCGAATGTTGAGGAGGCGGGACCAAGTGGCCGGAGCACCCCCGAGGGACGGTACGTGGTGCCCTCCCTGTACCACCACTACCCCTCCCTGTACCACCACTACCCCTCCTGTACCACCACTACCCCTCCTGTACCACCACTACACCTCCTGTACCACCACTACCCCTCCTGTACCACCACTACCCCTCCTGTACCACCACTACCCCTCCTGTACCACCACTACACCTCCTGTACCACCACTACCCCTCCTGTACCACCACTACACCTCCTGTACCACCACAACCCCTCCTGTACCACCACTATCCCTCCTGTACCACCACTACCCCTCCTGTACCACCACTACACCTCCTGTACCACCACTACCCCTCCTGTACCACCACTACCCTCCTGTACCACCACTACACCTCCTGTACCACCACTACCCCTCCTGTACCACCACTACCCCTCCTGTACCACCACTACCCCTCCTGTACCACCACTACCCCTCCTGTACCACCACTACCCCTCCTGTACCACCACTACCCCTCCTGTACCACCACTACCCCTCCTGTACCACCACTACCCCTCCTGTACCACCACTACCCCTCCTGTACCACCACTACACCGCCTGTACCACCACTACCCCTCCTGTACCACCACTACCCCTCCTGTACCACCACTACCCCTCCTGTACCACCACTACCCCTCCTGTACCACCACTACCCCTCCTGTACCACCACTAACCCAGCTAGGACCTCACCCCTCCCCAGGTCTCCTCACATCTACCCTTGATGGCTCAGTTTAACAAGGATGCCGTCAGGTATAGCGACAGTGACGTCAAACACAGCTAATATGGCTATTGGACAGATTACCCAATAGTGACGTCAGACACAGCTAATATGGCTATTGGACAGATTTCTCAATAGTGACGTCAGACATAGTTAAGATGGCTATTGGACAGATTTCTCAACAGTGACGTCAGACACAGCTAAGATGGCTATTGGCACAGATTTCTCAATAGTGACGTCAGACATAGTTAAGATGGCTATTGGAAAGATTTCTCAAGAGTGACGTCCGACACAGTTAAGATGGCTATTGGACTGTCAAGTTTAACATCTAAGACAACATTGGTTGGCTGGCTGGTGAGTGTTAGTATGAGCAACATCCAATGGTTAGGTAAACGTGGAGAGCTGACAAAACCGGAGACCTATGAAGTGATTAACACGTGTGAGGTGATTAGCAGGAGATTATGAGAGGGGTGAGGTAAGGCAGCGCACCCCCCCCCCCCTCCCCCCCGCCACACTTGGCTTCCCGTCTTTCCACACAATATGTTCCTCATTTATCTTCTGCTAGTAACTCACTCTAAATTTACTCTTGAACTAACTATTAGAATTTTTGCGTAGTTGGCCAAGACCTGCTGCTGTTACTAGTCCTCTCTGTGTTACCTGGAGGACGAGCACTGCCCACGGGTGCCGCTAGTCACTTGTCCGCCCTCTATCCTCACGCGTACTACTGCTGCTGCTGCTACTGATAGTCTGAGATAGTCCTATCTGCATCCCTCACGCGAACACGTAGTCTTGTGTGCATCATTATAAACTGTTGGTGACGCTCCCTCGGACAGCCCAGCACACCGACGCCTCTATCATATCTCTCTCTCTCTCTCTCACACACACACACACACACACACACACACTTCAACATACTAAATTTTTTATAGTCATATTGTATTAAAACGAAGATCTAGTTGACAGTGTTTAAAAAGACCTTAGTTGTCGACACACCTCAACACATGACCACAACAACGACACCGACACAGGTATTTATAACAAATAATTTTACAACCTGTTCTACCTTATGGTCGAGGCGTGTACAGAAAATGGGAGATATAGTTTCCTCGTTCCATCTGTTGTCCAGTAGTACTTTGAGACAAGAGTATTGAGTCTCTTATGAACCAATTTACAACAATGTTCACAAGGGTTCAGATTCTCAGAGGTTCAGGCGATAAATATTTCTCATAACAGATGTAAGAATGTCCTTAATGGTTGACTTAATTAATACAACATCCAAAATATAAGGTGTCCACGTTAAAATTAAACTACTTTGAAGCCTTGTTGAATAATGCCAGCTGGGGAATATTCACAGAGTTCAGACATTATGCTTGAGTTAAATTTGGTGTCTGGAAGCATATCACTAGGGTACGGTACATATCACTAGGGTACGGTACATATCACTAGGGTACGGAACATATCACTAGGGTACGGTACATATCACTAGGTATGGTACATATCACTAGGGTACGGTACATATCACTAGGGTACGGTACGGTAGACCTTCAACAGGCCGTCCGTAGCACAGACTAAATCACAACGGTACTCAATTCACTCCACACATCTCGAGGGGTTACGGAGTACATTTTGGACTTTTAACCCCAAAGAAAAATCGAGAGGGTAAGTTGAGGCGATCTCGGTGTCCAGTCTCCTCAAAATGCTTCATCCAAGAGTACAAGTCTCTTCCGGTTGGTGGTTCCTTGCCAAACGTTGTACAGAATCGTCGTTACACCAGGGTAGGTGATTTCAGTACGGCCATCCATAACACACACTTCGCCTTTTATTGTGAGGTTATTATAATTCAAACTGAACCACCAAAACGCAGAAGAAAATAACAACTTTAATAGATGGTGGTGTGGTAACTGTGCAAGTTTCAACATCCTCACATTTATACGTAAAAATTTATGTCATCGATGGTTGCTTCATCTCAATGTAGACAATGGTCACGAGGACACACTGTTGTTCCTATATCATAACCTCCATCCGTTCACACCGTCCTGTTTCATATATCATAAGTCTTTGGGTCGCTTGGGTGAGTAGACGGAACAGGTACTTGTGTCTGATCTCTCCCTGTTATGTGCTAAAGAACAGTCAATCTATTAAGCACATTCTTATATCTTGGGACACGAGTAACATTATTTGTACGATCCTTTGAAAGTCTTGCCCTGAGGTGTCATAGAGTGCTGTCAGTTAAAGCCTAAAACTCTTCTATATTTTGTGTTATGGTTGTGTCGTTAAGTAAAGTTCATAATTTTTAATTGGCAACACAAAATTATTTTCGGGAAGTAACAGTAACGCCTGAAGTAACAGTAACACGAAGTAACAGTAACACGAAGTAACAGTAAAACGATAATAACAGTAACACTTGAAGTAACAGTAACACTTAAAATAACAGTAACATGAAATAACAATAACACTTGAAGTAACAGTAACACTTTAAGTAACAGTACCACTTGAAGTAACAGTAACACATGAAACAACAGTAACACATGAAGTAACAGTAACACATGAAGTAACAGTAACACCGAGGTCTCTTCCATCCCAATTACTTCACTACAGTACTCTTGTCTCGTATTGTTCCCGCCATTTTTAAAGTAGTGTGAATATTTTATCAATATTTAAATTATTCCTCCTAAATTTAAATAAATATTTTTGCAATAAGAATAGATAGAAAAATCACTAATAGACCTTTTGAGTTGAAATCTAGAAGGTTCCCTGATATACTGTAGGTGTTGGCTGTACTCTCGTCCCAAAGGGGTTTTCAGGTTTGACTCTAAACTGTATTTTGAAGTGGTGTCTAGCTGCCATTTCTACTTGTTACCTGCCTGTAAAAGTGTTCCTCTGGGCTGACAGAGGAGCGTTTTGACATCATCCTGTAGATCCACTCTAATCCTTGTTATTAAGGTAATTTACCCATAATATACGGGCATGAATCATTAATCTACCACAAACATTCCAATATCACGACTAACAACACACTTTCAGACACAGTACAATGTTTGCCACCTTTCTTAGTCTGTCTTTAACCTTCCAGTCTTTGGTGTGTCCTAAGTATCACCCAGGATATTGAGTTTTGTACACCCCAAACTACTTTACTTCACCTATTGCCTGAAAACAATATCCTGACTGGTGTCAAAACATTCTGTTGCCGAACCACACGGACACTTTTACAGGTTGGCAACAAGTAGACGTGGACAGTAGACATTTCAGACATGAATGAACCAAAACATTGTAGGGCGAGAGTGCAGGTAACCCAAGGCTTGTAAAGGACATTGTTTAATTATCTTATTCTCTAGCAAGTGTTAATAGCGTGGTGAAGGCTTATAGTGTTACCATGGTGAAGGGTTATAGTGTTACCATGGTGAAGGCTTATAGTCTTACCATGGTGAAGGCTTATAGTGTTACCATGGTGAAGGCTTATAGTCTTACCATGGTGAAGGCTTATAGTGTTACCATGGTGAAGACTTATAGTGTTACCATGGTGAAGGGTTATAGTGTTACCATGGTGAAGGCTTATAGTGTTACCATGGTGAAGGCTTATAGTGCTACCATGGTGAAGGCTTATAGTGTTACCATGGTGAAGGGTTATGGTGCTACCATGGTGAGGGCTTATAGAGTTACCATGGTGAAATGTTATAGTGTTACCATGGTGAAGGCTTATAGTGTTACCATGGTGAAGGCTTATAGTGTTACCATGGTGAAGGGTTATGGTGGTAGGATGGTGGGGAGTATAGTGTTGACGGGATAGTGTGGGCAGCAGGTCGCCCAGTAGCCCGGCCCGAGGCTGTGTGGACCGTCGCAGTCAGAGCCTGGCGGGCCACTACAGCAGCAGACGTCTGGCCCACAACGGCAGGGCTAACAAGGTGGCCATGTTGCGGCCCGCCCTCAGCCTGGAGGCGCCCATCCCCACCATACAGCCTCTCCCTAGAGTCTTCCTTGACCTGAGCATCGAGGGCATACAGGTGAGTGTAACATACAATCCACACACACACACACTTAAATAAATCTTAGCTACACACAAAATACAACTTCATTTGGTCAAACTTTACCCGAATCGTTATCTTATCTCCCTTACTTATGTTATATATGTTGAATGTTGTGATTATTATGTTCATTACTGGTTCAGAACTGCAGAGCGTTGAAGGAAAAGTCGAGTTTTATCCCAGATTTAACACACAATAATCTATCCTTGCTTAACGTAACCTGATGAAAACCTCACCCAACCCAAGATGGATCAACCTAACCCAAACCTTTATAAAGACTAAACTACCCTAACTTAAAAGTTTGGTCAACATTACAGTACTATTTTGGTGGCAGGAAACTGTGTGCTGTACCTTCACAAACACTTAACATACGTTCAATATATTTTGAAGTAATTAAACCTTCATTTTCATGTACGTTATGACTCCCTTGCCTCCGCAGCAAACAGCACGGGTGGTTATTGAGCTGAGGCCAGACATGGCACCCAAGCTATGTGAGAACTTCACTCTGCTGTGTACGGGGTCCAGGGGGTTCGGATACCGCGGCAGTCAGGTGTTCCGGTGTCTCCCTGGCTGGTGGCTCCAGGGAGGAGATTTCCAATCCAACGACGGAGAGGGCGGGCGTGCTGCCCTGGGTGATGACGAGCTCATCAGCGCTGAGACCACAGGTATTGTAGCACCCACAGGTAAACTAGCCCGACTACGACCCAAATTGTATAATCTATGTGTCCAGTTGAGTTGTTCCTCGGTCGTCAGTCAGGCAGGGCACACACACCAGCTACCCTAGACTCAATCCACATGCATGCGGCAGAGGACAAGCACATTGTAACCTGAACCTCCTGTAACCTCCCCGCTCTCCAGCAGTACTGTTATACACCCAGATCACAGTTGAGAGAGAGAGGCCCTGTCGGTGACGGAGGAAGGAGAAGCTGGGGAGAAGAAGAGAGATATGGGGAGACGTTGGTGGGGGTAGTAAGAAAGGAAGATAACGATGTAGAAGTTTGAACAAGCCAGCTGCTTATACAAGTTAGTTGATCACCACAGCACTCAACACTTACAGAATACAAGCTGAAGTTATTCAGTCATGGCATTAGCTTATGGTCAGATAAACAATATACTAAGTCACCATGCTAGTAAGTCACCAAGATAGTAAGTCACCATGCTAGTAAGTCACCAAGATAGTAAGTCACCAAGATAGTAAGTCACCATGCTAGTAAGACACCAAAATAGTTTAGTTCAACGACTCACTAGATTTTAATTTACTGGAGAGAGACAGACAGACAGACAGAGAGACAGGCAGACAGCACGGGGGAGGTAAGAGGACACAGCCTTACCAATAATGCTCAAGAATCTCTCAAATGGTGAAAATCAGAGCACCGCCCACATATGGCATAACTCCTCCCACATATGGCATAACTCCTCCCACATACACCATAACTCCTCCCACATATAACATAACTCCTCCCACGTATAACATAACTCCTCCCACATATGGCATAACTCCTCCCACATACAACATAACTCCTCCCACGTAAACATAACTCCTCCCACATATGGCATAACTCCTCCCACATATAACATAACTCCTCCCATATCATGACTAGACCAATCATACGTTGGTAGTTTACTGTACTAATATGTTAATGGTTATTTACTCTTTTCTCATTAGTCAATTTGTTCAAAAGACGTGTTCTTCCCAAGAGCTGAACACCAGACTTCTTAGTTCACATGAGGCTATTCATATCTGTGTCTGGGTCGAGTCTTAATCCTCTGTTTTTATTTCACTCGTACAGTATAGTATATGGCCTGGGGGCACACGAGTTTGCAATTCATATATTTACTTTATCATTCTTGGACCCTGAGGCTTTTAAACCATATGGTCTACTTCTTACGAGGAGGGCGGCCTCTTGCTACACCCAGGCCTACCATATACACCTGACAGGCCACACCTGGTGCCTCACACCTGACAGGCCACACCTGGTGCCCCACATCTGACAAACCACACCTGACGGGCCCCACACCTGACAGGGCACATCTGTTACCCCACACTTGACAGCCCACACCTGACAGGCCACACCTGGTGCCCCACACCTGACAGGCCACACCTGACGGGCCCCACACCTGACAGGGCACATGTTACCCCACACTTGACAGCCCACACCTGACAGGCCACACCTGACGGACCGAACCTGATGTCCCACACCTGACAGGCCACATTTGATACCCCACAACTGACGGGCCACACCCGTTGTTCCACACTTGACGGGTCACTGAGGTAATGACGGTTGGTGTCGGCAGAGCTGGAGCCTCGGCCAGGAGCGGTGGAGATGCTGTGTATGTCGACCAACGACAAAGGCAGCCTGATGGTGGGCTCCCAGTTCTTCATTCACGTCAAGAAGTACAGTTACACCCACGTCTTCGCCTACGTCATAGATGGTCTTGATCTGGTCGATAAGTATGTATTTATTTATTTTTTTGAAGAGCATGTTGTTGATATATATATATATATTCATATTCCAGGGAAACATTATTGAAACTATATCTAATGTTAAAATGTCACCATGATATTGTTTTGGTCACTGTAGATGAGCGTTCACTGTGATGGTCATGATATATTGTTGGAACCATTTTTATTTTGACCTTTTGTTTTGTTTCATGTCTATCTTCAATCATTAGACTCGCCTTAAAATTATATTAAAGATATTTATTATATGAATCAACAGTAACATAGGGAAAGTGTTTCTTGAGTGTTAACGGATTCTTAGTAACAATTTGCCCATAACCAAGGAGGACATTTGACCCGCTGGTTGAACGGCTCGATGCTACAAGACAGCCCAATACACATTACGCTGGGATTCATTGGCAACAGGTTCTCCAGCTCTGTTAAGAATATGGTCGTTTTGATCCTCCTTCCAGTAAGTAAGTCGTATTTGTAACCCACAGGATGACTCAGCTGGGAGACTCCACCAGCGTCTATCGACCCACTAAGACGATCACCATAGCCAACTGTGGCCTTCTGGCTGCCTGAAGACCAGCGCCGACCACCACCACAGATCGTCACCGTCTCGCCAAGTCATCTACTGCCGCTGAGTTCCTTCCAACTTAGGTTTACTGATGCCGAGTCCACCTCACACGGCTCACCAAGCCAGCCATCAATACCTTCTACCGGGGTTCTAAAGTGATCGTATTCTTCGCTTTGCCATAATCATCACACTGATGCTATCCCCCCCCCCCACCCCCCAGTCCTTATTATTCTGCATGTTCCCCGTTCCAACACATCTTCAGTGAGCTCTTCACAGCCATACGATGAAGCAGACACGCCCCCATGTCTTATAGTAACACATGTTTCTCAGACATGTCCATACAGTTCATCACGAATCTTGTTTACACAGTCACTCACCTTGTTCCATGCTGTTCTTGTCCGTTTCCGCCACTGCAGCAAGACAGTGTAATAATTGCTCATGACTTCTGACTTCCAGCAGCGCACCAACAGTATCCCAATCGGCTGTCGTCTCTCCTCAAAGTAACAAGACAACGACACAGTCAATGGAGTCTTCTCTGTTGTCTGAAGCTGAATAACCACCACACAAGGTATCTGCCGCAACTACTGCTTCCTTGAGGTCACTCCTGAGAACAGAATACGTTACTGACTGTCTCACTACTGACGTTACTTATGTTCCTTAATAGGCAATCAAGACATCAGAATCTGCTGTTGGCATCACTGCTTCTTCGTGAAGGGCAATCAATATAACATTCCACTGTACCCTCGTCACTCTTCCTTCTTAAACTCAATCATGACGACTAACGATGTGACTGACATTACTGCTGCTTCCTGAAAGTCAGTCAAGACACTAGAAGATGCTACTGACATTACTGCTGCTTCCTGAAAGTCAATCAAAACAGTGGAACGTGCTACTTGCTGTGTGTGGAACCATGAAGACACTGAAATTTAGTTCTTTCCACCACGCTCCGCTCCACATGGTAGAGCCCTCAGGCGGGGCACAGTAGCCACGTAGCGCTCACACTCTGAGCTGAGGCATTCTCTTATGCAACTTGTAGGTATTTTGTGTTGTAAATATTGTGTCAAAGCACGAATTGTATCGTTCAATAAAAATTTCTTCCGTAAAACAGAGTACCACTAGTAGATCGCTAAAAGTTTAAAATTAATAATTTCATCTTTATCTCTCGTACTGTAAGTTTGTGTGTAGTTTCTGTTGACAGTTCTCCCAGTTGAACACAGTAGGACTCCAGCTGGTGTCACTTTTTGAGTAAAGAATCACCTCTCAAACTAATGTATTTCTCTCCTTTAGTTAGTCTTTTATACAAACCATATTAATACAATTTCCTGAAGCCCAGCTAAGTCAAGGACTTGCAATTTCATGAAATATTTAAGCTTGACAAGTTGCCAGGAGTAACAAGGGAATTAAATCTGGCATACCTCACCCGTCATAATTCTGATATGGAAAATAAAAATGGTTTTATATGCCTGAATTCTACTTTCCGACATCTTGGGCATTATTGGTCAAGAATTTACGTATATTAAATGAAGTCCCTTAAGTCTAAAACAGTTAAGGTCGTCACTCTTATAGTCAGCTGGTGTGTCCACTGCTACTAGTGGAATAGATTGCTAAGAATTTAAACATCGACTACATAAAAAATCTAACTTTGCGTCACTAGATAACAGATTGTCATACTCCTCCTAAGCTAAGATGTTGGTGCATCTTTCCTGCACCCGTCCATCACACAAATTTTACCTTATTGCACGGCTTCGACTATTCACAGATGAGTGCTGAGTCTTAGTGACTCAACAGCCCCGGAAAGGGTCTGATAGCTGCCAGACTCTCGTTTGTCCCTTAGGTGTTTTATGTTTATTAAGGGGTGGTGTTTCATGTTTTCCCCCACGGGGGGGGGGGGGGGGTCTATAAAAGCCTACCCCCTCCCCCTCCTTTCCAATAGATGAGGTACAAGACCACAGCTATTTTTTTTATTGGGATACATATTTAATTTTAAGGCAATAAAATGGCGGTGAAGGTGTGGCTATTGGGGGAAGCTAGAATCCACATTTAAAAAAAATAGTAGTTGTAATCAACAAATACATGGAAACCTCAGGGTTTCCTGCTTATCTGTGTAAATACAGTATTAGTGTTTATTAAGCAACTATCAGTGAAAATAAAAAGTAAGGCGGACCCGTAATGATTAGACAGAACGTCAACACTGATTCATCCTTTTCATAGAGGGAGGTTATATCAGAGTTAAAGTCGCATTGTTCTACTCACCTAAATACAGAACCAATTTCATTAGGAATCCACACATGATATTGTTAAACCTTGTATGTACGTTAATTCTTAACTCTTAGCTGATGATGCAATAACAGACTAAGTTATGGTCGAGTCTCTGTGCAACTTCGATGATATTAATTTTACTCCATCATTTATATATCACTGGTAGGTTAAGTCAGATGCGTCCTTAGTTCATAAAAGTTAGGAGGAAATTTTCACGTACAGTTGTCTGAGAATGTGGAAGGTTATAAAGATGGTAATTCCTGGTGCCCTTTGGCTTGTTGGAGACGATACGGGAGGGCAGCGTGGGCGGCCAGGTGCTGACAGAGGCACGATCTCCATCACACCACATACGACTCCTTCAACCAACACTAACTCCTTGGACACCTCGACTACGTTATCGCTCAGGTCAGTCGCCTTAATGCCATGCTTACCCGGATTGGGATTAAATTGCCCAAGTTTTATCATAAGGCACTTTCATATTTGTTAAGAGTGAGTTAATTCACCCAATCAAAAAAAATCAATCAATGTTTGCAACAGGACTTATCTTGTACATGCAAGATAAGCAAACAGTATACCAATAAATTGCTTCATGCATAAGATAATAAATGATAAAAATAAACTGATAAATAGAATATAATTACAAAATGACAAACATATGATTTATAAACTGCTGTTATTTAATTGTTTTTCATTCAGGTGGGGAAGCTGTACAGGTCAGTGTCACAATACTGTTGCACTTCATGATAAATCAGTAAGGTCTGATGATGCATCTTGCAGCACTCCACAAACACCAGCTTTTATATCAGTATTTGTGTGGATACAGCGCTTGTTCCCCATCCTGTGGGTCGCTAGTTCACCTAACTCTAAAATTAGAAAAGTGAAGATGGTGGAGTGTAGTGCCGGCCACACCACCTTCTTGTGTACCGGAAAAAACGGTTTAGTCTACAGTATAGTGTGTCCACAATCCCCGAACGGGCCATTGGGTGTGCGGGACCCACTTTCATTACTGACTTTTACAGATAAGATAACCAATTTATCCACCTAGCAAATGTTTCATTAAAGTAGTTAGTGTATAGGATTTTGACATTCACGTATTGCAGTGGATGAAGTTTATTGTTTACAAAAATAAATGAATGAAATCATACTATAAAAATATTTGAAAAAATAGTCACCCAAACAATCACATTCTTGTTCATTTATTTTAGACCTACTGTAAGTACAGCTGTGTCACGCACAAAGTCCTAGAGTGAGTCCTAGAGCCCAGTTCCACTCAGAGATGTCATCTCTTAGGGCCGCACTGTATTGGATGGTTGGGTGTCTAGGCTGAGGGAAGTTTGGGGCTGGGGTCTTTGCACCATCAAGGACAAACTTTCAGACTATGGAGTTCGCCTTCAAGTGAACTTCCTCGGGAAAGGTATCCCATCCATAGGGACCTGTGCTCGGCCTAGTTCATCTCCTGGTAGGTGGAGGTACACAGTCCTAGAGGTTCCATTTTTTTATGTAAAAAAATTCAAGAGGTTCGATTGATGACTGACCAGGCCTCCAAGTAGTCCTCTTCTGGCCATCCTGGCTCGTCAATCCCCAATGGGGACGAAAAGCCCACTCGCCAGTCCCAATAGACCCACTTCTAATAAACCCGAGTTGGATGTTTCTAAATGTGCATAAAAGAAAGTAAACTGTGATCTCATGGTTTCAAGAGATTATTTCGCAACTGAGTTTATTTCATGCCAAAGGTACCATATATTTACAAATATTCTTATCAAAAATAAGAAATGCGCTTCGCAATCAGTCATATCGACCCTTCCAATAAAACAGGAGCAATATTGCTCATACCCCAGGGTAGGGTGTAACATGACACCTGGATGCGACTGTAAATTATTTCTCACATGAAAATAAAGTTGGTATATCTTGCATTGAAATACATATGCATTTTATCTGCACCTGAAAAGAGTGAACAAAAAGAAAATGCACCTGTAATAAAAATTTATTTATACTGTACAGTACCTGTACAAAGATACATGAACCTTACCTCCATCTGTAAAACAGCTACACGACCACCATAAATTACATTTCAAGTGTAAATTACACAGTACAGTACTTTTAATTAAACCTAGACATTGTAACCTAACCTAACCTAACCACTGAAGCTAACATGATACAAGCCTTGATTCACCCCAGTACTTGACATTACCACCCCTAGGCTTTCAGTACTAAAGGGTCAGCAGTGTTAGTAAGATCATGCAATAAAAAAAAAAATCAAGTTTGCTTCCAGGCAAAGCAAGGCTCAGGATTCAAAGTTTATCCCCACATTATAAATTTATAAAGTATAATTAACTAATATCATAAATCTCATTCAGTCTGTTTATTTCAAAGAAACTTTACATTTAGTCTTTGTGGATTTTTAATAATGTTGAACCCCTGAAACAAGTAAAAGTTTGGATGTGGCTGCAGTATACTATATTTAAAACTGCACCCTAGTATAACTTTACCTAATATAACTTATCCAAAATATGAAGAACCTTCAAAAATTTTGAACTTTGTACTTACCATAGATGCCTCTGTCTCTATCACATCTTGCACTCAGGTTTTAAGCTGTAAAAACAGAAACAAGTGTTAGAAACCTCAACATATCAGTTATTTGAAACCATTACCATGAAAAACAAATATAAAGGATTTAGGTCAATAATTCCCCTTCAGGCAAAGTTCAGGTACTCATAAATTCTATCCCAGATATTTTCAGAAATTAATCTAGTGTGTTTCACTTATCACTGCCCAACAGTTTTAAAGTAATGCCAAAACTCCAGTACTGTAAAGATTAAAGTACTTGATCTTTTCATACCCACACCTTCGGTACCAATGGCCTTCAGCAAAGATAATAAAAAAAGAAAAAATAATAATAATAATATTATTATTATTATTATAAAAAAAACTCATTACCAGTTACTGAGATGTGATTTCTCACTCTTACTACTAACTAATACTGTGTGTGGGGGAGGGGGATATTGTATACAAATAAAATTGTATCTGTAGGAATGGCGGATTCAGGATTTCCTTAGACAAACAATGACTGAAAACTAGCCTTTAAACAGTCAATAGCTCCCATATCTAAGCAAAAAAAAAAATTCCCTTCATATTCAAAGAGGATGGCTAGAAACGCAGGTGCGGTACATTACTGCATCTACAACCATTTTCCTGCAAATTTCTCTTCTCTACATTTGTTATTAATTTACAACTAAACAAATACACATAATGCCAACAAACTCTTGATTTCACTTAAACAACAATTACCTAAGTTAAAATATAACCACTATCTTTAAAAAAAACCTCCATTGCCCATCTAATTACACGCAAATACCCAATAGGCGTAATTAAAAAAAACAAAACATTATTTCACCTTGAACACTTAGGAACCAATAATCATTATATTTAAATTATCAACTAACATACAAATTAGATTTTATACAATGGCTTACAGACTTCCTCAGTAACCGACGCCGAGCTGTACGCTTCCTAGGGGCTGTCTCCACCTTTCAGTCACTCACCTGTGGCGTTCCCCAAGGCACCAAGATGAGACCACTATGCTTCCTTATGCTCGCTGGAAATATATCGATGACTCCACCATTGGGATCAGTGTCAACAGTTTTGCTCCCGACTATACCGCCCTTCAGAATTTATTGAACAGTCTCCAAAACTGGGCCACCAACAACCACGTCACCATCAACCATACCAAGACCATGGTTATGCACATCAACCTCTCCTCCAACGCTGTCCCACCCCCTTCCATTACTTTAGGTCCCAACACACCCCAAGTTGTATATTCCACTAAGCTCCTCGGCGTTACCATAGCCAACAAACTAAATTGGAAACCACACGTCAGTGACGTTGTCAAATCCACCAGTTTCCGCCTCCACCTCCTCCGCCGACTCAAGTCCCTCGGAGTTCCTGCACCCGAGCTCCTCAGTGTTTACTCAACATTCATACTTCCCAAGATTCACCTATGCCTCCCCTACCTGATGCCATATGGCATCACGAAAATTGTGACCAAATCCCAGGTTGCTGATCTGTCTTTCTGCCTCAATTACACACAATTGCAGTCTCAATTGTTTCTCTTACTTGACAACACAACATACATATATTGTTTCTCACTTTTTTCTTCTTTATAGTTCTTTATTATTATTATTATTATTATTATTATTATTACAGTTTTTATTATCATTATTATTTTATTTTATTTTTATAAATTTTATTTACTATGAATAATTATTACATTTTCGCCCCCCAGGCCCTGATGTGGGTCAGTGACCTGTGCCCGGGTGGGCTAATCCCCGTAAAAAAAAAATAAAAAAGTTACACAATGTAAACACCCAGAAAAAGTGCCAAAGAGGGCATGCAAGATTATTCTCCCTCCTTCCTAGTCCACATATCAAGAAGCGCTCAACACAATTGACCCTCTCAGCTCTTTCACGACCTCATCTGCAAATTTGGTAAGAAGCTTCAGCACCATCCTTGACACCGGATCCTACTACCACCCGAAATCCCTCGTCGAAGAATTGCTGTTCGACACCACAACCACATCCAGCCCATACGAGCACGAGCTGATCGCTATAAGAACAGCCCAGTCCTAACCATTGCCCTGTAGTTTGAGCTTCTCTCCACCTAGTTATTATATATCATATTTGTATCACTTACGTCACATGTATATTATTTGTAAATCAAGAGACCCATTCCCCAATTATGTAACTGTATATTTTCAGCCTTTCGGCTGCCATGCTCTTTCAATAAACCGTTAATTATTATTATTATTATAATTACTACTACTACTTTACTGTCACTCGGAATCGAGTATGGCGATCATCCAGCTGAGACAACGATACGAGTTATTAAGGATGTCACCTAGGTTGTTGAGTTTTAACTTTTACTTTTTTGCTTCTTAAGACTCTCCTTATACCTTTTCAGTTGCCCGCCACCATCACGTTTTCTATTCGTTAGGTGAATTTACTGTAAAGTAGGTGCTTTGGCAGTCTACTGTAGTCCAAGCGGGTAACATGGCCAGTCCAGCGTAGTTGTTCGTGGATAATGGCAGCCTCGTTGCTCCTATAGGTGTCAGCAAGAATACTGGCAATTTTCCTGTCTTCGCAGCAAACACGGAGGATGAAACGCAAACTATGTTGGTGAAAGTTTTCAAGTGCCTCCTGTATGTGACCTAAGTCTCACTGCTATATAGCAGGGTGGGGAGGACCACTGTTCGATATACGTGTAACTTTGTAGATAATTTCAGCTCCCTACAGCTGAAGACACGGTTTCGGAGTCTGCCAAAGGCTTCAGTTGCACATCTGATACGCTGCTGAATCTCTTCATCGATGTCGGCGGTGGTGGACAGGTGGGAGCCGAGATACAGAAAGTGGGTAACATTAGAGAGGGTAGTACCGCTAGCTGGATGGTGAGGGGAGTCTGAACCAGGGGCAGGCTGGAAGCGTACATTCACCTCAAGGTCTAAGTGTGCATACGCATCTGCGTAGGTGTTCAGGATCTCCTGTAGGTCGTGTTCAGTGTGAGCAACAAGGGTGAGGTCGTCTGCATATTGAAGTTCAGTAATGAAAGCTGCCAACATCTTTGTTCTTGCCTGGAGTCGTCTTATGTTGAAAAAAGGAGTTGATCAACTTAAATATAAGGGATGGAAGCAGTACAACACGGGTTGTATTAAGGTGTAACAAGAGGACAGAGCTGTCAGTATTATGTCTAGTTGGCAAATTATTTATTGCGATGGTAATTTCTACCTATCTACATGATAATTTCTTATAAAACGGTTTTGGTGGTGCGCCGCCAAAAATATGGTAAATAATTTACTTCTTCGCTTCCAAAGCACATACTGTAGATACGTGAAATTACCGTCATATGATCAGTGTTTTTACCTCACCATTTCCTTCTTTCAAACCCCGCCCACTAACAAGTAATTTACAGTATCATTGTAGTCTGAAAAAAATAAAATAAAAAACCGGTCAAATTGAAGTGTCGACCAACCACGGAATTTTGATTAGAAAATGTTTTTCCAATAGTTCAGACAAATATAAGATACCTTTCTTCTATGACGTTTTCCTCGCAAATGAACTAACCTGCTAACAAGGGGACTCTGCTCCCCAGGATCCCCCGGCATATATAATTTATTTGCGAGGGAAACATCATAGAAGAAAGGTATCTTATTATTGTCTAACTTGGAGTACTTCTCTCATATGTGGGGTGACTCTTCTGTCCAACTGTTTGATAGGGTGGAATCAAAGGCATTTCGTCTTATTAACTCTCCTCCTTCAGTTGACATCTTCCCGTTCTCTTCGCCGCAATGTTGCTTCACTATCTCTCTCTTTTACAAGTACTTTAACGGGTAACGTTGTCGTTTCGTCGATCTTATTACTCAGTGTGTATCTGCAACTTGTATCATCCAAAGAACAACTGTGGAAAATATATACGAAATATATAAACGCATTCGGGTGCTAACCATTTGCTCCACCTTTACCCAATGTTTATTAAGCGAATCTCAAATTCAGGTACAGTACGTTAGTTCGGTTCATGTTATGATAAATCATAATTAATTATCATACAGCAGTATACTCGGCGGCTTCAGAAGTTCCAAGCCTCGCTGAACCTACCCTAACGGCCCTTGTTACTGTTATCCTCTTCGCCACTGCTCGGCTCGTTAGCCGCTTGGACGGTCGGTCACGTCTCTGTTACGCACTGTTGGCCAGTACTGGGCATGCACTGGCTCCTGAATGTACCTGAACCCGCTCCAGTGTTGGTCAAGTCTGGTCTTGAAAGAGCTCACACTCGGTGCCGTCACAATTGTCTCCGGCAGGTTGTTCCAATAGTTCACAACTCTCTCCGTAAAGAAATTTTACGTTCGTTAAATACTTTACAAGATTGTGTCTTGCCTCGTAAAAAAAAAATAATCATAAATTAAATGTACTCACCGAGGAGAAGTAACTGGTGATGTGTTGCGTCATCCCAGGAACACTCACTTAACTCACTAAAATACACATTTCACTTAACTCACTAAAGTACACATTTCACTTAACTCACTAAAATACACATTTCACTTAACTCACTAAAGTACACATTTCACTTAACTCACTAAAATACACATTTCACTTAACTCACTAAAATACACATTTCACTTAACTCACTAAAGTACACATTTCACTTAACTCACTAAAATACACATTTCACTTAACTCACTAAAGTACACATTTCACTTAACTCACTAAAGTACACATTTCACTTAACTCACTAAAGTACACATTTCACTTTAATCTATCACTTAGCGCCCACAGTATTTGACTGGTATTATAAAGCATCTATATTTTTATCTTAAAGCGCTCGAATAAGTTTTACAGTAAAGTTTGTTTACATCAGCTGCTATGGAACAGCTCCTTATTTGCTTTTTTAAATAACTTTCTGATCTTTCCACAGCATAATTTTCATTTTAGATGTTTGTAGCACGATTATCCTAAGAATCTTTACAAAGACAATGTAGGAAATCACTTAAATGTTGAAGAATTTAACGAAACTGCCATCTGGCTGGCCACTGATGCTCGTTCAAACTCCTTGTCTAGCTGTCTGCTAAACTCTTAACGTCTACCGAGAAACAAAAGTAATCCTATCATCTAAAGTTTGTATTCCATTTTTAGTTTATAAAGGAAAAATAAATAAAAACTTATAAATAGATGGGTGAAAGGTATACATCATTTACCCTTACAGTAATAAATATTTTATATATGAAAACAATCGGTACAAATTGAATATCTTTAGAAAGTCATATTAACAGGTCATTTGCATTGATCATAAAATTACTTTTAACGATCCTTAAAAAATATATAGTTAAATTTATAGGTGTAATATTACCAATAAAATTAATACTAATACATCATATTAATGCCACAACCACATGAAACTTTTCTCATTTATACAACATACAGGGAACATGTCAATGACGCCACTATCCAAATGCTGTAGTATGGCAAACCAATATACTTGTTAAACGAATTAAAAAATAATTACGATTTAATTGTTTCAGGCGCATGCATGATTGGTGGCGGCGTCCAGCCAAAGCCATCGAGTTTTAAACGGCCTTGGTCCAGCTCAGAACAGAAAGGTGTTAACAGTACCTAGAAAGCTTACGAGACGATCAGTTGAGTCGATAGATGTAAATGAACAGCAGGTTTATCAGTCTAAATTCTCTCCACTAAATGTTCGTGCTGAAATTGTTTTTAATTACCTAAAGGCCACCCACTACAGGTGGTCATGCCGAGGGAAGGAATGCAGTGGCCCGTGTAGGATGGGGCCCGAACAAACTCCCCTTGGGTTAGGTTTGTTCAAGGGGTTTTGTCCCACACTGTAGGATACCATTTTTTCCCCCAAGGGCTATTTCGAAGCCCAGTACAGTTCTTGATTCCATTTTAGGCTGGTAGACCGTATCATAGGTCTACCACCCTCTTGTGTGGAAAAATTATTTCTTTATACAAGTATTTCTGCTTGAACGAGCTTATAGTTATGTCCTCTCGTATTGGTGGCATGAGACATCACAAAGTAATGTCCCAGGTCACGTTTTCCATCCCTTCAGGATTTCGAATGTTTCAATGAGATCTGCCCTTCTGTTTTGTCTGAAGGGATGTAGATTATTATAAGGCCTCAGTCTACTTGGATAATCGGTATGACATAATTCTGGAAATCATCTTAGTCGCTCCGTGTTGCTTCTTTTCTAGGGATGTTAGATCTTTCTGAAGGTAATAAATACATCGACTGAATAGTTTTCTAATGCAAAATATGTGACCTTTATATTATCCTGTGCAGTAAGTCTTCAAATAAACCAACTTATATTGAAAATTCTGCACAATTTGGCAAGTATAGTCAACTTTAATCGTATATGTGTAATAGATTATGAATACTGTACTATAGTATACGAGGTAACTCCCAAATTTTGTGAAGCGCCAAACAGCTGTTGTGTGGATGACTGTCTACTGAAATAAAAGATCCACACAATACACAAACTATGAAATGTACCGGGAACTTTCCTCCCACACACTTATCATTCTGTCACTTTATGTAACTTGCTGACAAAACCTATGACCCTATGACAGATATCTACTACTGGCTGATGGAAAATTTTGTTACTAATATAACACAAGTACTGTACAGTACTATACTGTACTGGGCAGTCATTCACAGATACAGTGCCCAAGTATGAGTCTATGAGCTCCTTTACTGTTGTTTCACACACTTACATCTATTGTACTTATTTTATCAAATACACAAATTCTTTTTAATCTTCTGCCTAGAGGTTTAGCGATCTCGTAATTAAGATTCTTTTCATGAGCCAGTTGTTGTACAAGTCAAAGCAACCTTCTCTGGTTTGTGCCAAGAATGCAATGAAGATTCTTGGAGTACTGTACTTATACCTTCCTTTCATTTTTAATATTACCTTTAGTCATCACCAAAAAATATTGTACAGGTTGGACACCGCTAACCCGTGACCCGATAGTCCGGCAGCTTCAATGGTTTGGGACAGGTATCAGTAGGCCTATAATATACAATTTTGTCTGCTTTTTCTGCTAATCTACTTATTTCTGTGTCACAGTAGAGTAAACTTGTGCCATAGCACTAACATTTGTCATTAAGAGGTCCAGTAAGCCTGGGCTAGATTTATGCTGATGCAAGTTGTATTGGTACTGTACCAGTAATAGTATATTTTATGTATCATTTTACCTTTTTTTTTAACCTCAGCTACGATGGCGCAGAGTTTTCACTAATCCGAAACCAGTCTGGTCCCAAGCATCCTGCATTGGTGGGGTCCGACAACCTGTATCCATATTTGTTTGTTAACAGACAAATAAAAGTACAGGGGTACATGAAAGATCCTGTAAGGATGTAACATTATTACTGTTACCATACTATTATTCAAGCACAGGCTGCTTAGCATTTTTCTAGCAACTCCATCATAAAGTAATCTGGTACAGTTGCAGAAATGTGTTCCAACACCCCTGTGGTAACCCGTGTCCCCAAACAGCCAACCTATACGGACCTATAGCAAACCTATCTACCAATCACGTCCGTCATTACACAACCCATTCATTTATAAATAGTGATACTACTACTGCGACATTGTCATTTGGAGACTCTTACATTTTCTAAGCTTCCTGTAACTGTTATTGTATACTACCATGATAATTGTGTATACTGTACTATTGTTATTATAAACTACAGTTGTGTATACTAAGTACAGTACAGGTAATTGTATTCTACCATAATTATAATGTATGCCATACTATTGTAACAAACAGGGTGGTACTGCTGCCTGGGAAGATTTTGGAAGCATAATATATTGTCTAATGTTAGACCCTGCTGCCATATGTGACCAAGTCCCAGGTTGCTGATCTGACTTTCTGCCTCATTTACACACAATTGCTGGGTCTCAATTGTTTCTCACTATTGACCTTCTTTTTATAGTTTTGTATTTACAGTTCTTTATTATTATTTTTTTTTCATTGTAATTTTTATTATTATTATAATCATATTTTTGACCCTCAGGCCCCGGTGTGGGTCAGTGACCTGTTCCCGGGTGAGCTAATCCCCATTAAAAACCTGTGTATACTGTACTGTAATTTTATAATATTAAGCGGAAGTACAAAAACAGATTCATTTTACCCTGATCATTTTATGTCTTGAAGTTTACTATAATGAGCACTAATTTACCTAATATTCACCAGTAAAGATATTTTTACACTTAGCACTGATACTGTAAGACTGAACTGTACAGGTAATGTTATCTACCTGTACTGCCATGGTCCCACATTCACTATCCTACCACTGTGTACATTAGCCCATTACAAAGTAGGAAAATATCCCTGAAGATATAAATGAGTTAGGTAAAAAAAAAAAAATCGTTAACTAAATTTTCATACAGTATTTCAAATAAAAGAACATTTGGGAAAACTAGGGTTCAGTTCCCCAATGACAAAAATCTCCCAATATCATATACCCCAAAAACATGAAACGGGTTCGCAAACAAGAACAAAACCTACCTAACTAATGATAAACGGAACACGACTACAGTACTATAATTTACTACCTAACACAAGAAAACATTAATATAATACTGCTAAACTTTGGTACATTACCTTAAGAGGGGGGGGGGGTGTAACAAGTGTAGGATGTGTGGGAGGTTCTGTCCGTCCTTGGTGATTGCCAGGCTAAGCAGTTGAACGTGTCACTTGCCCAGAGGATGATTGTATGTTAGAACTTATTCTTTATACATAAAATAATAAATACTGTAGCACCAGTGAGTGTGAAAAATAAATAACAATTATAATAATAAATAAAAGAAAAGAAAAAAATACTTAGTTGCCATTCAGCAATTTTCTAACAATAATAATAATTAACGGTTTATTAAATGAGCACGGCAGCCACGAAGCTGAAAATATAGTTACATAATTGGGGAGTGGATCACTTGCTTGACAAATAATATTCAAGTAACATGTGATACAAATATGATATATAATAACTAGGTGGGAGAAGGTCATACTACAGGGCATTTCAACATAGTAACAGTGCAAAAAGGTAAGATTGGCTGGGAGTAAACACACTGGTTGATTACAAGTTGTTAATAATTTTTGCAGTGGTTCGGACAGAGCTGTTCTTCTAGCGATCAGTACATACTCGATGGGCTGGATGCAGTTGTGATGCCGAGAAGCAATTCGCAGACAAGTAAACTTGGGTGGAAGCAGGAGCCGTTGTCGAGGATGGTGCAGAAGCTTCTCACCAGATTTGCAGATGAGAGGCGAGGTCGTGGTGATAGTCAGAGAGAGCCAAGAGGGTCAGTGTGTTGAGCGCTTTTTGATATGTGGAGTAGGACGGGGAGAGAATAATCTTGCTTGCCTTCTTCTGCTCTTTTTCTTGGTGTTTCTCTTGTGTGGCATTTAGGGAGGAAGACCAGGCAGGGGAGGCATAGATGATCTTGGGAATTATGAGCCATGATGGAAGCTGTTCCCTGCCTCACTCTCTTGTGATAGCAATTGCCAGCATGGACGGTGGGGGCTGGCTTAACATGCCAGGCTAGCTTGAGCCTCATATAGTCTGACTTTGCGAGGTCTTAAGCTACAGTGACACTAGAGTTTTCTGGTCAAACTGGCGATTGGAACCATTGGTCAGACGCCAGCTTGCGTGGCTAGTTTGAGCTCACTTGGAGAGCAGGATGGCTTCGTTGTATGTTTCTATGGCAGCATTAACTGCTTTAGTGAGATGTGTGGTGCTGTTAAAGACCAAGACGAAAAAGAAACAATTGTAGCATCCAAATGATGTTTGTTTACAAAATGACACAAGATACTCTTAAAATCAAATGAAATTTCAATCGTGATGTATTCTTATTTTTAGTATTTTTTATTTACTGGCATTTCTGTTCATGTTTTGTTATTGAAATACACTTTTCATATTTTTTGTACATTTTAACATTAATAATAAAAAATAAGAAGTGTGTAAATTATATTAATACAATAAACTCTCTATAGCAAATTTCAACCCAGAGTACCATGGGTTTTCAGATGCTCTGTATCGTCTCACTTTCGACAACAAATAAGTTGTCGCTGTATTGACAACTTGAGGAGTTAATTGAAAAATCAATGCTATGGTGGATTCATTCTGGGTAAAAACTCTAGTGTGACCGAAGCTTTACTGTAACTATGAGTATTAGTAACTAGAAACAATTATATATAGTACTGGATTATCACTGTATAAAGAAATAAAACAAATGCTGTACAATCCAGAAACATACTGTAGTGGGAGGGAGAGGAAGATCAAATACACACTACAAATGAAGGACATCAAGGAAGTAGTGGTGCTACAGAAGTAGTATATGAGGATGTTACTGCAGTAAAAGTGGGTGAATGATGACAAATAAAAGAAGAGCATTTTTGCTCTTGGTTGTGGGCAATTTACAATACACCAGATGGCTTGTAAGGCTGAAAAATGCAAGAAAAAGATGCCCTTTCTTTATAACAAAAATACATTTAGGACCTTTTTTGGCAGATACAGTACTTAACATATGGAAATATCTGCAATATAAACCAGACTCATCATTCCAGAGGACCACAAGACAGCAAAATAATATTGTATCTGGATTTAGCCTTCAGTTGACTTGAAGTGGTCATCATCAATGGTTGTGTAGATGTGGCCCTCATTGCTCAGGAAATCCAGCATTTTACTGAAAATGAAATATAACTGTTACATGTGCAGTCATCTGAAGAAAAAAACACACACACAATTATTACTGGGGAGCAGCTATAGTGCATATTTTCTCAGCTGAGAAAAGATGCCCCGCCCCCTCCTCAAGAGTTACAGCTGATTGGCTGTTGCAAACCTGTCCAATTTTGTCCTGAAGAAATGATGCATTTCTAAATGAGTTTATTCATAATCGTTGGGATGACCGTTTCTGATGGGAAAGATATTAAGCTAAATTATGTAAAGATACATACATTCATTATTTTAAACATAAGTACATAGGAAGTTTATCAGAAGTATTATACATGAATTAACTGTTAAACTCTGGTAGCAAATTCACACTTTTGGAGGATGCATTTAATATATACTTATTTTTACCCACAATAAGGCATACTAAGACAAATTACGTATCGGTAATAGTACTATATTATGCAAAAACTAACATTTTGAATTATCAGAATCGAATTGAAATATTTACACGACCGTCAGCAGAGGCGGGAAATATGACTGCAAACGACTTCACATTTCCCGCTTCTGCTGACGGCCGTGTAAATATTTCAATGTGATCTGATCTTTCAAAATGTTAGTTTTTGCATAATATAGTAATACCGATACGTAATTTGTCTTAGTATGCCTTATTGTGGGTAAAAATAAGTATATATGAGGCGCTCAGCATTAGAAGGGGATGAAGCGTCACCCTGGGCAAAATGCGTCTTTTTATGGATATCATGTTGGCGTTGGATGTAACCCTTTAGATTAGAATAGAAATATGGCAGAAAGTCCTTCAAAAATAGGGTGTCATTTCGCCTCAGACCAGGAGCTACGTATCTGACTGTGAGCTCAGTCAATGAAATGTGGCTACATCCCGATCAGAGTGAGAGGAGCGACAGCCAATGGCAATGCACCTCCCTCGGACCATACCCCCTGTGGCAGCCAATCACACTGGATTTCCCCTTGCTACGTCACAGCCCCCCCGGCCAATCCACACGCCCAGATGCTGCCTCCTTGTATAACATAAGGAGGTTCAGTGTACTTTCTACTGCCATTTTTGAAAGGTTTTCGGCGAAACATTGACGTTATTTGTGTTCCACGGGTGTGAAAAGTGCTGTGCAATATCTGCCTGATATTAAAGCAAGACTCGAGTGAGGCCAGGCCTTCTGGTGTGGGTTCAGTAGCCCATTATTCCTGAGAGTGTGTTTAGCGGCGACAGTACTTACATGGACACCCCAGGAATGCTTGGTGAAAGCGATAGTGATTTTGGTATACTCATAATACAAAAAGTGACTGCTATGCATCACAAGACCTTTTTGCAGACTGTGTTCCGGTACAGAGTTACGTGACATGCACTGACGGCAATAATGGCAATGAAAGTGAAGATGAAAATGATGAAAGTGAGTCTACTGGTAACACAAAGTGACATTAATGTATCACAACAAGAACATACAGACTGTGAGTAGGTAGAAGTGGACAGTGACGAGACATGCTTTGACATTGAGAGTGATGAAAGTGAGCCTGACTCTACGAATGCTAGTGAAAGCGAGCCTGACTCAATGAATGATAGTGAAAGTGAGCCTGACCCAACGAATGATGGTGAACCTGACCCAACGAATGATAGTGAAAGTGAGCCCATAACTCAGTCTTATAATGAACCGAACTGTTGCCGGCATCAGTAATCAATGATTTAGTTGATGAAGAATCTGTGTGGCAAATTTTAGAGAGGGCAGAGAAAGACTTTGTTCAGTACGTGATTGATTATGACGAGGCCATTAAAGTTGTACGCACTCCTCAGGATTTACGTAACTTCAACTTACCACGATCGTCAGGGATAATAAAACGAAGGAACTAAACAAAGTAAGATTGTTATAGTATTATCATAATACTGTATTGCCTAAAGATTATGCAAACTTTCTCCACCTCTGTATTCGTATGTTAATTATGGTGGGGGGATGAGTGTAGTGGTGTTTCCTTATTATTACACACTATTATACTTAACAATATTACAAATCTTTGGCTAATAATAGGGACGGAAAGATAAATACTTGTGGGCAAATGAGTTTTTTATTACTATTTAATTTGGGGAGGTTGGGAAGTTTATGGGGGGTGGGTGTCAGACGAGTGTTGTTTTTGGTGACCATTAACTTGTTTTACAGTATTAGCCCACAATAATAAGAAATTTTGCAGAAAAACACAATTATTGTTCATTTGAAGATCAAACAACTGTACATCACAGGTAGTTATTCTCATTAACTCGCGATAAAATAATAACGTATCACAGTACTAACTTCCAGTTTTCCCAGTTCGCTAAGAGAGGGATTGAGTTGCACGATAAAACAAAATGAACCCTCTAGTTTAAAAAACAACAAAGTTATGGTTATTTCAGCTTCGAAAAACTTTAAATGCGTTTTCTCTGCTTTTTAAATTTGGCGCTTCACTCCCTTCTATAGTGGAGCACCTCACATTAAATGCATCCTCCAAAAGTGTGAATTTGCTACCAGAGTTTAACAGTTAATTCATGCATAATACTTCTGATAAACTTCCTACGTACAGTGGGGTATGCTATAACGAACGGATCCTACTACGAATATTCCTATAACGAATGGTTTTACCTATAAAATTGAGAATGCTATAACGAACGAAACTCCTACAACGAACATTATTTAAATTTATATATTTTTTTTTTTACTAATTTATTGTTTTTATATTACAAGTATTAATCATATTCTTTATTTCACGGGTTTAGATACATATTTATGCACTTTTTTAAAATTTTTACAATTTTATATTATATTTTTCAGTGTTAAGTGGTTGTATTTGGGGGCCTGGAAAGGATTAATCCTATAATGAACAAGGTTCTAGAACCAATTAGATTCGTTATAGCACACCCCACTGTACTTTGTTTTTAAATAATGAATGTATGTATCTTTATATAATTTAGATAAATATCTTTCTCGTCAGAAACGATCATCCCAACGATTATGAATAAACTCGTTTAGAAGTACATCATTACTTCAGGACAAAATTGGACAGGTTTGCAACAACCAATCAGCTGTAACTCTTGAGGAAGGGGCGGGGCATCTTTTCTCAGCTGAGAAAAAACGCACTATAGTAGATGATGTCATGTAAGCAGGGCTCAAGTTATAAACAATTAACAAGTGGAACACTCAGATTTGAACCATTTGATATCCAAATTGTGAAAAAAATAATTTTGTGTGAAATTATTTTTGGCTGTATCGTGGTGACAATATTACTCCTGTACTGTGAGATGCAGGATTAAGAGCTTATAAAACATCATGTTAGCATTCCTATCAGGCTATCACTATGAAGGTAAGGATATAGAAGAAATAAAACAAATTTGTAATCATGCAATTTAGATTTACACCTGCCAATGCTAATACCTGGTTTATGTGTTGAAACAGACAGTTCAAAATTTAAGATTAGTATTTCTATTAATTTCATAGCTTCTTCTAGACCAAGGGTTTCCAATCATTTTCCAGTAAGACCCCATCTATATCTATCTATCTATCTATCTATCTACAGATAGATAATAATATCACGGTTAGCTGGAATCCCTCTTCACCGGAACTCTCCAATAGCCAAAATTTAAATTTGCTCTGAATTTTGTTCAGGAAATTCTGAGAAAAGTTGTGGAAAGTCTCTCCAAATCACTCTGTTAAGGCCTGAGAATAAATTTTCAGGGCATTCCAAGAGACTACATCATGCTCCAACTTGTCCCCACATGCCAGGCATGTGGGTGGCCCAGCTGTTTGGACTGCTTAGTTCATATTCTACTGCCATTGTACAATGTTGTTCCCTTGCTACCCTCAAGTCTATGCCGTGCTTTGTTATCAATAAAGCACGGAGTAGACTTGAGGGTAGACGGTCACATTTTTAATACAGCTCCTCCCCGACTTACGACCTACTCGACTTACGACCACCCTCACTTATGACCTGCCTCGGTCATACCAAAATTTTGTCAAATTACGTATTTTCGAGTCCTAACGTCAGTACACAGACAAAATTTTCGTTTGAAATTCACTTTAAAACGGCTGGCAAGCTTAAAAGTGAGAGTTTTGTGGTGCTGAGAAGAAAAAGAGACACCCATTTAAAATTTTCTATGTATTATTTAAGTATTTTCAACTTACAACGAGGATTTGGGTCCCTAACTCCGTCGTAAGTCGGGGAGGAGCTGTAAATTTGTTTCTGATTATTTGAGAGAGGATTTTCTCATTATTATTTATTTGTATGTGTTTTGTGTGTGTGTAGACACACACACACATATACAATACAGTTAAAAGAAATAATTGTCCTAAGGGCAAACACATAAAGGGAATATACATTTATTTGTACACAAGTAAAAGTTTACCCCTCCCCCGGTCAGCAAATGTTATTCAAGGATTTGGCGATTCACAGCCATTTGGAGAACCTAACCCCCACGAATTTGAGGGGCATGCTGTACTTTGTACTGCATGCAATGCCATGAGGTACCTGCACTAGTAATATTTCATCACATACACATCTGTAATCGGAGCCAGCTGACAATTATTGTTATATCCGTGATTGATGCCCAGTGGGTTAACTGCTACCATCTTAAATTATTTACTCAAATCACGCCATCTTCATCTTAAGATGACTGGTATTTGGCGCCATGAATTTAAGGCTGTACACCAATAATCACACTAAGAATGGAAAGTCAATGATTGGTAGACACACTATAGTGAAATACAAGGCTGGTAGAGCCTCAAATGAACCTGCTATCATCATCCTTGAATGATCTGGAATAATTTAAGCTTCATCACAGTTCTCCTGCCCACAGCAGCCCCTCACCCACACCTACACCACCACAACCTAGCTATGTAATAGTTTACCACCCACTTTGCACAATTATAACCACATCGTTTATCACCAAAACCACCTCTTACATCACAACAACCACTAGCGCTCAGCAATATGACAATTACTGTCTCAATTTCATGGACTCATAATTTGCCATTCATGATGAATAAAAAAAATTAGATTGTTTTTATGGCTTCTATATCATATATCTTCAATTTCATAAAAAAAATAATTTACCTTTCATGACATGTTTCATTTATTTTTATTTTTTTTTGAGGTACATGGGGTACCTGGGTGACATGATTAGTGCTAGAAGCAATGCTAAAACAATCAAGTTCAGCTGCAAGAATCAGAAGTGTCTGAAAGAAGTTTAGGGAGCTGCTACCTATATCAACACCACAAAGACCTTCTCTTCATGTGAAAGTAAAGATGTATCGAACATCATAAGAAATATGATGTTGTACAACAATGAAACATGATCAGTTAAAGAGGATGACACACAGGGTTGAGCAAGCTGAAATGATAATTGTTGTGCCATATTGATTTTTTCCCCAGGAAGAAATATTGTAAGTTATTTAAAAATAACATATCTTCCTGGCCCTGTAGGTGTGACAGACAGTAGCACTCATTACTACAGACATACATAAGTATATTGGTTTCATACACAATACCCATCCACATCCTGTGTTGAATACTTTATCAAGTGTGAAAATCTGTTGAAAACTGATGGATGAATTGATGTTATATTCTTATGAAAAAGAAAAGAAAAAAAGAATAAAAACATTGAATTCTATATCCTACTTGTTTGCTGGGGTTAGGAGCATAAAAGTACATACTGTAATAAGATATGGATACTCACTCAACTTGTTGATTACCAATTTTTCCCTTAAGGAGAGTGTAAATATCACTTCTAGAAGGTCCTGCTTCATCCTGACTATTACTGATAAACTGTAACACCATGTTTTGTTGTCCAGTAAGTCCTTGTAAGCCAGAGAAACTTCCTCCAGACACTCCACCCAAACCAGAAGCTCCGACCAAGGAGTTTGACATTAACCCCTTACTGTTGGACTCAGTGTTTTTCCTTTCATTTGCATCATTCTGAAAGAAGCAAAACTTATTATTTTTAAAATACACCATCAAACATATCGAGTGTCAGAATATTTGAGACCAACAGTGAACATGCAAGCATAAACAAACGCACGAATGAACGCACGCACACACACACACACATCGCCATTCACGATTTATTGAAGTCTCCAAAACTGGGCCACCAACAACCACGTCACCAAGACCATGGTTATGCACATCAACCTCTCCTCCGACGTTGTCCCACCCCCTTCCATTACTTTAGGTCCCAAGACACTCCAGGTTGTAGAATCCACTAAGCTTCTCGGCGTCACCATAAACAACAAACGAAATTGGAAACCACACGTCAGTGAAGTTGTCAAATCCTCCAGTTTCCGCCTCCACCTCCGACTCAAGTCCCTCGGAGTTCCTGCACCCGAGCTCCTCAGCGTTTACTCAACATTCATAGTTCCCAAGCTCACCTATGCCTCCCCTACCTGGTCTTCTTCCCTAAATGCCACACAACATAAACACCTAGAAAAAGTTCAAAAGAGGGCATGCAAGATTATTCTCTCCCCTTCCTACTCCGCATATCAAGAAGCACTCAACACATTGACCCTCTCGGCTCTCACTGACCGTCACCACGACCTCATCTGCAAATTTGGTGAGAAGCTTCTGCACCATCCTCGACACCGGCTCCTACTACCACCCGAGATCCCTCGTCCAAGAATTGTTGTTCGACACCACAACCGCATCCAGCCCATACGAGCATGAACTGATCGCTATAAGAACACCCAGTCCTAACCATTGTAAAAATTATCAATAACTTGTAATCAACCAATGTATTCACTCCCAGTCAATCTTACTTTTTGCACTGTCACTATGTTGAAATGCCCTGTAGATTGAGCTTCTCCCCACCTAATTATTATATATCATATTTGTATCACTTATGTTACTTGTATATTATTTGTAAATCAAGAGACCATTCCCCAATTATGTAACTGTATATTTTCAGCCTTCCGGCTGCCATGCTCTTTCAATAGACCGTTAATTATTATTATTATCACACACTCTCTAGTATACTAATTACATGATTAGAGGAATGACAGTGGATCTCACCCTATGGTAAGGCTCATAGACTAGAGCCATAATTTCAACTTTCATGAACTTTGAATGTCCAATCTCATCTTAATTTAGGCTAAAGGATAATACTCCATGTTTATGAAATGTCTGTCTCTCAACTAAACTCCTTGCAATCAAGAGACATGATCCATATTATAATATGAGTACAGTATAGACTCGGTAAAAAAAAAAAATATCTTTCAGGAGGGGTCTGATGCATTTGGAACTGAACAATTATGTTGTCTCGTTGCAATATGATTAGTAAATAACAGTATGCCTCATAGGCCCTTATGAAAAATCTTAGTTCGGGGTGTCATTTTGTTTCACACAAGAATTGTAAAGATTTTTTTTTACCGAGTGTACACCTACTATTCCTCAAAACTGTTATGTCAGGTTTCATAGAATGTCAAATCTGATTAACTATTGGACATGATAATAGCCACTTGTTTACAGGATCCCTTCTGTCCCGAATAAAATCGTCTGGCATCAGCCAAGTAAAATATTAAAAGTGGCATCCCCATAGTGAAGGGGTTAAGTTAAACAAACAGATATAACAAACACGCAATACCCCAGCCTAAGGTTACAGTCTCTACCAAATTTGCCAAACATAATCTTGTTAGACGTTTGTATTACAATATTATTCTGCAATACCCAATCTTTATAAATGTTACAATGTACAAAGATAAATTCCACTGAAGAAAATAAACTACTTACCAGGGTCTCAACCTGTTTGATCATGAGTGGAAAATGTATCACTTCTAGAATGTGTTTGGTGATGTAGTTGATATCTGTGAGGGGCCTTATGGACAGTACTATTAAATTACGTTTTCCCTGTTGGGTGCGTAGAGTCCCAACCAGTTGGCAATAAGTCATCTCCATCAATGGGTCACACTGTAAGGCAAGTAAAAATGTACATGCAATGATCCAAGTCTTATATACTAACCTGAACATAACTACACACAAGTCATATACTGAATACTAACCTGAACTTAATTATATACAACTTACACAAGTCATATACAGTACGGTAAAACCTCAGATGTCCGGTATGCATGGGGAATTGAGCGGGCCAGATAATCGTTTTCCGAATGCTAGATAGTTACTCTTATAAATACACATCTCAAACTGAAGAACATCGTCATAATAAATATTATAAAGGAATAAAAGGGCATAGTAAATATATTATAAAAGGAATAAAAGGGCATGCTGAATGGATGAGATGATGATAGCAGTTACACTGGCACATACATGGAGGACACACTTCGCGCCTCCAGTGACCAGATATGGAACCACAGGCGAAGCAGTACCAATTTCAAACCGATTTCCTTGATTTTTTAAAATGTATTAAGATATTACTTACTGGAAATTGACCCCATCAAAAAATGCCAGTTGCTTGAAAGCTCCAGATGGTTAAATACCGGATATCTGAAGTTATACTGTACTAATATTAACTCAACAATACATAGTAATGAAGGGTGGCTGGAAACAAGAGAAAATACACACACATTTTTCCTTAAATTAATCACAGCTACAGGCAGTCCAAATTTACAATGCTTCGGTTTTTGAAATTTCAAAGTAACAATGTTTTTGTCCCAGGTTTTGATAAAAGAATGACAATCCGAATGTTACAGTGAAATCATTGCTGTGGAATTTTTAGTTCCTCATAATGTCCTAGGTCCAGTGTTTGTAGAGGCAATAACTATGGTCAGGCAACTACAAAAGAATTATTTAGGGTGAAAAACTTGTGGTGGAAAATGGCCATATGCTGTCTTTAAGATGTTGGTTGACACTCAGTAATGTGCAGTAGGTGTGGAAGATGGATACACATGAAGTGGTGTACACAGCAGACTAAGGGATGTTGCTGATTTTAAGTGTCCTGTAACAGATTAGTGGAAAAAGTGGAAAATTATGGTTTAGAGTTAATGCTGTAAAGACGAAAGTAAAGGTTGTTTCCAAATTGGAAATAAATCCTAAAAATAAAAATTATGGCAGGTAACAGGTAACCTAAACGTGTGGAAAAATTTTGTGTACAGTATTTGGGAAGTAACATTAGGAGAGATGGTAGATGTATGAAAGAAATGAAAACGATAATAGGGCAGGTAAAAAATAGCATTTAATAATCTAAATGGCCGATTGAAAAGACGTTACTTTCACTTTGAGAAAAAGGCTGCTGAAACGTTTG
The DNA here is from genome assembly GCA_958450375.1 of Homarus gammarus. Lineage (NCBI taxonomy): Eukaryota > Metazoa > Arthropoda > Malacostraca > Decapoda > Nephropidae > Homarus > Homarus gammarus. The sequence goes on along the minus strand of CAUDMG010000499.1, from coordinate 232,718 downwards.
TTATGGCAAGGGCTGATGTATGGATCAGAAGCGTGGACACTTTCAGCAGACACCAGAAAGAGGTTGAAGGCCTTTGAAATGTGGTGTTATAGGCGAATGTTAAGAATAAGCTACACTGACAGAAAAACAAATGAAGTACAAAGATTAGCAGAAACTTCAAGAAATAAACTATACTGTAGTACTTGAAATGTACAGAAAAAGAAAAATGAGATGGTTTGGTCATATAAAGAGGGATGAGGGGATAAGAACAGAAATATCAATGGGCAAATTTGAGGGTAGGAGGATTGGTAAAAACAGCCTGAGAACATCTAGAGTGAAGGACTGTGATCACTAACCCTCAGATATGTGGATGGTACTCTGATTGGGAGGTGCAGGTAACCATGTGGCCTTAGCAAGGATGGAGAAGCTCAATATTGTTACATGATAGGTACTGCAGGTGGTGGTGCTGAAGCTAGCTCAGTTCTAAGAATCTGATGTTTAGGAAGCTGATGGTTTTACTGACAGTAAGAGACCCTTCCATTGGCATGAAGAGAAAGATATATGCAACTGCCATGAGAAATGTGATGTTGTATGGTAGTGAAACATGGTCAGTTAAAGGTGTCATATGTAGGAAAGCTGACGTGAGAAAGGTGAGGTGGATGTGCAATGTCACATAAATAGAGATTCAGAGCTAAGAGGGTGATTGAATTTTGCAAAGAGGTAGGCTGACATGGTTCAGGCATGTAGAGAGAATGGAGGAGACCAACTGGGTTATTAGATACATGAGTTTGAATGTGGAAGAGAGGAGTCAAGTGTCGGACAAGAATGACATGGGAAGAGCTTGTGAGAAATGACCTCAGAGATAAGAAAAACTTGATGAGAAAGGCTGCAAGACACCACCATGGAACACTGCCATCAGGTAATCACAGCTTACACAAATAAGCATGGATAATTGCTGTAATACAATGATGATGATGATGATGATGATGGTGGTGGTGGTGGTGGTGGTGGTGGTGATGATGATGGTGGTGGTGGTGGTGGTGGTGGTGGTGGTGGTGGTGATGATGATGATGGTGGTGGTGGTGGTGGTGGTGGTGGTGGTGGTGGTGGTGGTGGTGGTGGTGATGATGATGATGATGATGGCTTAATAAATAATGTATAGATATAAATGTCAAGGTTAACTCACCATGCCAAGATCTTCCCACTGTATCACATTCATAACTGCTGTAGTGTCATCGATGGTGTAGGTTCTACTGACACTTGATACTTCTACATTACGTATCAGACCCACTACACTTATCTTTTCTATCTGGAAATACACCCAAATAACACAGGAAATTACACAAACCAAAACATACCTAAGTGTCTCAGAACAAGAAAATATGTAACCAAACTTGCATCCAAATTACAATCTACAAACTACTGTACATTATAAGTGTCAGGCAAGGAATGACCAACTGGCGAGATGATTTAATATGGCATCTTAACCTAGGTACAGTACGTAACAAGTAGCCAATATCCGCAGTGCAACATGTGCCTACTTATCTGCCTCTGGAGCCATAGCCTGTCACTTCTTGCCACACTTGCTGAAAATTGGTATGTTCCAATCATATTTTGGTATATTATTAATCCTTTTAATTTTATGGCTCAACTATCTTCCTATCACTGTCCATTGCAATCAATAATACAATGTTATTTTTATAAATACTGTAACAGTAAAATGTAATTTATTGTATTTCAGGTGAAGACAATTAACAGTGTTTATGCCCTGCCTGCCACTGTTCCTTAAACTATTATGAAATATTGATTTTTCCTTAAAGTATTTGTAAATTTGTAATAAAGGTAATCTAAAGGTGAATAAAACTTTTGTTACAGTACCCTGCCTTTTATACTGTAGAGAAAACACTTTCCGCATACTCACAAAAATATTTCTATACTGTACTCTGGAACACTGATGTTTTGTTTTATAATAGCAAGTGTGAATATCTATTACTGGTAATTACCAGTAAGACCTCTCTAAGTCAGACTATATGGGGCTTGAGACTGCCTAACTTAGCTAGAATTCCAACTCGTGTGTAACCTCCACCTAGGTGCTTTCAACCACCATTTTGCTGAAAATCCCTTCCAACAACAATATTAAACTTAACAGTATACTTTAACACTGCATTTACTGTACAGTGAACCCTCACTTTACGCGGTTAATTGAACCCACGGCAGCCCGCGTAAAGTGAACAACATAACATATGGGATTAAATGAAATAGAGACCGGGCCGACCCCCAAACTCCACTTTTTCAGACACAATACCTACGTTGTAGTAAAAATAACTTCTTAATTTTATGATGATATGCACACACAATTAATAATTAAGAGAAATATCAATAATATTAGGTTTTTTAACACTTACATTAGTAGAAAAGATGGCTGGGCACACGGGGATGGGCGGTTGGTTCCGAGGCAGAGGGCAGATTATTGGCCCTCACCTGTATCACTTGTATCACCTGTATCACTATCCACCACAGAGGCTTGCAGGGCCTCTTTGTCAAACCCCTCAAAGTCCATATCCTCACTATCACTGACTTGGGCCGGCTGTGGTGGGTGGCGGGTGAAGAACTCGGTAATGTTTTGATGACTGGGCAACCTTGTGCGCACCCTGCTCGCGCCGATCTCCGCATAAAAGGGTACACACACCGTGGAAAGTGAGCATTCCGGTTTCAGCAGGGTACCGTGTAAACGTGGAAACACATAAAGTGAAACCACGTAAAGCGGGGGTTTGCTGTACTCCGTACTTTTGTTGTAGCATATGAATTTTGAGGTGGAGGACAACGAGGGGGCTACTTACAATACTGTACCTGTATTCACTTACATTGTGTTGCACTTTACATTTAGTTACTTATACAGTATTTAGTTACACTTGTATCTGGTTGATGCCATAAAAAGTACTCCACTTTAGTCCAAACTCCTCACAAATAACATTCATGGAGATCCCAGCATCAATTTTGTCTCATTTTCCAGTTTCTTTTCAATTAGTAGAGCTCTGAGCACCACTCCTTTTTCTCCCATTGATCCTCAGTGTTGTTGTTATGTCTTTACTTGATTTAGAGGACATAATAATACACCAGGGAAACATTAATACAATACAAAAACAGTGTGCAGAGGAGCAGTGGTCACAACAACAAACATGTGGGATGACTTCTCTCCCAACTGCCACCCCACAGAACACCTCCTTAGCCAGAGCTTGTCTGACTTATGGGGATTTCTGACTTAGAGGGTTCTTACTGTACAGTACAAGTTATTCGAATAAATACTTAAAGGAATTGCTTAAACTTTCTGGATTAAGACAAACAAGAAGTGACTCCCCAAAAGCTAACAAAGGTCCTCTCTGCCACAGTAAAAAATGGCATCTAACTGCTCCTACACCACCCCCAAGTAAAGCTGTCTAAATGGTCTCCTCTTCAGGAATATTTAATTTTAATATATCCAGTAAAGTATAGTGTCTCTGAAGGGCACACAATGGGTATATACTGTGGTTGTAAAGATCTCACAAACAAGTCATAAAAAGAGTAAACTATGTGTTGAGTACAGGATGCCCTTACAATTATTCGCGGATGACACCCTGGCTGTACCCAAGAATGTCTGCAGGTAGTTTTAAAGTTGGCGGCATTTTCACGGTCAAGACGGAGAAGCCCACGAGTTTTATGGCATCCCACAAGGTGTTTCACTTGTCCCAGGTGGCTGGGCCATATGCGCTCACTCCGCCTTGCAAACAGTTCGGGTTAAGCACTTGTCCGTCTCGCATGTGTGTTACTCTGCTCTCTTAACAACTGTGCTTCTTGTACTTGTGATGACTCCCAAATGCCCCAACCACCTTCATCCAGCTCCAGGAAGGTGCCCAAACAAGTGAAGAGAGAAAAGGTCATTTATTTCTCCAATATATACATCTGGCAACGGGAATGGGGAGTAAGTAACTTCTCGTTAGCAAGTAGTTTGCAGTTGTAACTCTCCTCGCTCCCTGCCATATTTCCCTGGATTTACTGTTATTATTAGTGTTTACTGATAGAATAGTGTATAATAGTGATTAATCATGTCATTGTAGCTAGGTTAGCTCATCATTGTAGCCACCAGGCTACTGGGCCAAGCTGCGAGGTGTTATGGTTTTTTCAACTTGTATTTTTGGGTAGATATACTACGTAACTTTTTTCTTCTATTTTTACTCAGTTACATGTATACACCATCCTACTGTACATACATACGGTGAAAAATGGTAAAGTAAATAATTGTCCTCAGGGCAAACAGGTAATGGGAGGAGAATGCAGTGTGTAGCTAGTGGGGAGCGTTGCTAGGGAATCGGTGTCCCAGCTGATAATTGTATGCAAATGGCGACTGTGTTAAACTTTCATTTGGCTTTTATTTACTTGTTTGGCAATAGCATTTTTTTTTGGTAACTTACTGGTAGCAGGTAGCAGTCATCTATCAAATAAGGGAGGTACTATCGCCTGTGAAGATATTGGAAGCATAATGTGTTGTCTAATGGTAGACCCTGCTGTCATATGGCACCCCAAAAATTTTGACCAAGTCCCAGGTTGCTGAACAGACTTTCTGCCTCATTTACACACAGTTGTAGGGTTTCAATTGTTTCTCTTCCTTTGACAACACAGACATACATACTGTATATTGTTTGTAACTATTGACCTTTATATTTCTTTTATTTATCATTGGTCCTTCATTATTTGTATTATTCTTATTACAGTGGTCCCTCGACTAACGAACACAATTCGTTCCAGAAGGTCGTTCGTTGACCAAAAATTTTGTTAACCGAAACCATTGTTTCATTGGATTTTGGGTAATTGGTTCCAGCTCACTGAAAATTACATACAAAGTAAAAATAAATGCAGTAAAGTACACTTACTTTGAGGTGTGTATGTAGAAGGCTCCTGGTTGATGATGATGGGAATTAGAAGTGGGGGTGGAGGAGAAGGGAGAAGAGAAGGAAGTGGGGGTGGAAGAGAAATCACCCCAGGCTTCATGCTGTCATTTCACCCATAAAATTTTAATCTCACTAGGTGTAATTCAAGATTATTTTCTTTAAATCAACACAGCATTGCACTATATATTGTCAATATGTAAAATAAATTTCAGAATGACCAATAATTGTACTGTAAAAACATAAAAATAGTTTATGTTCAAGAGAGCAACAAGCAAGATGTTACCTCCACTGACCAGAGATACAAACTGACGCCTTGCTGGGTGAGTCAAGTGGCTGTTGGGCACACCAAAAACTAGTTTCCTGTACTGCAATTATGTTAAATAAGTGTTAAAATGACTAAAAAATTTAATATAAAACTTGGAAAAATATTTAGTACAACCTTCTTGATATTTGCTCAAATGGGAACGAATTTAAGCCCTAGAACCGATTACTGTATTGGCGGACTAATATTCCAGCTGGTGAGCAAGCGAAAACATGTTGACATGATTTCGTAAAAATTTCGTTAACCGAAGTGAAGATTCTTATGGAAGGTACAGTCGGCCCTTAACATACGCGGGGGTTAGGTAACAGAGATACTTGTGAATGTTAAGAATCCGCATATTTTTGCTGCCCCCCCCCCCCCCCCCTAAAAACACCCCTGGCCCCCCATGTCCTTATTTAAGTAAAAAAAAAAACACTATGTACATGTTTACAAACACTTTATTTAATATTAAAATGCAAAGAGCTATAAAAACAATTAATAATGTACTGTCTGGCATCTCCACTCGTCCCTGCTCCCGCCTCCAGAGCGCCACCACTCGTCCCCGCTCTATCCTTACGTCTCCACATCGTCACTACTGCCGACACCAAACACAAATGTTTTGTGAATAACTGCACCTCCACTTCCTATGTACAGTACTGAACTGTACTGTGCTGTGCATTTTTACAAACAATAAACATGGCAAGAAAAGCTATAAAAAAGAAATAAAAATTTCACTTTACTGTACCGTACCTATCCTCGACAACAGGAGGGGGGGTCATTGTCACTCGTTTCCATAACGGGTGGATAAGTGGGGGTGACGGTGGGTTCAACTGCTTCCTCACTGCCGCCAGTGATGGATGGTGTTGTATCTCTCCTTCGGCGATCAAAGAACATGGTGATGGGGAGTTGTCGTCTCTTTTTCATCTCTTCCATGATGTTTTTGTATGGAGCAAAAACGTCATCCACCCCTCACATGTATTTCAGGGCACGCACCATGGAGGGGTCCATACTATAGGCCAGGTTTTTCACTGACTCAATATACCTGTTCATCTCCTCCAAATTCTCCAGCGTCATTTCTTGTACCTGATGTCAACACAAGCGTGGTTGGCTAAATTTAATAAATTTTTTAAGTTTGATCTACATATCAACCCAGCTGGTGCTCAGATGCTATTCGTTCTAGAGACAGTAATATTTATGAGGAAAAAATTGCAGTATGACAACCCAACCAACCCAACTTTAATAACAAAGCATGGAGCTGACTTTAGGGTAGACGCTTGCATTTTTTCTACATTTTAATAGTTTGTTGTCTTGTTTCTGATTATTTGTGAGAAGATTTACCCATTATTACTTACTTGTAGTGTTTTGTGTGAGTGTCTTTGGGGGGGGGGGGGGGCTCCGCATGTGCATGCGCGAGCACAAACACACACACAGAGTACAGGTAAAGAAATAATTGTCCTAAGGACAAACACATTAAGGGAATACGTATACATATCTTCGCACACAAGTAAATAAGTACCCCCCTCCCCCACGGTCAGCAAATGATATTCGCGGTCTTGGCAATTTATGATCATTTTGAGACCCCAATCGCTACAAATTTTAAGGGCAGGCTGTATTAGAAACATGTGTCCATCAGCCATGAGATTTACAGTATGGTATCTGTAAATTTCAGTGGTTGTATAAATTATGCAAAAACACACTGTACATTAAAATCTTAATATTTAACAAACCACAACTTATACACACACACACATATATATATACAGTCGGCCCTTAACATACGCGGGTTTATAATACACGGATTTGCAAATACGCGGATTGCCCTGCCGGAGGAATATTCTGTACATTGAAGTACATTCAAATCGCGCACCATTCAACCCGAGCGTGGCACCAAACACGGGACACCGCCCGCTCCCTCAACTTCACACACACACGCAGAGCTCTCTCTCTCACTCAGTCAGTCTCGCTGTAACCACGCTTGTGCTGACATCAGCATTGTAGTTGCAAAAATATTACATTTCCGTGAATGTATTATATCAAGCACAGTATGAATAGAATATCACTAATATAAGAGTATTTTAACCGAAAACTACGAAAAAAACGAGTAACATATCTTGAACATCGGAAAGCTAGGTAAAGTCTTTTGTTTTCATGTAGTTTATCCTAATTGACATTGAAATGCATTACGTTTCAGCAAAACTACTATTTATTTCTGAGAATATGGAAATGTAATATTTTGCTGAAATGGCGTACGTATTACAGTGGAAAGTGACGAAAGCAATGACTCGCTTTCTTTCGTTCAAAAGATGTTACCGTAATCGCTTTTCGAATGGTTTTCAGTTAAAAACTGTTGTATTACAATAATATTCTATCCTAATTCACTTGTGATGCAACAGTTTTTTAAACTGAAAACCATTCAAAAAGTGATTACGGTAACATCTTTTGAACGAAAGAAAGCGAAAGTCATTGCTTTCGTCACTTTCCACTGTAATACGTACGTCATTTCAGCAAAAATATTACATTTCCGTGAATGTAGTATATCAAGCACAGTATGAATATATCATTGTAATATAACAGTATTTTAACCGAAAACTATTAAAAAAACGAGTAACATCTCTTGAACATTGGAAGGTTAGGTAAAGTCTTTTGTTTTCGTCATGTATTTTATCCTATTTTACATTGAAATACATCACGTTTCAGCAAAACTACTATTTATTTCTGAGAATATATTCATTCAGGCACAGTTTAGGTAAAATATACATGTGCTGTAACATTTTTTAATTGAAAATGATTCGAAAAACACGTACCCTCAAGCCCTGTTCAAGGAGAAGACTGGGAGGAGCTGTTTGGTGCTTGAGACGATGACAAGGAAAATGATTTTGATGGATTTTAATGAAAATATTCAGAAAGACCCCGGCACTGTCAAGGAAAGTGGCTGCTGAAGGCTTCCAGGACATGGCAGAGGACGAGATTAGGGAGCTAACTGAAGAGCACAACACTGAGCTGACCGAGGAGGATCTACAGGAGTTAGTAGACTCAGTCAAGGAAGAGGAAGCGAAAGGGAAAGAGGATGAGGAAGAGCACCAAGAAATAACGTTGGAGAGGTTGGGGGAGATGACCAGGAATATTGAGGCACTGAAAAACCTGGCCTATAGTATGGACCCCTCCATGGTGCGTGCCCTGAAATTCATGCGAGGGATGGATGACGTTTTCGCTCCATACAAAAACATCATGGAAGAAATGAAAGAAAGAGACGACAACTCCCCATCACCATGTTCTTTGATCACCGAAGGAGAGATTTAACACCATCAATCACTGGCGGCAGTGAGGAAGCAGCTGAATCCACAGTCGCCCCCACTTCACCACCCGTTATGGAATTGAGTGATGATGAGCCCGATGACCCCCGCCCTGTCGCCGAGGATAGGTACGGTACAGTAAAGTGAAATTCTTATCTCTTTTTTTTAATAGCTTTTCTTGCCATGTTTATTGTTTGTAAAAATGCACAGCACAGTACAGTTCAGTACAAGTACTGTACATAGGAAGTGGAGGTGCAGTTATTCACAAAACATTTGTGTTTGTTGTCGGTAGTAGTGACGGTGCGGAGGGAGCGAGTTGGGAGGAGTGGTGAGGTGACCTTGGATGCAGGGACGAGCGGAGATGCCAGCCAGTATATTTCGGGTGTATTAATTGTTTTTATAGCTATTTTTGCATTTTAATATTAAACACTGTATACATTACGTTTCAACAAAACTACCATTTATTTCTGAGAACATAGAAATGTAATATTTTTTGCTGAAATGATGTACGTATTACAATGGAAATTGGGATAAAATTGTGATGCAAGCAATGACTCTCCTCTTTCTTTCGTTCAAAAGATGTTGCCGTAATCGCTTTTCGAATGGTTTTCAGTTGTGGGATTATAAGGCTAATGATAGGATGGAATATCATTGTAATACAGTACGAGTACAACACTTTTTTAACTGAAAACAATTCGAAAAGCGATTACGGTAAAATCTTTTGAACAACGAAAGAAAGCGAAAGTCATTGTTTTCATAATTTTATCCCACTTTCCACTGTACAGTAATATGTACGTCATTTCAGCCAAAATATTACATTTCCATATTTATTTCTGAGAATATATTCATTCAATCACAGTTAAGGTAAAATATACTTGTGATGTAATATTTTATTGAAAATACGGTATCGTAGTTTTCTTTTGTATCAAATTTAATTAACAAAGATTGATGTTTCAAATGTAATGAACAAAAATTTATGTACAGTATCTAAAATAAACTTTAACAAATGAATACTTTGTTTTACATCGTCCTGTGCTACCATACCATGGATTTGGCTACTTTGGGCTAGCTAAGATGACGCAAGAGATCTGCCCTGGCGACTGTACCGACACTCACAGCTGGTGGTGTGTTGTGCGTCGTTTCCATGGTTTACTGGTAGTTACTGGTAAATATTTTTCAACCTAACGAAACTATTACCCTTTTAGAGGTCGACCCCCAATTTTTTTGCAAAATAATTTGGTCTTAAAAACTCGAACGACACACAGGTATATACGGTAAATAAGGACATGGGGACCAGGGTTTTTTTTGGGGGGGGGGGGGGTTTGCTGCACATATACTCGGATTTTTAACATCCACGGCTATCTCTGTTCCGTAACCCCCGCGTATGTTAAGGGCCGAGTGTAATAATAATAATAATAATTAACGGTTTATTGAAAGAGCTTGGCAGCCAGAAGGCTGAAAATATACAGTTACATATTTGGGGAATGGGTTACGAATTACAAATAATATACAAGTAACATAAGTGACACAAATAAGACATATAATAACTTAGATGGGGAAAAGCTCAAACTACAGTTCAATTCAACATAGTGACAGTGTTACAGTATTACAAGTTATTGATAATTTTTACAATGGTTGGGACTGGGCTGTTCTTATAGCGATCAGTTCGTGCACGTATGGGCTGGATGCGGTTGTGGTGTCGAACAGCAATTCTCGGACAAGGGATCTCAGGTGGTAGTAGGAGCCGGTGTCAAGGATGGTGTAGAAGCTTCTTACCAAATTTGCAGATGAGGTCGTGGTGATGGTCAGTGAGAGTCGAAAGGGTCAGTGTGTTGAGCGCTTCTTGATATGTGGAGTAGGAGGAGGAGAGAATAATCTTGCATGCCCTCTTTTGCACTTTTTCTAGGTGTTTACGTTGTGTGGCATTTAGGGAGGAAGACCAGGTGGGGGAGGCATAGGTGAGCTTGGGAAGTATGAATGTTGTGTAAACACTGAGGAGCTCGTGTGCAGGAACTCCGAGGGACTTGAGTCGGCGGAGGAGGTGGAGACGGAAACTGGAGGATTTGACAACTTCATTGACGTGTGGTTTCCAATTTAGTTTGTTGTCTATGGTGACGCCGAGGAGCTTCGTGGAATCTACGACCTGGAGTGTGTTCGGACCTAGAGTAATGGAAGGAGGTGGGACAATGTCGGAGGAGAGGTTGATGTGCATAACCATGGTCTTGGTATGGTTGATGGTGACATGGTTGTTGGTAGCCCAGTTTTGGAGACTGTTCAATAAATCCTGAAGGGCGGTATAGTTGGGAGCAGAATTGTGTGTGTGTGTGTGTGTGTGTACACACACACACACAGTTAACCCTCGCTTTACACGGTCCCACATTCCGCGTTTCCACGTTAACGCGGTGCCCTGCCAGAACCTAACGTGCTCACATTACGCGGTGCGTGAACCCCATTACGCGGAGTGTCCGGCGTGACGCTATTTTTAGATTCGCCCCACCCGCCCTGACAACTGTAAGTGACAGTGATGGTGATTCACCTAGTAATGGTGATTCACCTGAGGGCCAGTAATCTGCCCTCTGCCTCGGAACCAGCCTCCATCCCCGTATGCCGACCCATCTCTTCTACTAACGTAAGTGTTCCACATAACTTTAAGTTTTCTTAACCTAAACTCTTCTATTTTACTTGTTTTTTCATACCATCATAAAGTTAAGATAAAATTTTTACTACAACAAAGTTGTGTGTCGTCAAAAAGTGGAGTTTGGGGGTCGGCCCAGTCTCTATTTCAATTAATCCCATATGTTATGTTATTCACTTTACGCGTTCCTCACTTTCCGCGGGACCCTGAGGGTTACATTAACTGCGTAAAGTGAGGGTTATATATATATATATATATATATATATATATATATATATATATATATATATATATATATATATATATATATATATATATATATATGCAAGTAAATCACTGTAGGTGCGCGTGATCTAGGTATATGCTGATAACCACCAGGAAAGAAGATGTGAATTACACGAAAGCGCTTGGGAACTTCGTGTTTTCTTCTTTCCTGGTGGTTATCAGCATATATATATATACATATGTATATATATATATATATATATATATATATATATATATATATATATATATATATATATATATATATATATATATTATGAAAATCCACAATGAAAACGTGGATAAGATAAATCTTGATAAAATCACACGGGAAAATGGAAACAACGGAGTACCTTAGCATGATCTAGGTATATGCTGATAACCACAAGGAAAGAAGAAAACACGAAGTTCCCAAGCGCTTTCGTGTAATTCACCTGTTCAGGGGTGAGCGCTTGGTAACTTCATGTTTTCTTCTTTCCTTGTGGTTGTTAGCATATACCTGGATCACGCACACCCACAGTGATATATATATATATATATATATATATATATATATATATATATATATATATATATATATATATATATATATATATATATATATATATATATATATATATATATTTTTTATATATAGTACTGTATTGTACATACCTGTATACCAAACATTTCTGGGTTGTCGTCTGGTAGTTTCTTTACTGCTCGCAGGGTTAAGGGGACCACTGTCACACCCCTTCGTGCCTGTCAAAACCACTCCTTCACTTAGGATACAATATGGACTCAGCACTGTTTAAGTGAACACTTTTTTGGAAGTATATTTACGTATATACAGTATTGTACTTCTGAAATAAATACAATTGGTTATCTTATTTATTTTCACAACTGTAGACTAAGAGGGAAAGAAGGGTCCTCCTTCAGCAGGAATGCAGTGAGTATATACTGTATGTATTACGTGAAGTGTTATGAAACCAGGAAATTGCCATTCCTTTAGATGGCACACCAAGCCTGTGTATATTTTTCACTCATAAGACACAAATAATATATATATATATATATATATATATATATATATATATATATATATATATATATATATATATATATATATATATATACTGTATATATAAACCTATACAGAGATAAACAACTAACACATGAATCAAACTCATGGTACTGTATATGGCTAATTTTAGTCACACCTTGCACTCTGTCTTACCTTACTGTGTCCAGCTGGTGATGCAAACTGGTCCTGTGAGCTAAGGAAGCCACCATCGTTGTTGCCACCACCAAACCCACCCTCAAAATTACCTGAAAAACAAGCCGATATATGTATTATACAGCAGATTCGGTAATTATTGATACCAAATCCCGCAACCAATTTTTCATAGAAAACTATCATAAAAACACCGCAATTTCACTGTGTTTTATAGTGAGCACTGTTGTAGTTTGTGCAAATGTATTAAAAAGTGGTTATTTCTAAATTAATCTTAAGCTAACCTTAGTTGATATGAAAAACAAACAGCAGAAGCGTTGTTAGATGACTGCACCAACCTAACCAAACAATCCTACCTAACCTTACTTAACCTCCTGGTATGTTAAACAGAGAAGAACTTATTATGATATGGTGTAATTTTACGTTTTTTTGTTAACATGAGAGCAGCAGTCTATACCATAGGGTTCTTGATCGACACCGAGCATCGGCGTCGATCAAGCCCGGGCAGCAGAGTGTTTTGAAATACGTCAATATGATTGGCTGTTTACATCCTGGGATGAGACATCACCACCGAGAAGACACAGTAGTGTGCACTTAGGCGCCTAATTATCAACCCAAATAAAGCATTTTCACAAGAAATGATTACCATATCAGAACTCACTGATGAAAATAAAGTAAGAAAATAAACAGTAAAACAAATAACTCGTCGATATTAACCGCAGATTCATTTCCCTAAGTTGACACAAATTACTGTACCGTTTACACTTCATAACAACTAAACTGACTTCTTGTTGTAAATCTGGGAACACAAACAGTAGATTAACCTCAATAGCAGATGTGGTATTGTATCACTTATTTGAAACCTGCCAAAAAAAGATACATGGTAATTGTAAAAAGGAGCTAAGAGTGGAAATGACTCAGAGGCAAACTAAAACAGTGCCCACTACAAAACACAAGTGAAATTGTGGCATTTTAAAAATAATTTTCTATGAAAAATTGGCATCGGGTATCTTGTCAATAATTACAAATGATTTTAAAAAGCTGCAATCTAACTGTATTTTTTAGTGGACACTGTCATAGTTCGGACAAATGTGTTAAAAAGTGATTATTTTTAAATTAAATCTAAGCTAACTTTAGATGATAAGAAAAACAAGCAGCAGAAGCATTGTTAGAAAACAGCAACAACCTAACCTTACCTAGCTTCTTAGTCGTGCCACCCCCTCCTGGCACATTAGACAGAAAGAGCTTATTACAGTATGATATAGTGTAATTTTACGTTTTTTGTGGACATGGGTGAAGCAGCCCGGACTGAGCAGCTCATTAACAAACACTTAGCACAAGACAAATGTGAGTGTCACTCGGGGTGCCTTACTGACTTATCGCCATGCAAGACAAAGTGGTGCCGGTAATGTGAGCCTAGGGGCCTAATTATTTACTGATGAAAATATAGCAAGAAAAGAAACAAAAACTAACACAGCGGCGGGTACCTTCGTTAATATTAACCATAGAAATATGAGTAATTAGTTACAACTTCACAGCTGTTGATTTTTCATAGCAAACGAATTTAACAATGCTGCAGTTATGGCAAATGTGTTAAAGTGTTTATTTAAAAGTTCAAGTTAGCCTCACTTAATCTAACCAAACCTAAACATTAACCTAACCTTAACCTTAAAACTAACCTAACCTAACCAAACCCAGCCTAACTTAGCATCTGCCGTGGGCAAACTTACTGTTACTGAGAGGGGAGAAGCGGCTGTGAAGTCTTCCATATTAGCCGAATATAAATAAAATTTCGTTTGGCTAATATGGAGGACTTTACAGCTGCTGAGTTATTTGTTTTAATGTTTATATTCTTACTATATTTTCATCGGTGAGTAGATATAATAATAATTTTTAAGGAAACTGCTTCATTTGGTAAATATTTAGACTAATAGGTGTGTGTACTACTTTGTTTGGCGTGCACTACATTTTGTCTTTCTTGGCAGTTATGCAGCAATACTCAGCCAATCACATGCCCAGCAAGCCACGCTTTGCTAAGCCAGTTCAAATGCCACCTCGGCGTGTGAAGGGTGTCGCCATTCGTATATGGACATTATTTGTGAATTTTGGGGGAAAGACGATCTGTCTCTTCAGTTTTTTAGTGTTATAATCTGTTTATGAATATGTTCTTGAGGAAGTATTTTCACAGCAATACTGTGAAACTGAACTGGGTTTGTCTTCAAAGTCAACAATCATTCACCGCTTCCTCAAAGCCGTGACTCGCTGCTTCCCCCATCTCAGTAACAGTAAATTTGCCCACGGCAGGTGTTAAGTTATGCTAGGTTAGGTTAGGTTAGGCTAAGGTTAGTTTAGTTTAAGGTTAGACTAGGTTAGGTTGGGTTAAAGTTAGGTTAAGGTTAGGTTAACTTGAACGCTTAAATAAAAAAAATTTAACACATTTGCCATAACCATGACTGTGTCCAGTACAAAATACGGTATTATTGCATTTAAACATTCCACATTCCTACCATTAATCTATTATCATATTCTAATAAGACGTCGAATTATAAGATCATTTTCATCTATTACATTACCGTCGCAAATGTATAATAACGGAGATAGGAAATCCAAATTTTTCTCGATTTTCTTCCATTAATCTTCCGCCATTTATCGTCTACCTCACCTCTCACACTGTGTGTCTCCTGCGTGTCTCCTTCACAGATCATCACGCGCATGCGTTCCCGTACATGTCACACGGCCAATCAAAAGCTTTTTTTTTTTTTTGCAACTAATTAAAATGATTTGGGGTTTAATTCGCGGTATATTTGGCCCTATCAAATTCGAGTTTTATTTTGGTTCTCTCATATTTCGAAATTCAAGTTCAGTTCCGACCATGGACGTCTGTGATGGGTGTCACTTAAATTATATGGAGCCGATTGCGAGTTTTGGGGTTAAAAAACGAAGAACCTACCCTGTATAGCATTTTTTCGATCGCATGGTGTTCTTCCAACCTCAGTAGAGTGTACTAAGAGCAAGACAATGTAAATATCGCAGAGACCAACATATGTGGCGTTGTTTAAGAATCTCAGAATCCAACGACGAACAAGAACCTGGTCCCCAGGCCAATAAGGTAAGAAATAGGTGATTCCATCATATGGTGAGAGTCAGTTAGGTTAGGTTTGGCTTTTGTTTTTCTAGTGTGAGTTGGTGTATTTTTTATTCGCTTAGCCATTAATATTTTTCGAAAAAGTCTCACGAAAAAAAATCGATAAAAAAACGGCCAATTTCCGACGGAAATGAAGGCCATATTCGGTCTAAACACACACAGATACACTAGAAAAATATACTTTTGACTTTCTAACAGAGTGGGAGGTGTTAGTGCAAATTTATTCAAAATACAGTGAAATTACACCATTTTCAAAATCGTTTTCTGTGAAAAATCAGCGGCTGTGCAGCCGTAAATAATTACCTTTGTTTTTATCTCATGAATCTCTGTGGGGGGGGAACCTAACCTGCGACTGTCACATACCTATCCAGTCTCCCCCCCCCCCCCACTGGGCCGAAATACTTATTAGGATATAAAACAATTATCAACGGAAATACATAGTTCTATATTCGACCTTAAACGAAACTAAAGCTCAAAGTGTGACATAACGCATACCAACCAATCACTCGCATGACAACACACAAACCAACCAATTAGCAGAATAAAATAAGATCCCAAACAATCAATGGCATAACATATCGGGTAGCACACTCCACCCAACCAATTAGTATACACCGTACCATAACACACACACACAACTGAGAACCATGGGAGCAAACCCAGCCACACGTCTCAACAAGATCACACATACCTCTCCTCTTACTCCCACACAATTCCAGTACATAGAACAACCTTAAAAATATACAGTGACTATGAAAGAAGAATAAAATATATATTAAATATCTTACTCCCGGTATTATTCCACATATTTGTACAGTAAAGAGGAGATAATCTTCAGCTGTAAGAGAGTTGTTGTTGTGAATGGCGGCAAACTTGGCGGGAAGGAACGTGTGTATAAAGATAAGACTGGTAGATACGCACACCAAAAACAATATAAATTAACCAATTACATATTATTTTTAAGTACATGTTCTAACTAAATAAATATTTGTAAACAGTAATTCGTTTCAACTAAGGGTGGACTGAAAAAAACTCACTACACAACGCCTTTTATATAGTACATCATCCAGGACTTTTTTTTCTAGTCAACAAATAATTCTTCTGTTACTTTCAATTTCAATTGGCTTAGACCATTATTGTGCAAAGACATTAGAAAAAATAATGAATAATCGGAAGGTTTACGGGTATAGATTATAAATATCCACCCCAAAAACAGTAAATTCTTGTGTGGTAACAGGGAGTACTACCGCCTGTGAAGATATTGGAGGTAGTAACTTTTATCCTCTTCACCACTGATCGACTCGTTAGCCGCTTGGGCGATCGGTCACGTCTCTGATTACTTTTCCTTTTCTTTTATCCTCTTCACCAAAAGATCGGCTCGTTAGCCGCTTGGGCGATCGGTCAGGTCTCTGTTACGCACTGTTGGCAAGTACTGGGCATGCACCTGCTCCAGTGTTGGTCAAGTCTGGTCTTGAAAGAGCTCACACTCGGTGCCGTCACAACACTCTCTGGTAGATTGTTCCAAGAGTTCACAACTCTCACTCCGGAAAAGTTTGCCCTCACAGTTTTCTGGTCTTGCGGCTTCTTCAATCTTGAGCTGTGACCCCTTGTGGGGCGAGCGTCCGCCAGCTCCAAGTAAGGACACTCGACTGAGTAGTGCCCTTTGAGATGTTTATACACCTCAACTAGGTCCCCCCTTGCCCGTCTGTAGTATAAGCTAGGCAAGTTCAGGCGCTCCAATCTCTCGGGGTAGCTGAGGTGCCGAAGTGCAGGCACCAGTCTGGTGGCCCTCCTTTGAACATTTTCAACCAACTGACAGTCCCTAGCATATCTCGGGGACCAGACGAGGCGATTGGTCACGTCCCTGTTACGCACTGTTGGCAGGTACTGGGCATGCACCGGCTCCTGTTTCAAGACGAAGACTTGACCAACACCGGAGCAAGTACAGATACATTCAGGAGCCGGTGCATGCCAACAATGTGTAACAAACGTGACCGATCGCCCAAGCGGCTAACGAGCCGATCAGTGGCGAAGAGGATAAAATGGTAAGATTAACGTAGCTGTATACGGGCAATGTGAACAGAGATACTAAGCTAAAACCGCGTAGCTATAGCTTTGTACACAAAAACAAAAACATAGTACAGTACATGTACTGCGCTGCCCTGACCGGCTCATCAGCTAGTGCCGACGAAAAGGGAAGATAATAAAGTGGAGTACAAGTAAATCAAAGTTCTAATACAGTTTAATGAATGCTAAGTGTGATCCTCTGATGACTCTAATGTGTATACTACTCTCACAAGCTACGGTCAAAACAAACACGGTTTACAAGAGAACTTTCCTCAATATTTATCCATAACCCAACTTACTTCAGTACTTCCCTTGTGTCACTCTCCCCCACCACTTCAAAGGGACATCTTAAAAAGTTAAAATATTCATTAAACCAAAGCCATCTGAATCGGAGGAGAGATTTAACGAGTTCAATAATAATAATAATAATAATAATAATAATAATAATAATAATAATAATAATAATAATAATAATAATAATAACTATTAATGAGGGTGTGTGGCCTCACCCGGCCCACTGATGTGTGAGGTTTTGCTGCCCCTTGAACGACAACAGACCTCACCGTCGAGGACCACTTGTCAGCCTGGCACTAACCCCCCCCCCCCCCCACCACACACACACACAGCAAGTGCCTCGCAAAGGACCAATCAGAACGGAAACTAATATCAGTAATAATTATACACGCACAAAAACCCCACAATAATGAAAAAAGAGATTATACATTGAATCCTCTACGCTAACTCATCTACGTTCTTCACGAGTCTCCCCTTGACTGTTCACGTTTTCTCTTAAGTAATTCCTGGTATTAATTACTTCAGGTACACATAACAAATATCTCGCAAAGGACCAATCAGCACGGAAACAATTAATATTAAAAATTATCCACAAAAGTCCACAGTAATGACAAAGACGTTACATACGTTGATTCCTCTACATTCCACATGAGGAAGTCACCCCTTGACTACATACTTTTGCTGTAAATATTTCCTCGGCTTAATTACGTATTATACGCTTCAGGTAGAGCCTTATAATTGGTGGCATGTATTGTGTATATTCCAGGTATACTACTGACGGCGACACAGGAGGAGGAGTGTATATATACCTGACTTAGTATATATAAAGGGATCGTCCCCCCGAGATTCCCTCCTCCGCTGGTAAAAGCCATTTTGTATATAGTCATGCTTGGTTTCGTCTACATCCGGGAATTACCATTTATATTTTTAACCTTTGGATTTATAGCTTAACTTGTTTTTGAATACAGTTTAATTTGTTATTTTTTCATATTTACAGTTTACCTTCTAATTTACAGTTTTACGTGTTATTTTAATTCAGTTTAATATACTTTTTTATTTAAGTTTATCTTGAATATTTTTGTTTATCACAGTTTAAGTTATTTAGTTTTGTATAATACGGTTAACTTGTTAATAATACATTAACCCATTATCAACCGATTATTTTGTTCTCCATAGTTTAATTCGTAAGCTATTCTAACAAGTTATTTACAATTCAATTCTTTATCTACATTTTAACTTTTTTCATTAGTTCAAACTCTTATTTCCTGTTATATGTTATTTACAGCTCAACGGTAGACCTTGTATATAGCCTCTGCCGGACATTAGAATCCATCAACTAGGTATCAACTAGCTCGTAAAACAGACAGACAAGGAACTCGAAACACAAAGAATTTCGCCGAATAAGAAGTAAATTAGAGAAAAAATATAAACCGGCGAATAAATTTGAGGAAGAAAAAATAATCCAAAGAGGTTGTGGCTTCAACTTAATTCCCTTGGGCACAGCCACAAACCAAAGGAGCATTTTAACAAAACGTCACGTATTAATAATGAACTCCCACGATGCATCGGAAATTGTAAACTATCTTAACTCCTATACAAAATTGCCCTCAACTTTAGCCAATAAACTTCTGGCAACCTCACACAGCTACAGTCTAGGTGTAGATGCGTTGAAAATTTATTAAAGAAGGGAAGGAATCGCCCAGACAGTACGGTATATACATTGAACTCCATGTTGGTGGTGCAGCGATAACGTGCTTATCTCTCACTAATATGTCATGAGTTCGAGTCCCGCCCGGACACACGTGAGAAGGGTGTTATCCAGTGTATTAATATTGAAACAGTTTATTTTGCCAGAAAAATACAGATAAAGAGTAAAGAATAATAACAATATTAACATGACTGAGCCAGTTGAGAGCCTAAGCTCTCTTGAAAGTACCTGATATATACTGTACATTTATCTCAAGGAAGTATTATGTAACATTTATAGTATCATCTGGAATAGTACACACAGCATGGTCATGATAAGAACATCTCAGAATGTCACCACGGTTATCATTTCGATATTTATTTATTTATTTTTTTTGCATTTATATTATAAGTATATACATAAGCTACAGTGCAATTGAAAAACATAAATATAATGGGGTAGCAGTACAACCTGGGTTGTACAGTATTAAGGTTGAACAAGAGGACAGAGCTGTTAGGATTACGTCTAGTTGGAAAATATATTTATTGCAATGGTAATTTCTTATCTATCAACATGATAATTTCTGATAAAACGGTTTTGATGGTACAATAAAAGCAGCTATATATACTAGGTACTCCAAGAAAAATTAATACTTAGACAATGGATATTTTTTAAAAGATGATTTAAAGGAAGGAAGCGTAGTCTTTGCTCGGATGGGTGGGGGTAAGTTGTTCCACACCTTCACACCAGGATATTTTACGGAGGTCTAGGACAGAGGAACGCGTGGAGGGTGGTCTTGGTAGCTCTTGGTGCCTTAAGTTGTATCTCTGATTATTCCGGAACTGGAAATAATTATTGTCAAGCAAGCGATTGGCAGATTTGTAAACAAAGAGGGCACAGCAGTAGGTGTTATCATCTAATTTTAACATTTTCAATTTAGCAAATTGTTCGTTTGTGTGCTGTTTTTTTTTTTCAAGTAAGTCATTGTCCACACAACTCTCTTTTGTGCAGTAACCAGGGATTGTGTGTTTTTTTTTTAAGAACCAGAGGCCCCCGATAGTGTGTGACAATATATCAGGTGTTGATAAACAAGATCATCATAGATTTCTTTCATTGCTGTGAGAGAGAGTGACTGACTGCCTAGTGTAATACATGATACCGCACTGTTTATTGACTTTACTGTGAATGGCTTGTATGTGGTTTCTCCAGTTAAGTTCTCATCAACAATAACTCCGAGGAATTTAGTATTTTGTTCACGTTTGAGGACTGTATTACCAAGGCACAGGGGGTCCAAGTCTGGGGGTAAGTTTTTCCGTCTGTGAAAGATCGTGTAGTGGGTTGTCTGAAGGTATAAAGTCAGTTTTTTACGTATTACCCAGGTCCTGACTTTAGTTAATTCAGTGTTCATAGTTCTCATCAAGGAATGGAGGTCTGAGTTGCTGGCATAGAGATCACTATCATCTGCAAATAAGATGTATTTGACGAGAGTGCTGGAGTGCGGACTATATCGTTAGGAACAGTACTGGACCGAGAATGCATGGGACTTGAAGGACGCCATACAATATTGGTGACGAGTCAGATTGACGATTATTATAGCAGACACCGGATAGACCAACCGCCCGAACTGCTAGTAAGCTGAAAAGTGGCGAATTGATGATTTTTTTTAAATAAACTAGACCCCTACAAGAGGAGATACAGTACATACTACATATCGTGATAACCTCCCAGCTCTGACAATTATACCCGGGTTGAAAGAAATCAGCAATGCTACACCTCTCGCCACCAAATACAAAATACAATTAACTTAGAGCACCTTGTGTATCAAGATCATTTTCTCTGTCAACCTGCAATGGAAAAAAGTGTTTCTATCTTAAATTTATCTTATAAAATATCCATTATTTTTTTACCTCATAAACGGGTAGCGTCTGCAGTGTGTCCTCCCTCAACGGTGATATTTATCCCCCTTCAGGATTTATAGTCAAGACAATGTATACTTCGACGTGGAAAAAAAAAGCCAATTTTTTTATTGTTATTATTATTATTATTATTATTATTGTTATTATTATTATTATTATTATTATTATTGTTATTATTATTATTATTATTATTATTATTGTTATTATTATTTATTTACTTTTTGTTATTATTATTATTTTTTTTTTTTGGGGGGGGGGGGGGCATTTAACCCAATTATTACTGTAGAACAACATATCAAAAATGTAAATTGATGTTGGTGGAGGAAAAAAAATTTAATTGGCTTTTTATTTAGCCTTTTGCACTTTTCATGAGGCTACGCTCCACTTTTGCTCAAGTAGAAGACACATTTGGACTTTCATTAGCAAATTTAATTAAAAAAAACTGTATTACCAAACATGTATTTTAACCTGGGACCCTAGCCTAACCTAACCTGGGATTCTAACCTAACCTGGGATCCTAACCTAACCTAACCTAACCTAGGACCCTTAAGCTAATTCATCTTAACCGCACCTAAACCAACATAACACAACTTATCATGGCCTAACCTAACCTGACGGAACTAAACTTAACCCAAGCAACTTTACCGAGTCTGATCAATTTAATGTAGCATAATATAACTTAACGTAACCTGACCTAACCTAACCCAACCTAACCTAACCTAACCCAACTTAACCTAACCTAAATTAACGTAACGTAAGGTAACCTAACCTCAATACTACCATTCACACAAGTTATAAGCCTCTGTATTTAACTTATTCACGTGTAAAGAGGTTTGAAGGGGAGTACTTCTGTAACTTAGTCAAATATATACATAGTGTAAACTTTGTAAAGACTAATTTATTTTGTGTGTGTGTGTGTGTGTGTGTGTGTGTGTGTGCGTGTGTGTGTGTGTGTGGTGGAATAGGGTTACTAGTAGTGGTAGATGATGGTAGATAGCAGTGGTAGTGGTAGTGGAGAAAAGTAATGCTATCAGTGGTGGTATATGATAGTGGTAGGTAGTAGTGGTAGTGTTGTGGTAGGGTTGTGGTACTGTGGTAGGGTATGGATAAGGCCTGTAATGGTGGTAGCCGATAGTAGATGGTGGTGGTGATGGTAGTAGAAGTGGTAGATGGTAGTGTTAGTTGTGGTGGTGGAGAGTACAAAAAGGTTATGGTAAAGGGGGAGGGGTAAGGCTACAAAAAGTGGTGGTGGTAGATGATGGTGGTGGTGACGGTGTTGTTGGAGGAGGGAGGGAGGGAGGGAGGGAGCCTGCGGCGACCTAAGAGCGCCACATTACCGCATTAACTAACCTGGGAAGTGCTGAACATTTTACTCTGAAATTTTGTGGAGGAGGACCCTCTAGGCGGGCGTCTCACTAAAGTTCTGCTGCCTCCCTCCCTCCGCTCACCCTCCACACCCTTCACTCACGCCGCCCTTTCCCTTCTCTAGGGGCGTCACGGGCCTCTCTCCCTCACATGGCACTAATATTGGCATTTTCGAGTGAAGGAAGTCAGTGTCAGAGGTGGACAGTTTTGAGGAAGGTGAAGGAGGCGCGGGGAGGTGTGAGCGCCAAGGTAGACGAAACAAAACTAAACAGACGAGAAGCTGTGGGCGAGAGAGACGCGCCTCACCCTCGCTTGACATCCTCTCAAAAACTCGGGAAAATCGGTGTATAAAAATAATTTGAATGTGGGCTCGTCTTTAGTGTAATCTTTTTGTGAGAACGCCGGTGACTCGAGGCTGAGAGGCCGCGTCGAGCGCTCACCACGTTAATTAGGCGACCTGCGGACCCAACTCTTCGTTCCCTACCACAGCGCTTCGTCTGAGCCTCCCCAGGAGACCTACACAGGTAGCCCCATGCATCCTCACTATCAGAAAAATACACTGCAGTAGGTAGCCCTGAGTGTTGAGGACTAACAGGCAGGAAGACAAGGCGGTGGGAGCCTAGGGGGCCTGGGGGAAATGGGTGAGGAAGGGCGGGTGAACGATGAGGGCTGGGGGGCGAGCGACGAACACGACCCCGCCGTCATTAGTGTCGCCCACGACGACGATCAGCTGAAGGAGGTCCCAGCCCGCTGCCACCGCCACTTGTCCGCTCAACACTCCCTCCCTCCCTCCCTCCCCCACACGCCCACCCTGCCTGCCTGCCTGCCTGCCCACACTTTTATTATTTGTCATCGCTACCCCTCAACTCTAGGTAAATCATTTTCCCTTCTTCCTCCCTCATTTTACCATCAATCCTCTCCGTTTTTAGCGTATCATCCTGGATATGTTTACCTTCACTAATCTTTCATAAACATAACATTTACTTCCTTTATTGTACACAAAAAATGTTGACAACGTTGAGTGTCTCTTCATTACTTGGTACAGTCCTCCAGCGAGTACCTCGTTGTGTGTCTGTCTGTCTGTTACGGCGGGAAATAAGTCGTGAACGTTTTTACGCATGTAAATTAAACTTGGTCTGAAGATCTAGGATGGCCATTCCCAGAAGGGTAGAGCTTGTGAGTCAAAAAGGTCAGGGATCAAAGTGCAGGTCACGTCCATCAGTGAGCGGCCACACGTACACCTCCACTCCCGCCATAATGTTTCCTCACCAACTACTGTGTCATGCTTCCACCGGCACCAACCATTCATTTACACAATCTCCTGTATGTTAGTACAGTAGTGCGGCGGACGAGTGGATACAGTGTTCGTCCCCTGTTCTAAGGGTAGCGCTGGTTCGCGTCCAAGCACCCGTGGTCCACACAGGTAAAATGGGCGTCTAACTTTTCAGCCAGGGAAATAACGGCGGTCAAGTACAGTGCCGGCCACACTGCCTCCTTGTGTACCCAAGACTCGTGAGGGAGGATCACTGCACCTAACTGGCTGTCATGGCTTTGAGATCGACTCTCACTTTGTCTTGTGGATTGTGGTGGAAGGCCTCAACATATCTCCACAACGTCATCCACTTCTCGGACAGGGTCAGGCAGATGGCGCCGCTACTGCTGTTTGGTGTATATGACATGTTGATCTGTTCAAAGTATATTCAGTCGTCTCTCGAGGGTTAGCATATACAGTACAGTACAGTACAGTACAGTACAGTACAGTCTCTCCTTAACTGACTTTGTAATGAATGTGTGTGTGTGTGTGTGTGTGTGTGTGTGTGTGTGTGTTGCCTTACACCTGTACCGTCACTGTCATACACCAACCTCTTGCCTCTGTTCATCTTCTCTGCAACAACCAGCCTTTGTGTATGATGACTTAACCCTTTGTGTATGATGACTTAACCATTTGTGTATGACTTAACCCTTTGTGTATGATGACTTAACCATTTGTGCATGACTTAACCCTTTGTGTATGATGACTTAACCCTTTGTGTATGATGACTTAACCCTTTGTGTGCGAGAGAGAGAGAGAGAGAGAGAGAGAGAGAGAGAGAGAGAGAGAGAGAGAGAGCGTTCACTATATAGTTTAGCATTTATAGAATACCTGAGGAATTGCTCCCCACAAATTAAGGCGTTGGGGTGATTGAACTTCAGGTGAATTAAGCTGTGGGAGGGTGAATCTTCATGTGAGGACTTTGGAGGGACTAATCTTCAGGTGAGGACTTTGGAGGGACTAATCTTCAGGTGAGGACTTTGGAGGGACTAATCTTCAGGTGAGGACTTTGGAGGGACT
Organism: Homarus gammarus; assembly: GCA_958450375.1. Taxonomy (NCBI): domain Eukaryota; kingdom Metazoa; phylum Arthropoda; class Malacostraca; order Decapoda; family Nephropidae; genus Homarus; species Homarus gammarus. Next base: position 207,302 of record CAUDMG010000499.1, on the reverse strand, counting down.
AATCTTCAGGTGAGGACTTTGGAGGGACTAATCTTCAGGTGAGGACTTTGGAGGGACTAATCATCAGTTGATCCGCATTTTTGGGTTAATTTTCTGTAATAAAAAATTTGGAGTTGGAGGTACTAGTGAGATTAGTCAGCCTCAGAGGGGCCTGGGTCACTTGGCCTTAGAGAATGGTCCTAACCTAACCTAACCTAACCTAATCTAATCTAACTTAAGCTAACCTAACCTATCAAGATCACCATTCCATTCCACCACTATCAACACCACCACTTCCCTCCACCACTATCACCACCACCACCACTTCCCCCCACCACTATCACCATCACAACCACTTCCCCCACCACTATCACCACCACCACCACTTCCCCCACCACTATCACCACCACTTGCTCACCACTTAGCCAAGGAAAAACAATTAGTTTTTTCTTGTTTATTGAAGCAAAGCGGAGGAGGGTGGAGAATGGAGTTGGGTACACTGTTAGGGAGGGTGTAGTGTGGGGGGTGTAGTGTGGGGGTGTAGTGTGGGGGGTGTAGTGTGGAGGGTGTAGTGTGGGGGGTGTAGTGTGGGGGGTGTAGTGTGGGGGGTGAAGTGTGGAGGGTGTAGTGTGGGCGGTGTAGTGTAGAGGGTGTAGTGTGGAGGGTGTAGTGTGGGGGTGTAGTGGAGGGTGTAGTGTGGGGGTGTAGTGTGGGGGGTGTAGTGTGGAGGGTGTAGTGGAGGGGTGTAGTGTGGGGGGTGTAGTGTGGGGGGTGTAGTGTGGGGGTGTAGTGTGGGGGGTGTAGTGTGGAGGGTGTAGTGTGGGCGGTGTAGTGTAGAGGGTGTAGTGTGGAGGGTGTAGTGTGGGGGTGTAGTGGAGGGTGTAGTGTGGGGGGTGTAGTGTGGGGGGTGTAGTGTGGGGGTGTAGTGTGGGGGGTGTAGTGTGGGGGTGTAGTGTGGAGGGTGTAGTGTGGGGGTGTAGTGTGGAGGGTGTAGTGTGGAGGGTGTAGTGTGGAGGTGTAGTGTGGAGGGTGTAGTGTGGGGGTGTAGTGTGGGGGAGGTGGCTTTAGTGATGTTAGTGGTGGTGGTGATGTCGGTGATACTGGCAGCTGTAGTGGTGATCTTAGTGGTTGTGGTGATTATAATGGTGATGGTAGGAATGAGAGTGATGGGGGAGGGAGGGAGTGATGGGGGAGGGAGGGAGTTAGAGAGGGAGGGAGTGATGGGGGAGGGAGGGAGTGGTGGGGAGGGAGGGAGTTAGAGAGGGAGGGAGTGAAGGGTGAGGGAGTGAGTAGTGCTCTACAACACCTCTTCACTTGCCCAGTTGTTGCCAAGTTGGTGAAGAGTTCTAGGGGGTAAGAGAAGGAAGGAAGGAAGGAAGGAAGATAGAGAGGGAAGGTAGTAGTGGTAGGTGAGGGAGGGGGGAGGGAGGGGGTATAGAGAGGGAAGGTATAGTGATGACAGGGGGTAAGGGAGGGAGGGAGGGAGGAGGGACCTACCTGTCTCTGTTAAGCCATCACTACACTAAGGGTACCTACCAATACGTTAAATTCTTACCACTAACAGGAGACGTGAAACAGCATCTAACAACCTCATATTTGCAACGACACGAAATTGCGTTCTGAAAGGTCGCTACATGGTGACTCCCCACCCATGTATATGTGAGAACGCATGTAACTGACTCACTTAAACTACGAGACAAAGATGAATTCTGTAAAGACACTTGAGTTAAATTCGACCCGAGATACGAGAACGAATCTAATTGGTCCACTCAACTTACTAGACAAAACTTGTGACAGTGAACTGAACCCTGAGGTAAATATTTAACATCGTAGCACAGGTAGACAGGTGAAAGAGCGTCTGAGGTGATATTTCCAGACTCACGTTTAGCGGCGGCGTCTTGAGTGATGACCTTAGGTTAAGTTTTCTGTTGTGGTGAGGAGGGAGGGACTATATTAAGCACAGCTCCTGGTCTTGGCTGGGTCTGGCGAGGGCCGTCTGTCCTCCCTCATGTGTATATACAGGCATCACGCTTATAAGTTGTGGTGGTTGTTGTGGGAGTAAGAGTTGTATGTCAGTTGTATGTCACTTGCCAATAACAATCCAGGTTGATGATGTTCTCGACCAATAAGAAGAGAGATTGTCACTCTGGCGGACAATAACAACAAGGATTAAAAGCTTCCTCGGCTAATAAGAAGGGAGATTGTCCTTCTGGCGACCAATAACGAGAGAGAACAACAGTATTTTACCGACCAATAACAAGTAAGATTTGAAGTCTCATCAACCAATCAGAAAACAGATTGGTACTCTCAGGAATATCGTGAGCGCTCCGTAGTATTTTCCCGACCTATAAGAACGAAGATTAGAGAATTTCCACGACCAATCAAAAGGACGATTGACACTCTGAAGTTGACTGACCAACACATAAGGACTAGATGGCACTGTGTGTGTGTGTGTGTGTGAACCTTCCCTTTACACAAATACAAGATTAAAAAACTTTACACACACACACACACACACACTTCTAGGATAGAGCAGAGAGAGACACACACAAGGGCGTAGTGTTGAGTGGCATCCAGACGTGTTCCAGCCACCGCTCACCTGAGGTCGCTCTCAGAATACCACCGCACCACCAACCCTCAGGGGGCGGCCGAGTGCTGTGTTGAAATACTACCACGAACACGGCCGTTCAGTACCGTGTTCGAATACTATCACTAACATAATCGTTCCAAGATGACACGAACCAACTTAACCTTACCCAATGAAATCAAACCTAATCTTACCTAACCCAGGATAAGCTAATCTAACATAACCTAACTTAATGTACCTTAACCTAACAATCTTAAAGTAATTTGGGTTAGATTAAGTTAGGTTAGGTTGGGTTAGTTCGTTTCACACAAATACACATATTGACTAACACATTACTATACACCATACGGCGCACCCACGATACCTTTACGTCTGTATGGGACGAGACAACACGTCTACTTACGGTTGTCTCAGGGTAATTTCGTCGCCATTCAGGTCCCGCAATCTTTTGTATTTTGTCATATCTATCTATCTATCTATCTATCTATCTTATACTCATTTGTGTTGAGTGGATCAAGGGGGAAGAGAAACCTCACAAGACACGTGTTTATAAAGTGCTAAGACAACAAGTAAAAATATCCACACATACTTGTTCACAGCCTCAACTGACATCCACATTTTACAGAGTAATTAACGCACACGTATACAAGTCCTTAAACCTCGAGTTATGAGTTGAAAGAAAATATAATAACATGCGGATGTTTGAGAATTTTTTACGCAGCTGCCTCCCTTATTTAAATTCATCCCGAACAAACAAGCAACAGTCAAACACAGGGACACACGGAGCTAATCCCCCCTAGTGTGTGTATTATTAACATCGTCGAGATATCTAAGAGAGAGAGAAAAAATAAATCACGGTGCCGCAAGGGTGATTTAGAAGGGAACGAAAGCCAGCGGTGGTAAAATCGTGTTCCCTCTCAGACGAAGAGATTCAGGAGGCGACGATAAGAGGCGGGAAAAAGCGGGCGAGCAGTTTTGGCGTGAAGTATGCCGGATGACAGCCTCTGACAAACATAAAACCAAAACATGGAAAACACACAATAAATCCTGAGTGTGTTTGTGAACAAATAACATAATCAAGAATTTAGAGACAGAAAGAGATAACTCCAAGAAACTCAGGGTGTTATTTAGAAGCGAACGAAGACTAAGGGGAGAGGAACAGCTTACCGCCAGACGAAGAAATACGGAAAGGGAAGCGAAAAGGCAGGAAAAGCGCTCGCGGTTTTGGCGGGGAAATATGCAGGGTGAACCTCAGACGAAATGGTTTCCAATTGGGAATAATTTTCAATTGTTCCACTTGGTTTGTGGTGAGATCTAAATTTGCATTTTCAATCAAAGTTTGTCGACTGGCGGGAGCCTCAGCTCTCTCTCTCTCATCCGTGGTGAGGAGGGGAAGGGGGAGAGATAGAGATGGGTTGAGAGACGGGATGGCGGAAGAATGACACGGGAAAGAGAACGACGAGCAAGATGAGGAGAGAAAGGAAGAGAGGAAGAAAGATAGAGCTGTTGAGAAAGACGGGAAGGCGGAAGAAAGACAATGGAAAGAGAATATGGAGCAACACAGGGTGGATAACGGATCGGTTGAAGGGGGAGGAAGGAAGGAATAAGGTGATTATAGTGTACAGGGAGAGAGGGAGGGAGAGTATAAGAGACAGTAGGAAATTGAGAAAATAGGAAGTTAGGGAGTGAGGAGAGAGTGTGAGAGAGAAAGAGAAAGGTTACAGAGCAGCATGGGGGTGAGGGAGCAGCATGGGGGTGAGGGAGCAGCATGGGGGTGAGGGAGCAGCATGGGGGTGAGAGCAGCATGGGGGTGAGGGAGCAGCATGGGGGTGAGGGAGCAACATGGGGGTGAGGGAGCAGCATGGGGTGAGGGAGCAGCATGAGGGGTGAGGGAGCAGATGGGGGTGAGGGAGCAGCATGGGGGTGAGAGAGCAGCATGGGGGTGAGGGAGCAGCATGGGGGTGAGGGAGCAGCATGGGTGTGAGGGAGCAACATGGGGGTGAGGGAGCAGCATGGAGGTGAGGGAGCAGCATGGGGGTGAGAGAGCAGATGGGGTGAGGGAGCAGCATGGGGGTGAGGGAGCAGCATGGGGTGAGGGAGCAGCATGGGGGTGAGGGAGCAGCATGGGGGTGAGGGAGCAGCATGGGGTGAGGGAGCAGCATGGGGGTGAGGGAGCAGCATGGGGGTGAGGGAGCAGATGGGGGTGAGGGAGGGAGCAGCATGGGGGTGAGGGAGCAGCATGGGGGTGAGGGAGCAGCATGGGGGTGAGGAAGCAGCATGGGGTGAGGGAGCAGCATGGGGGTGAGGGAGCAGCATGGGGGTGAGGGAGCAGCATGGGGTGAGGGAGCAGCATGGGGGTGAGGGAGCAGCATGGGGGTGAGGGGGCAGCTTGGGGGTGAGGGAGCAGATGGGGTGAGGGAGGGAGCAGCATGGGGGTGAGGGAGCAGCATGGGGGTGAGGGAGCAGCATGGGGGTGAGGAAGCAGCATGGGGTGAGGGAGCAGCATGGGGGTGAGGGAGCAGCATGGGGGTGAGGGAGCAGCATGGGGTGAGGGAGCAGCATGGGGGTGAGGGAGCAGCATGGGGGTGAGGGGGCAGCTTGGGGGTGAGGGAGCAGATGGGGGTGAGGGAGGGAGCAGCATGGGGGTGAGGGAGCAGCATGGGGGTGAGGGAGCAGCATGCGGGTGAGGAAGCAGCATGGGGTGAGGGAGCAGCATGGGGGTGAGGGAGCAGCATGGGGGTGAGGGAGCAGCATGGGGTGAGGGAGCAGCATGGGGGTGAGGGAGCAGCATGGGGGTGAGGGGGCAGCGTGGAGGCGAGGGAGCGGAAATTACATTTACCTTGCAGGAACACACGATCTGGTATGCTACTGGAATAAAATAATTATTATTATTATTAATATTATTATTATTATTATTATTATTACTATTATTATTATTATCATTATTATTATTATTATTATTATTATTATTATTATCTACAACGTCATGAGAGGGTATCCTTATCGGTCCTGTCTGTCTGTCCGTCCCCCCAAAAAATCGAGAATGGGTTTACCGATTTGCCCCAAACATGGTAGATTTTATCAACATGTGACAAGGTTCACATGGTAAACTTATGGAACAAATCGCACCAAAAACGACCAAATATTACCGCGGAAACGGTTCGTGTAATGATGGACACAGAGTTGTCCCACTGTTATAGAAATCGATATTTACCCGGCCATGGCAACGTATCGCGGGTAAGGTTTGTATCCGCTCAGTTGTTTAATAATAATAATAATAATAATAATAATAATAATAATAATAATATCACGAAGATTTATTTAAAAAAAGTCTAATAATAAAATACCATCCATGCATTACGTCACATTTACTCTATAAGAACAAAGTCATTTAACATATGAAAAAAAAAGCGAGGTTATTACTGCGTTCACTTATCGTGGAACTGTGCGTGACGTCAGCAAGCGGTGGGTCGGCCATGTTGGAGTGAACGTGATGTGGGTGACGCTGGTGGTGGTGGTTATCATCAGGCTGGGGAAAAAACCGCACGAGTAATTGATGGAATGTTGAGGTTCACGAGCTGCGTTCACTGTCACCTGATATATTACATAATTTGTTAACTGTGAACGCTATAGTCTTCCTTAACTCCAATACCAGCGTTCACTGTCGTCCACCGTTAACCCCAATACCAGCGTTCACTGTCGTCCACCGTTAACCCCAATATCAGCGTTCACTGTAGTCCACCGTTAACGCCAGTATCAGCGTTCACTGTCGTCTACCGTTAACGCCAGTATCAGCGTTCACTGTCGTCTACCGTTAACGCCAGTATCAGCGTTCACTGTCGTCTACCGTTAACGCCAGTATCAGCGTTCACTGTCGTCCACCGTTAACGCCAGTATCAGCGTTCACTGTCGTCTACCGTTAACGCCAGTATCAGCGTTCACTGTCTGTGTCTGTTAATTCGTGGTGAATGGTTGACACTACTGACGGAGGTGAGGCTGGTAGTGTGGTGGTGATGGTGAATGGTTGACACTACTGACGGAGGTGAGGCTGGTAGTGTGGTGGTGATGGTGAATGGTTGACACTACTGACGGAGGTGAGGCTGGTAGTGTGGTGGTGATGGTGAATGGTTGACACTACTGACGGAGGTGAGGCTGGTAGTGTGGTGGTGATGGTGAATGGTTGACACTACTGACGGAGGTGAGGCTGGTAGTGTGGTGGTGATGGTGAATGGTTGACACTACTGACGGAGGTGAGGCTGGTAGTGTGGTGGTGATGGTGAATGGTTGACACTACTGACGGACGCTGGACGTACCGAAAGTCCCTCCACGTGACTTACGACGTCAGGTTGTTGTTGTTTTGGTCCGTCAGCTGATCGGGTAGTATCGGGAGTTGCTATGGTGACCGGCGCCACATTTGTCAAGGCAATAACAAAAATTTACCTGACTTATGAAGTAAAAAAAAAATATTATTATTATTATTATTATTATTATTATTATTATTATTATTTATTATTATTATTATTATTATTATTATTATTATTATTATTATTATTATTATTGTTATTATTATTATTGTTATTATTTATTATTATTATTATTATTATTATTATTATTATTATTATTATTATTATTATTATTATTGTTATTATTTATTATTATTATTATTATTATTGTTATTATTGTTATTATTTATTATTATTATTATTATTATTGTTATTATTTATTATTATTATTATTATTATTATTATTATTATTATTATTGTTATTATTTATTATTATTATTATTATTATTGTTATTATTTATTATTATTATTATTATTATTGTTATTATTTATTATTATTATTATTATTATTGTTATTATTTATTATTATTATTATTATTATTGTTATTATTTATTATTATTATTATTATTATTGTTATTATTTATTATTATTATTATTATTATTGTTATTATTTATTATTATTATTATTATTGTTATTATTTATTATTATTATTATTATTATTGTTATTATTTATTATTATTATTATTATTATTATTATTATTATTATTATTATTGTTATTATTTATTATTATTATTATTGTTATTATTGTTATTATTTATTATTATTATTATTATTATTGTTATTATTTATTATTATTATTATTATTATTGTTATTATTTATTATTATTATTATTATTGTTATTATTTATTATTATTATTATTATTATTATTATTATTATTGTTATTATTTATTATTATTATTATTATTATTGTTATTATTGTTATTATTTATTATTATTATTATTATTATTGTTATTATTTATTATTATTATTATTATTATTGTTATTATTTATTATTATTATTATTATTGTTATTATTTATTATTATTATTATTATTATTATTATTGTTATTATTTATTATTATTATTATTATTATTGTTATTATTTATTATTATTATTATTATTATTATTATTATTATTGTTATTATTTATTATTATTATTATCCTATCTCCTTCCTAGTTTGTCTCTCCTCTGCATGTGTTACTTCTATTTCCTTTCCCATCTTTCTCTCTTCCTCCCTTCTCTCCCTCCATCTCTCTCCGTCCTTCCCATGTGCCGCCTGCCTCCCTCACCCCCGGGGCAGGAGCTTCACCACAACACGGTGTGGGTCGTGATAACTAATTAGATTACACCTCAGGTAATGAGTCAAGGCTTGATTAATACACCCCTTCCTCTCACACCTCTCCCTCCCTCTCACACCTCTCCCTCTCTCACACCTGTCCCTCCCTCTCACACCTCTCCCTCCCTCTCACACCTCTCCCTTCCTCTCACACCTCTCCCTCCCTCTCACACCTATCCCTCCCTCTCACACCTCTCCCTCACTCCCTCCCTCTCACACCTCTCCCTCCCTCTCACACCTATCCCTCCCTCTCACACTCCCTCCCTCACACCTCTCCCTCCTCTCACACCTCTCCCTCCCTCTCACACCTATCCCTCCCTCTCACACCTCTCCCTCTCACACCTCCCTCCCTCTCACACCTCTCCCTCCCTCTCACACCTCTTCCTCCCTCACACCTCTCCCTTCCTCTCATACCTCTCCCTCCCTCTCACACCTGTCCCTCCCTCTCACACCTCTCCCTTCCTCTCACACCTCTCCCTTCCTCTCACACCTCTCCCTTCCTCTCACACCTCTCCCTCCCTCACACCTCTTACTCTCACACCTCTCCCTCTCACTCTCACACCCTCTCTCTCTCTCTCACACCACACACAGACTGATTTACAGACAAACTCAGATGTTCGTATCTCTGTGTCAGGCTCGCATACATGCATACATACATACATACATACATACATACACAGACGTCATGGTATTATAGTGAAACCTGGATTAGTGTCACCTTAGAGTTGTGGTGGTAGTGGTGAGGGTGGTGAGGGTGGTGATAGTGGTGGTGATGGCGGTGAGGGTGATAGTGGTGGTGATGGCGGTGAGGGTGATAGTGGTGGTGATGGCGGTGAGGGTGATAGTGGTGGTGATGGCGGTGAGGGTGATGGTGACGGGATGGTAATGATAATGGTGATGGTGGTGTTGATAGTGGTAGTGGTAATAGTAAGGGTGGCGGTGTTGATGATGGTGGTGTTTTTAATAGTAGTAGTAAAAAAAATTGATGGTAGTAGTAATGATGATGGTAGTAGTAATGATGATGGTAGTAGGAATGATGATGGTAGTAGGAATGATGATGGTAGTAGTAATGATGATGGTAGTAGGAATGATGACAGCGAGCCTTCTTCGACATCAGGATTTTTGATCCCATGGCCGCATGTCACCGTAACTTAGCTCTCGATGCTGCACACAGGAGGAACGAGAACGACAAGATAAGGGAATTCGGGGAGAGAATTCAGAACGTTGATCAAGGCAGCTTCACTCCTCTAGTGTTCACAACCTCTGTTGGGATGGGACCAAGTGCAAGATGCTTCTACGCCAGACTCGCGGAGGTGATCTCCGAACAGAAGCAGCAGACCAGAAGTTATGTTACAGACTGGATGAGATGTCGACTGTCCTTCTCTTTCCTTAGGTCGGCTTTACTCTGCCTCAGGGGAACGAGAACATCGGTCCCAGTTGCAGATATTGACTTTGAGGCAACAGTCACTGAATGCCGCATAGATCTGTGGCTCAACTAACTCAACACAGCTAGGGCAGCTACTGTTGTATTAGGATATTTAATATTAAGGTAATAAAATGGCGGCGAAGGTATGGCTATTGGGGGAGGATGGAGGCCAATAAAAAAAGTAAAAGTAGTATTAGTATTAGTAGTAGAAGAGGTAGTAGTAGTAGTCGTAGTAGTAGTAGCAGTAGGGGGACACATCATCTTGTTACTGCTGGCCGGATTATCATTATACGACTCATTAACACAGTGTCAACACCATCCTACCACAGTATGTGAGGGAGAGGCTGAGTAAACCCCTCCCTTCCTCCTCCCTCCCTCCAGTTGTTACCCCTCCCTTCCTCTCTCTCCTCCCTTTCTCCCTCCAGTTGTTACCCCTCCCTTCCCTCCCTCCAGTTGTTACCCCTCCCTTCCCTCCCTCCAGTTGTTACCCCTCCCTTCCCTCTCTCTCCCTCCCTCCAGTTGTTACCCCTCCCTTCCTCTCTCTCCTCCCTCCCTCCCTCCAGTTGTTACCCCTCCCTTCCTCTCTCTCCTCCCTCCCTCCCTCCAGTTGTTACCCCTCCCTTGCCCTCTCTCCTCCCTCCAGTTGTTACCCCTTCCTCTCTCTCCTCCCTCCAGTTGTTACCCCTTCCTCTCTCTCCTCCCTCCCTTCCTCCAGTTGTTACCCCTCCCTTGCTCAATTAAGTTACCCCTTCCCCCTTCCCCCCTCCAGTCGTTACCCCTTCCATCAATCCCTTCCTCTCTCTCCTCCCTCCCTTCCTCCAGTTGTTACCCCTCCCTTGCTCAATTAAGTTACCCCTTCCCCCCTTCCCCCCTCCAGTCGTTACCCCTTCCATCAATCCCTTCCTCTCTCTCCTCTTCCCTTCCTCCAGTTGTTACTCCTACCATGCTCAATTAAGTTACCCTTCCCCCTCCAGTCGTTACCCTTCCATCAATCCCTTCCTCTCTCTCCTCCCTCCCTTCCTCCAGTTGTTACCCCTCCCTTGCTCAATTAAGTTACCCCTTCCCCCCTCCAGTCGTTACCCCTTCCATCAATCCCTTCCTCCACTAAGCTGCTTCATCACTCCAGTAAGTTAACCTTCCCCCCCTTCCCCCCGAGGTAGTGGGCGGCGGTGACGGCGGCTGGGTGGCAGGGCGGCAGGGAGGCAGCAGCAGTAGTAATGGCAGCCTGATAAGTGGTTCATTAGTGGTCGTTTAATTACACGGAAGCAACTATCAGCGTGTGGCCGCCAGCGTGTGTTTAGCGGGAGTCGCCTCATAAAGAAATCATTCCGCTCAACTGACGTAATGAGGAATGAATCACAGGGCGCGGGGCTCTCCGGTGTAATAAACAGCTCTCGTTAGCCGCCATTCACAATTTTCCGTTCAAAGACGCACAATTACGTGGGCACGACCGCCCTCCCAGCCTCCAATTATAGCGTGATCAGCTCGGATCCCACTCTATAAAATTTGAGTTTGTGTGGCATATTGAATGAAAACACCCGGGCTTCCTCCACCCTCATCTGGCAACACCACCATGGTTAGTGTCCCACCAATCACAGCCCGTCATTGATTCGCCCTCAGCCAATGAACGCGTGGCTCGCTCACTGCTGCCGCCCGGGGGCGTCACCCTCTAGTGTCGTATTTATCGCTCAAAAGCCAGAGTGTTTTGGGTAAGTTATCATCTACCGTCTTGTTAATGTATCTAAAACTATTAACCTTTACTCTAAATAAGCATTAGAGTTTATACACCTAATAGTAGAGAACTGTTGTATCCATAACATTTACATTTGGCACAAAAGAACTGCATTATGTGGAAAGACAGAGAAACTAAGATTTCAAGGAGTTTATGAAATAAAGTGAAAATCTTCTTAGGAACTGGGAGAGGGGATATCCGAGGGGAGGCACTTGCCTAATGGCATCATTTTCTGCGCCAATTTGCTCACAATTTGAATAGAAATTAAGTGTTTACGCACCCGCATCAAAATCTTTTGGTCTCTTACGTCACCACTTTGGCTGAGCCAATGAGAGGACGCCTAAACCCGAGCCCCACCAATCAGCAGCCACTACGGCTGAAAAGAGAAGATTTGCGGTAATATACATTGAATTGTTGGTGTTATCGCCGACATTTGACGTTAAGATTGATATTGGGATGTGTAAACAAGGCGGGCGGGCTGACAAACCTCGCCACACCTCCCGTAACACACCACCTCAGCCACACCACTCAGTACACCGCCTGCTGACTCACATGGCGCCCGTCGCTCACTGATTATAATACTCTGGTTAATGGTCGTAATTACCGGAAACTCACTAAATGGAGGAAGAGTTTGCTGAAGACACCAGACCGTCAGTGTGCGGGTAGCTGGAGCCGCCCAGCACCACCAGTAGTAGAGACCTTCCGGACAACACGTGATGACCTGATATACCCAGCTGTTCGTAGGTCCACACCCAAGGATTCACCCAGTGTACAGCGACAAGGTGTAGTGAAACCTCGGCTGGGTGTAACACAATGACCTACCTCGTGTGTAGGTGTGTTAAGAGTGTATTTAAGGTGGCTAGTATAGGTGTGTAACTCGGGGGGAAAAAAGAAGAAAAAAAAAACACTTCTTCGGCGATGGTTTGTGAGTTGTGAGTTCGTTCAGCTCATAAACACGTCCAAACACAGCCGGTCTCTCACAATTATTAACTCAAAGGACCACCATGGTTTTGTGAGTTCGTAATGTCCCGCTCTGGCCAGAAACATTAAAAGAGTGACAGACACAGACACTCAAAGACAGCCGCCAGACAGTCAGGATGAGCGGCGGTGGCAACAAGTCGTTTCTAATCCGTGACCTCCTCGGGGACGTGCTAGGGAGGTCGGCCGGGCCTCGCCTCGCCCAGGAGAGGAGGTGCTTGTTAGGTTTAGTCCCACCTCCTCCTGCTGGTGACTCCTCACCCTCACATATCACCTCCTCTTCCTCCCCCTCGTCGTCCGCCATACGCCTCGCCAGCCACAACCACGACGACGCCAATGAGGACCCCAGCACGACCACTCCCCCTGCCTCCCCCCATCACCACCACGACACTCACACGACTGACCATGGTTAGTTGTCTCTATTATTATTATTATTATTATTAATATTATTAATATTATTGTTTTTGTTATTATTATTATTATTGTTATTTTTATTATTATTATTATTATTATTATTATGCCGCCCTATACAGAATTAGAATCATTGTTGTTATATTTGGATAAACAAATAATAATAATAATAATAATAATAATAATTGATAAAAATATCATTAATACGTAGGCTGTTGTTATCATTAATATTATATAGTTTATTATTTTGTGACTTTAATACTGATTTTACCAGTAGCATTTTTATAATACGTATTATTGTTATTACATTATTATTATTATTATTATTATTATTATTCCATCCGAGTCAGCGGTCGGAAAAGCTGACCCATTCTGCTGACGTCTGCCCAGGCAGTTGAAATAATTACAGCAGCAAAATTGTCTTATTTTATCTATATACAGACAGAACTATTAACGCTCCCACTATACTACTGCTACTATTTATATCGCTACTACTATTAATACCGCTACGGATACTACTACTACCTTTACTATTATTACTACTATTACTACAACTAGTTATAATAATAAGCTTACTAATACCGCTACTAATTCTACTATTATTACTACCATTACTAATAATACCATACTACTACTATTACTATTAATAATAATAGTACCGTTGCAACTAATACTGCTACGAGACAATTACTACAACTGCTACCGCTACTACTACTACTAATACTAATACTACTCCTACAACTTTTTTATTAACCAGGCCTCCAGCCTCCCCCAATAGCCATACCTTCGCCACCATTTTATTACCTTAATATTAAATATCCTAATACAACAGTAGCTGCCCTAGCTGTGTTGAGTTAGTTGAGCCGCAGATCTATGCGGCATTCAGTGACTGTTGCCTCATAGTCAATATCTGCAATTGGGACCGATGTTCTCGTTCCCCTGAGGCAGAGTAAAGCAGACCTTAGGAGAGAGAAGGACAGTCGACATCTCATCCAGGCTGTAACATAACTTCTGGGCTGCTGCTTCTGTTCGGAGATCACCTCCGCGAGTCTGGCGTAGAAGCATCTTGCACTTGGTCCCATCCCACCAGAGGTTGTGAACACTAGAGGAGTGAAGCTGCCTTGATCAACGTTCTGAATTCTCTCCCCGTATTCCCTTATCTTGTCGTTCTCGTTCCTCCTGTGTGCAGCATCGAGAGCTAAGTTACGGTGACATGCGGCCATGGGATCAAAAATCCTGATGTCGAAGAAGGCTCTCTGTCCCCGCGTCCAGAATCTTCGAGCACTGACGTCAACACGGGCTTCGTTGGATGTGTTTGAAGGCCTATGTTGGAAATTCTCACCGTCCAATGGAAGGAGGGTCGGTTCTACCCTGACATCACGAGAGATTTCCTTCAACATATTTACTGTGAGGTCCCTTAATTCGTCATGCCTCATGCATATGAAGCCCCCTTTCTTGCACACCATGGCGTGATCGACGTCATAGGAAGAGCCACACAGGCATTGGGAGGGCAAACCTTCTACTGGCCGACCGTACCTTAGAGCAATGGCATCTGTAAATTCTTGTTTATTAAGACTGAAATCATTTGCCCTTATCGGTAACGTAGTTAACCAGTTCGAGGCGCCCACCCCCTGCGGCATAGCTACTTTTTTTTTAAATTCTCTGGTACTTGCAGCAACAGTTGCTTCAACTACTGCTATTCTACCACCATCATACTCAAGGTACCATCTCATACATTTATGAGGGTAATAAAATTAATCTCTGCATGATAATTATCATCCTACCGGCAAATATAATTCCACAGTGACATAATTGTTATAGAGAAGATTACAACGATTGACTTACGATAAGATGAGGCATACACAAATTACAATACAATAGAGTACAATACTATTTGATTTGGTCATGATATATTTTACCCATCTCCTATTAGACTAAATATCTATGGCCTTGTTCAACGAATTTTAACTGCATAACGAATTTTATCTCTACAACGAATTTTAACTGTATAAAACTTTAAATTTGTAAAACGAATTTTAAATATAATGAACTAGCACTATAACGAATTTTAACACTATAACAAAATTAACCGTATAACGAACTATTGAGACGAAACCTGAACACGCGCCCAGAAAATATTTCCCGACAAACAGAATTAATTCCCTGGATAAAATTTAACTTCATAAAAAAAGAAAATACAAAATTTATTCAGATATACGATTCTATATATACCAAACTATACCTACATTACATATTCAAATATTACTGAAAGACCTAAACATACGGGTAATTTGTGATGTAAAAACAGTGTTAACAAAATAATGTATAACCGTTGTGTTTAAGGTGTCGCCTCTGAGCTGGACACAATCGTCTGGCGTTACGGGTTGAGTGTGTACTGTATTCTAGATCAATTATATACATTTTTATATACATTTCAATTCGTGTATACATTTATTATATATAAATTCACAGGCTATAGATATTTTTTCTCCAGGGAAATTTTGGCTTTATATACTACGCTTCTATATAAATTAAAATGTTTTATGAAGGTGCAGTATTATATAAATTTGCTTGGCTTCATTTGAGATGTTGAATATAAATAAATATTCTCCCATGTGTAAAAATCAATATAAATTTTCGAGTTATATTAAAACTATATATAAATTTTAAGGCATTATATACAAATCATATAAATTGTCAAGATTTCTATAGGCCTATGAGTTTTCAGTAATAGTTTTTATGTTACAGGGAATCTATGTAACTCGGGATTATTAGGTGAAATCCCAAATCAATGTGGTGAAAGATCTCAGTAAATAAAGTACAGAAACACACACACACACACACACACACACACACACACACACACACACACACACACACACACACACAATAATTATAATGGTTGCCCCTCGTGTAACAAGGATGGCAGGCCCTAGGGCCACCTAGGGGTGAATTTGTTTAAGGTGTAGAAGCAAGTCGATTAACACCCAGGTTCCCAATGACTGCTGGGTAGACAGAGGCAAATGGCGTAAAGAAATTTGCCCCTATAGATTCACTCTGCCTGGGGATCGAACCCGGGTCCACTCACTTGCGAGGCGAGCATGTTGATCAATACACCACAAGTCGCTATACACATACTTACACACATACACATAATACACACACGCACATAATACACACACACACACACACTGGTAATTAAAAAAACTAACTCATTACCTTTAGCCACTATAAACAGACCTAAACCAAGATAATTAGCCACAGTCGGGACCAGTTGTCTCAGGTCGAAGGGGAAGCGCTACTGCTCTCTCTCTCTCTCTCTCTCTCTCTCTCTCTCTCTCTCTCTCTCTCTCCCTCCAAAAATCACGTATCCTTCATTAAAATCAACCCAGACTCATTGATATTAATTAATGAAAATATAAGAATTACTATAATCCAAAGTCGCTTAGATCCCGTCAAATTAATCCAGGAATCTTTGAATTAATTTATTTCACCACAAAAAATAAATCCGTAATTAACATTAATTAATTTACTTCACTAAATAAATCTCTAAAATTCAACAAAGTCGCTAACATTAATTATTTTACCGTAAGAAGCGCTAAACATAATCCAAAATAATAAAAATCGCTCATATCAATCCCAAAAAATCGCGTAAAAATAACATCTTCATAAAAATCGCTAAAATTAACCCATGTTGCTTCCAATAATTAGTACAAAATTTAAAATCGTTAGAATTATACAACAGATTAGATTAATAATCAGCCGAAACACAGCTAAAAGTCGCTAAAAATCAACCTAGTCGCTTAAATATATTGCATCCTAAAAATCGTTATGTACTAAAACCGATCCCTAAAATCGCTTAAATTACATAACGTCATTGTGCACGTCGATAAAATTAGCTAAAATTCACCCTAATCGTTGCTGACGGAAGCGTAAAATTCCGCTGGATATGGCGACCTTTTCCGTTAGATTGAGCAACACTTCCTCTGACCAAGGTAATTAGTCATTGTACTCAAGGGGTTAAGTCATCATACTCAAGAGGTTAAGTCATCATACTCAAGGGGTTAAGTCATCATACTCAAGAGGTTAAGTCATCGTACTCAAGAGGTTAAGTCATCATACTCAAGAAGTTAAGTCATCGTACTCAAGGGGTTAAGTCATCGTACTCAAGGGGTTAAGTCATCGTACTCAAGGGGTTAAGTCATCATACTCAAGAGGTTAAGTCATCATACTCAAGGGGTTAAGTCATCATACTCAAGGGGTTAAGTCATCATACTCAAGAGGTTAAGTCATCATACTCAAGAGGTTAAGTCATCATACTCAAGGGGTTAAGTCATCGTACTCAAGGATTTAAGCCAAGTTACTTAACAGGTTAATTCAATGTGTCTGGAAGCAAGGATAAACACACACACACACACACACACAAATAAACACGTGTGAGGGGGAGGTATAAACACCTTAGCCTAACGAGGGCTTGTTGTCCAGTCCGGCTCATCATTACCCTCGTTACTGTGTGTGTATCTGTGACCCTCCCCCCAGGCCCCCCCACACCCCCCCTTGAGGCTGGCGTATATTTATTCCTATTACCTATATCATTTACGGATTATACGCCCTTCTCTCCTCCTCTCCTTCCATCACTCTCCTTCCTTTCCTCCCATCCCTCCCTCCTCTCTTCTCCCCTCCTTCCTGTACTCCCCTCCCTTCCTCCTTTATTCCCCTCCCCCTCCTCCCTTTGCTCCTCTCCCCTCTCTACTTTACTCCCCTCTCCTTTCACCCAACTCTTATTTTATTCTGTATGCTCTCTCTCTCTCTCTCTCTCTCTCTCTCTCTCTCTCTCTCTCTATACAGCAATATACCCAATAAACTTCATCCATTCAGTATACATCCGTCTTACCACTTAAGTGTTCTGTCACAAGGAGCGGAAAGTCAAAATAGCCCAACCTTTACCGAGGCCATTAGAGCAAGGAAGAGTTAACTACCCGTGACACGTGAAGATTACCTTAAATGTTCCTCAGAGACATGGTTTTGCGTTGTCAATGTCTTCACGGCACAAACCTCTTCCCGTGTAAGTGTTACTATAACTCTGCTCTTCCATCAATTTCCCGCCAAAACGTTGTTGTTCGAGTATTTCCCCGCCAAAATTTTGTTAGATGAATTTTTCACTGAAGACCGGTGGATAATTTTCCCACCGAAAACCTTAACGTTAGATAATTTTTCTCTAAAAAATCTAGGCGTTAATTTTCCTTGGTTATATTACAGTACTGTCAAAAACTTCGATATATTATTTCCCGTTATTACCTCCAACGACTTGCGTTTGATTTTTCCCGCTAAATCACTTTCTCGCCAAAACTTTGTGTTGTGTGGTGTTCCAGCTAAAATTTTGTGTTACTTGGAGTTACTTAGTCTTGTGTAGTTCCCGCTAAAATATGAACTCAATTATTTTCTCGTAAAAAAATTTGTTTTGTATAACATTCCCGCTAAAATGGCATATAATTTTCCCCACTAACTGCATGTGTTGTTAGGTATTCCCGCCAAAAAAATTAATCTACATCATTTTCCCGCCAAATCTTTGTATTTTTTTGCGGTATTTCTGCCAAAACTTTACGCTAGAATACTTTCCCGCTGAAAATATTTTGGTGCTCCAGGCGAAACTTTTCCTTGGATTATTTTCCTGCTAAATCCTTGTACTGTGGTGAAGTTCCCGCCAAAACCTTCATTTCCGCGGCTAATGACGACAGACAGACTCTCTTCCCCCTTCTGACTTGTTCCTAACTCTTTAATTATGAGGACTTAACCCTTAAACACACATCTTATCTCTCTCTCTCTCTCTTTCCCACAAACCCCATCCGTCCCTCCCCTCCACTATCCCACATCCCCTCTCACTCTCTTCCCCATTCATCCCTCCATCCAATACCATCCTCCCCTCCCTACATCCCTACTACCCACTCCCACCCTCCTCCCCTCCCTCACACGTTAACAGTCAGGTATTATCATTAAACATGTTTTTGTCGCCCGAGCTACTCATTACTCGGCGCTTGTCAGTGTTCGCTGCTGGCCGCGCCTCTACACTCACCCCTGTAATCTTGGCCAGTAGTTGCCAGGCTCACAGCTAGTGCACCGACTCACCCTATAGGGTCTGTCTTACCCTAGGTCTGCCTCACCCTTGGTCTTGCCTCACTCTAGGTCTTGCCCCAACTTATAGGTCTTGCCTCACCCTAGGTCTGCCTCACCCTTGGTCTGCCTCACCCTTGGTCTGTCTTACCCTTGGTCTTGCCTCACTCTAGGTCTTGCCCCACCTTATAGGTCTTGCCTCATTCTAGGTCCTGCCAAACTGTGGAATGCTCTGCCTTCTTCTGTGTTCCCATACTTATACAATCTGTCTCTTTAAAAAGCTGGTTTTCCGGCAGCTGCGTGGTGTAGATTAACACAGTATAACCTTATTCTTCTCTATTTTCAATTTCTTTCTGTTCTTATATTTTCCCCCCCAGGCCCCGTTGTGGGTCGTTTGACCTGTGTCCGGGTGGGCTAATTCCCGTAAAAAAAAAGTCTTGCCTCACCCTATACGTCATGCCTCACTCCATACGTCTTGCCTCACCCTATACGTCTTGCCTCACCCTATACGTCTTGCCTCACTCCATACGTCTTGCCTCACCCTATACGTCTTGCCTCGCCCAATAATTTAAATCATCGCTGGTACACAAAATCCTGTGCATTAGTTTAGCCTTCAATTAATTTTTTTTTCAGTTAATTTTTTTGTTACTCTAATTATTATTATTATTATTATTATTAACATCGTTAGTATTAGAAGTAATTTATGTGTAATATACATATGTGTGTGTGTGTGTGTGTGTGTGTGTGTGTGTGTGTGTGTGTGTGTGTGTGTATGTGTGTGTGTGTGTGTGTGTGTGTGTGTGTGTGTGTGTGTGTTTCCCCTTAAACACTCTCCTTCTCTCCCGCCTCTCTTCTCCCTCTCACAAGCTCTCCCCTCTCCATCTACTCTCACCTCTCCCATTACCTCCCTCTCTCTCTTCCCTCTTCCTCCGCCTCTCCACTTCTTCCCCTCATCACCTTCCTTCCTCTCCCTCCTTCTCTTCCCTCAACGTCTCCTTCCCCCTCCTCTCCTCACTCCCCTCTCACCTCCCCTCCCCTCTCACCCCCTCTCCCCTCATCACCGGAAGTCTACACTACCATCGTTCCCCTCTTACTGAGACCCTAATTTACCATTCATATGTTGATGTGTGTGTGTGTGTGTGTGTGAATCACTAGTCAGAGGAGGAAGAAGAGGAGCAATAACGACAAAAAAGGAGGAGGAAGAGGAGGAGAGGAGAAGGAAGAGGCGGAGAAGGCGAGAAGACGGAGGAAAGAACGCAGTGGTGGAGAAGGAAGAGGAGGGAAAGAGGCGGGGAGGAGGAAGAGGGGAAGAGGCGGGGGAGGAGAGGGAGAGGAAGGAGGGGAGGAGGAGAGGGAGAGGTAGGAGGGGGAGGAGGAGAGGAGAAGGAGCAGAATTAATGAGTAAAACACGTAAAGGGGAGAGAGGTAAAGAGGGGTGACAAAGGCAGAGTTGAGGGGAGACTCGTGTCAACAAAGTGGAGGCTGAGGGGACATAATTGATGGATTGTGGAGGGAGAGAGGGAGGGAGGGAGGGAGGGAGGGAGAGAGAAGACGGAGGGAGAGAAGAAGTGAGAGAAGGATTAAAAGAGAGGGAGGGAGGGAGGGAGGGAAGATGATGGGAGAAGAAATTATAATAAAAGATCCACAAGGAAGGAAAGAAGGATGGAGAGAAGAGGAGAAGGGAGGGAAGAAAGAGAAGAAGGGAGGGAAGAAAGAGGTATAATGATGAGGGAGAGGAATAATCTTGATAAAAGTAGAACGAAGGAGAAAGAGAAAGATTGAGAAAAGCTACATCGAGGAAACTGAATAAAGCGGAGAATAGGCGAGGAACGAGAGGTGGTGTAGGTGAGGGTCAGGGGGAGGGGTGAGGCACAGGGGGAGGGGTGAGGCACAGGGGGAGGGGTGAGGCACAGGGGGAGGGGTGAGGCACAGGGGGAGGGGTGAGGCACAGGGGGAGGGGTGAGGCACAGGGGGAGGGGTGAGGCACAGGGGGAGGGGTGAGGCACAGGGGGAGGGGTGAGACACAGGGGGAGGGGTGAGGCACAGGGGGAGGGATGAGGCACAGGGAAGGGTGAGGCACAGGGGGAGGGGTGAGGCACAGGGGGAGGGGTGAGGCACAGGGGGAGGGGTGAGACACAGGGGGAGGGGTGTGGCACTGGGGGAGGGGTGAGGCACAGGGGGAGGGATGAGGCACAGGGAAGGGTGAGGCACAGGGGGAGGGGTGAGGCACAGGGGGAGGGGTGAGGCACAGGGGGAGGGGTGAGGCACAGGGGGAGGGGTGAGGCACAGGGGGAGGGGTGAGGCACAGGGGGAGGGGTGAGGCACAGGGGGAGGGGTGAGGCACAGGGGGAGGGGTGAGGCACAGGGGAGGGGTGAGGCACAGGGGGCGGGGTGAGGGCACAGGGGGAGGGGTGAGGGTCAGGGGGAGGGGTGAGGCACAGGGGAGGGGTGAGGCACAGGGGGAGGGGTGAGGCACAGGGGGAGGGGTGAGGCACAGGGGGAGGGGTGAGGCACAGGGGGAGGGGTGAGGCACAGGGGGAGGGTGAGGCACAGGGGGAGGGGTGAGGCACAGGGGGAGGGGTGAGGCACAAGGGGAGGGTTGAGGCACAGGGGGAGGGGTGAGGCACAGGGGGAGGGGTGAGGCACAGGGGGAGGGGTGAGGCACAGGGAGGGGTGAGGCACAGGGGAAGGGTGAGGCACAGGGGGAGGGGTGAGGCACAGGGGGAGGGGTGAGGACACAGGGGGAGGGGTGAGGCACAGGGGGAGGGTGAGGCACAGGGAGGGGTGAGGCACAGGGGGAGGGGTGAGGCACAGGGGGAGGGGTGAGGCACAGGGGGAGGGGTGAGGCACAGGGGGAGGGGTGAGGCACAGGGGGAGGGGTGAGGCACAGGGGGAGGGGTGAGGCACAAGGGGAGGGGTGAGGCACAGGGGAGGCAAGGGGAGGGGTGAGGCACAGGGGGAGGGGTGAGGCACAGGGGGAGGGGTGAGGCACAGGGGGAGGGGTGAGGCACAGGGGGAGGGGTGAGACACAGGGGGAGGGGTGAGGCACAGGGGGAGGGGTGAGGCACAGGGGGAGGGGTGAGGCACAAGGGGAGGGTGTGGCACAGGGGGAGGGGTGAGGCACAGGGGGAGGGGTGAGGCACAGGGGGAAGGGTGAGACACAGGGGGAGGGGTGAGGCACAGGGGAAGGGGTGAGACACGGGGAGGGGTGTGGCACAGGGGGAAGGGTGAGACACAAGGGGAGGGGTGAGACACAGGGGGAGGGGTGAGGCACAGGGGGAGGGGTGAGACACAGGGGGAAGGGTGAGACACAGGGGGAGGGGTGAGACACAGGGGGAGGGGTGAGGCACAAGGGGAAGGGGTGAGACACGGGGAGGGGTGTGGCACAGAGGGAGGGGTGAGACACAGGGGGAGGGGTGAGGCACAGGGGGAAGGGTGAGACACAGGGGGAAGGGTGAGACACAGGGGGAGGGGTGAGACACAGGGAGGGGTGAGACACAGGGGGAAGGGGGTGAGACACAAGGAGAGGGGGTGAGACACAGGGGGAGGGGTGAGGCACAAGGGGAAGGGGTGAGACGCGGGTAGGGGTGAGGCACAGGGGGAGGGGTGTGGCACAGGGGGAGGGGTGAGACACAGGGGGAAGGGTGAGGCACAGGGGGAGGGGTGAGGCACAGGGGGAGGGGTGAGGCACAGGGGAAGGGGTGAGACACAGGGAGGGGTGAGGCACAGGGGGAGGGGTGAGGCACAGGGGGAAGGGTGAGACACAGGGGGAAGGGTGAGACACAGGGGGAAGGGGGTGAAAGTAAACTCTGATATACCGATGGTTTAAAGCGTGTAGATGGAACACTTCAGAACATAATGGCGCCTCCACACTTCTATAACGCTCTCTCCGTTCCTTTATACCAATTAAGTAAAAATCGTCATATAAATCCACAGAGGGGTCCAGTATAAACAGTGTAATTACACAAACAATGGTAAACAGGATGTAGATTGGACCCGGGTTAGTCTTGGTCGTTACAGGCTTACTTCCACCGCGGGGTCCTTAAACTACAAGCAGGAAGTGACGTACGTTGGTCTTATGGAGGATTTATGCTAGAGCGCTGCTGAAGAAATGACGTAGCATAATAAAAAATGGTTTAAATGCAGTATGGCTGTGGGAGAGTGGAGGAGGAGGGAGGCAAGAGGAGGGTCGCACGCCGCTCCTCAATTGTTTCCTCCCCAGCGTGCTTGTTGACACAATGGCGCGCGTGCCAAGGCTCTGCCGCCCACAATAGTCGAGTGAGTTCTGGTGCAATCAAAGTTTAAACCTGCGGAAAATAGGATAATAATTACACATTACAACGGGTCATTGCGCCTCTTGTGGGTATAGGGAGCGGGGCGCGGTGACACGGGCTCATTTGTTTACTGGTGTTGAGAGTCCCTTAACTTCCCGCGCCATTCACTCACCCCTTCCCTCTCCCCTCTCAAACCTCACGAACCCCCTCCCACCTCTCAAACCTCACGAACCCCCTCTCCCCTCTCAAACCTCATGAACCCCCTCCCACCTCTCAAACCTCACGAACCTCCTCCCACCTCACGAACCCCCTCCCACCTCACGCACCCCCTCCCACCTCTCAAACCTCATGAACCCCCTCCCACCTCATGAACCCCCTCCCACCTCTCAAACCTCACGAACCCCCTCCCACCTCTCAAACCTCACGCACCCCCTCCCACCTCTCAAACCTCACGAACCCCCTCCCACCTCACGCACCCCCTCCCACCTCATGAACCCCCTCCCACCTCTCAAACCTCACGCACCCCCTCCCACCTCATGAACCCCCTCCCACCTCATGAACCCCCTCCCACCTCTCAAACCTCACGCACCCCCTCCCACCTCATGAACCCCCTCCCACCTCATGAACCCCCTCCCACCTCTCAAACCTCACGAACCCCCTCCCACCTCATGAACCCCCTCCCAAACCTCACGCACCCCCTCCACCTCATGAACCCCCTCACACCTCATGAACCCCCTCCCACCTCTCAAACCTCACGAACCCCCTCCCACCTCATGAACCCCCTCCCAAACCTCACGCACCCCCTCCCACCTCATGAACCCCCTCCCACCTCATGAACCCCCTCCCAAACCTCACGCACCCCCTCCCACCTCTCAAACCTCACGAACCCCCTCCCACCTCTGAAACCTCATGAACCCCCTCCCACCTCAAACCTCACGAACCCCCTCCCACCTCATGAACCCCCTCCCAAACCTCACGCACCCCCTCCCACCTCTCAAACCTCATGAACCCCCTCCCACCTCACGCACCCCATCCCACCTCTCAAACCTCACGAACCCCCTCCCACCTCATGAACCCCCTCCCACCTCTCAAACCTCACGAACCCCCTCCCACCTCTCAAACCTCACGAACCCCCTCCCACCTCTCAAACCTCACGAACCCCCTCCCACCTCTCAAACCTCACGAACCCCCTCCCACCTCATGAACCCCCTCCCACCTCTCAAACCTCACGAACCCCTCCCACCTCTCAAACCTCACGAACCCCTCCACCTCTCAAACCTCACGAACCTCCTCCCACCTCACGAACCCCTCCACCTCTCAAACCTCACGAACCCCTCCCACCTCATGAACCCCCTCCCACCTCTCAAACCTCACGAACCCCCTCCCACCTCTCTCAAACCCGCTCCCCCCTCTCTCAAACCCCTCCAACCCCCCCCCCCCCACACCCACTCCCCCTCGGAATTTTAAGCGCCAAATAGAGAAAAAAATCTTGAGGGCATAAATAAAAACATAATTCTTCCCTTCGACGTAAAAATTACTAATATGTTGTCCTTGAGGCTGTGCTGTACATGACGTCACAGATCACATGACTTTGTTTATGTAAGGGCGATGGAACCTCGTACTGCCTGCTGTACCAAGGCCAGGAACACGGTGTTGGTGAGAGAGAGGGAGAGAGAGAACAGGGTGTTGGTGAGAGAGGGAGGGAGAGAGAACCGGGTGTTGGTGAGAGAGGAGGGACAGAACAGGGTGTTGGTGAGAGAGAGAGAACACGGTGTTGGTGAGAGAGGAGGGACAGAACAGGGTGTTGGTGAGAGAGAGAGAACACGGTGTTGGTGAGAGAGGAGGGACAGAACAGGGTGTTGGTGAGAGAGAGAGAACACGGTGTTGGTGAGAGAGAAGGAGAGAGAAAACTCGGTGTTGGTGAGAGAGGAGGGAGAGAACACGGTGTTGGTGAGAGAGAGAGAACACGGTGTTGGTGAGAGAGAGGGAGAGAGAGAACAGGGTGTTGGTGAGAGAGGGAGGGAGAGAACACGGTGTTGGTGAGAGAGAGAGAGAGAGAGAGAGAGAGAGAGAGAGAGAGAGAGAGAGAGAGAGAGAGAGAACAGGGTGTTGGTGAGAGAGAGAGAGAGAGAGAGAGAGAGAGAGAGAGAGAGAGAGAGAGAGAGGTAAGTCGCTCTCTCCCCCACAACACGTCAAGGACCACAGCTCTCTCACGTGGATTAAGCGAGGCTCTCCTGGAGGAGCTGTCTTAACATCAGGTGTTGACGGACAGACACACAGATATATATAATGTGCCAAAGTCGGCTGCATTAATCCGGACAGTACTGTACTCCTGGTGATCGGTTAAGACGGCTGTATTAATCCGGACAGTACTGTACTCCTGGTGATCGGTTAAGACGGCTGTATTAATCCGGACAGTACTGTACTCCTGGTGATCGGTTAAGACGGCTGTATTAATCCGGACAGTACTGTACTCCTGGTGATCGGTTAAGACGGCTGTATTAATCCGGACAGTACTGTACTCCTGGTGGTCGGTTAAGACGGCTGTATTAATCCGGACAGTACTGGACTCCTGGTGGTCGGTTAAGACGCAATATTCTTCAGATAAGCGAAATATCTCAATCAAACTATTTCTAAACCTTCGGGGATAATTGTTTGTATTACGTCGATGAGAGACTGGACACCCCTGGGGCCTGGACGTGGGAGCCAGCCAAGGCAGGTTCCCAGGGCCAGTGGGGGTTGTCCCTGAGCCCTACAATACCGACCCACCACGTCCTGGGGCACAGGTCACCCCCTACGGCCATGGAGGAGGCACCAGGGGGCCGCCTTGGGGGGGCACTTGAAGTCACAGGCACCCGCGGGGCCATTGTTGTGCCAACTACCTGACGTTACCCTCAAGTAGTCAAGCAAGTCAACTACCAGGAGGCTGGTGTGTGTGTGTGGGGGGGGGGGGTAATGTTGGTAGTATTGGTGGTGGTAGTGGTGGCAGTGCGTAGCGTGGTGGTGGTTGTGGTGGTGACGGTGATGATGGTGGTGAGAAAGAGGGAAAGGGGTGAATGATAAGGAGGAGGGAAGGAGAGAAGGAGAAAGAGAGGAGGAGGAAGAGGAGGAGGAGGGGGAGACACTTGAACGAGGTGGCCGTCAAGTGCTTAACCATGCCGTGAGAACAACCCCCCCCCCCCCACCCCTGCACCGCCCAACCACCCAGAGCGTCACTCCACTCACTAATACCACCCAGCCACCACCTTCATGAATTACACAGTTCAATATAATATTTTACACACAAACGTAATCAAATACAGCTTTGAAATATGATTATGTTATTGTATACGATAATTACTTCACCCCTTTCCTGTGTGTTATGAATCCTGGTACTTCATCGTCACCTGTTACACCTTAACCATAGAATAGAAATTATTGACATTATTCCACGTAAAGATAAAAACACTAATGATACTAACAATGTACAGTACACCGCCCAAGTACTTCGCGCAGCACTTGAAGATGGGGAGGAGCCTATAGGAGGGAGGGAGGGTGTCAATGTACAATACAGACCACGAGCTTAAAACATATAACAGAAGAAATGGGTGGCAGAATCATGCATCACTTGACGTGCACAAGGACCACAGAGGAGAAGTCGTTGGCATTATCAACACGCCACTAAACGAATATAATAACCACGAGCCTAAACCCTATCATGGTGAAGTTATAGGTGGCAGTATCATGCGTCACTTAACCCATACAAGTACCACGAGCCTGTACTAAGTCAACAACAAGACGACCCGCTAAGGCTTCGTCACAATACCACCCAACAGGCGTCCCGGTGTTAGTGGTCATGCCTGAGTACACATGATCGACTCCCTGGTTAAGGTAAACATCCCCAAGTGACGAGAACAAATCACCAGCTGGATCCTCGTTAAACACTAGCTGATTGTTTGATGGGATAAACGACTAGTGGGAAATAAACGAAAACTATGAATTTGCCTCAGAATGAAAGACGCTTGTATTAAAACATTTTACTTACAAATACCCTCATACTATGTTAGTTTACTAACAATTCACACGGAGATAGTTCACTGACCAACTCACTCATACTAAAAATAGTTTACTTACAAATACATGCTCATACTAAGTTTACTCACAACACACATCACATGAAGATGCCGTGAGTTATTTTTGTGGTTTATCTTAAATCGACCAGTTAGACACATGCTCACATCTACACTTACGAAGAACATCAATCGAAAAACCTAAAAAAAAAAAAAAAAAAGACATGACGTGCAGTGTTCACCTCAGAGATGACATAATTGTATCAGGGATTTAAAATTACAACGATACGTTTTTTTGTGTGTGTAAAGGTGTTTATATTTAATTTGTGGACCCTTAAAATAAGTTCTATGCCAATATTAAACTCCTGATCTTTCTCCCTAACATACAGCTATCTTACTTCTAGTACCAAAAATGCGTGTTTAAACCATCATAGCTTATAGAAGTATATCTAACCTAACTCAACGTATTATAACTATACATTATGAGTTTGAGAAATCTGAGCCTATAGTGCAGTGGTTCTTAACCTTTTTTGAGTCGCGGACCCCTTTGAGAATCTGGTGAAAGCTATGGACCTCCTCCCTGGAAAATGCCCATAAAGCACATAAACACAACTTTGCATGCAATGAATATACTTTATTTTATTGAAAATTCATTGCCTCATACAGTGTATGACATACACAAAATATAATGAATATAAATGTTAAATTTTTATCTGACCTTCACGGACCCCCTGAAGCCCATCCATAGACCCCAGGTTAAGAACCCCTGCTATAGTGGGATGTTAGCCTATTTATTACATCTCAAAGAAATACAATTCTGTTTTATATGAAATATATTTTTTTTATAAATGATGAACCCAGAGAAATGAACGTCTCTTTAATTTTCAATTGTCGATGAAAACTGTATGTGCTGTACAGGTACTTAGAATACGCGCTTATTTGTCGAAGCGTAGTAATATAACATCATCACATTACAGATATACAATTCAATAATATTTTCTTCCGGAAATTAAGTGTGCTGTAAAACATTTTTTTTATACATATTATGTGTTAATGTTGTTCAATGGTTAATGGCTTTACTAAATAAATACCAGTGTTGTGGAGGTGTGACATGGTGGCTTCCGAGCGAGCAGTCGATGATTGAGGGTTCCGCGGGCAGGTTATCTCCCCGCCCCTCTTGTCGTCTTGTCGTGCTGGGCAGCCAAATATGTGCTCTCAGTCTCCCGCTGTCGGCCGCTGAAAAGGCGCCGCCGAACTAATGAAACGTAGCATACAATTATGGCGGGAGAGGAGGTACAATGGCAAGTCGTGCAGTCAATAGCTCTCCACCAGCCAAACTCCTGCCTCCCAAGGCTCATTACTCCCTTCAATTTCGCCAGTTTCTTCTTCAAATATTTGCCTCATTTTTTAATCTAAAACGGAATATTTCTTCCTATAGACAGAAAGTTATATCGAGTGTAGAATCACATTCGTGTGGGTCGGAGTTGGGTGTAGTAGTGAAGAGATGCCGTGGCCTGGAGCGGGGTTCGGGACACGGGCGTGGGAGCACAAGATGGCGGGCGGCGCGGGGTGAATGGTGGAGGCGTGGCTGGCCGGGCCAAACAAACCAAATAAAAAACACATTCACATTGAATCCTCGCGGAAATCCGTGTGTGCCCAACAGTTTTGATTGTGATAAAGTTCATTAGCAGTTAATCTGTTAGTGGGCGGGACAATGCCTGGGTGGGGGCAGGGAGCTCCCGCAGCCCATGTTCAAAGCCCACCAGCTGCCAGTTCCCCTCCGCCTCCCGACGAGGTGCCACGGGGGGCGCTCGGCACTCACACTACATAATATGCACTTAAGATTCCACAACCACATCTAAGACGCCAACTTGCGCCACAAACAGCGCGGGACGGAGGACTGTGGGTTATGGAGTCGTTAGCTTGGCAGGGGACGCCGCGTGGGGTCTTTCATGTCATCCTCTACCATTCAAACTTGACGTCGAACAAGTAAACAATTGCGGCCTTACAGCTTCACCGGCCGTATTATATCATTGTGTGTCAGTGCAGCAGAGGACGGCTATTCATCTGCATATTACGGTTGAGGGTTAACAAACATCAACACTACGAGATTAACATCACCTACACCTAAGGAACGATTTACATGGCTCGTATTAAACACTGCATCCATCCTTACAACTCAAACAAATAAAACATTAATATTAAATAAAAAACACCATACAGGAACAGAAGGCAGAGGGAGAGAAGTTATGTGAAAATATATTGCACAGTGTAACATGTTAGTTGAATCACCTGTTGCTAGCTGCATGGGGCCATCGTGTGCGCGTGCGGGCCGACAGGTGTAGCAGCCAGGTATCAGCTCCCACACTGCGGCCTGCTGGCGGGGTCACACTGCCTCACTAACCATATTGTCACCTCTGAAATATGTTATACCTAGTGTTTAATATACAAATATGTTATGTATACCGTTTATAGGAGAGTGAGGCAATTTCTCTCTTTCCTTTATACTTTTACAGGTCATTTCAACTTTACTATTTAAGTATTTCATTCCCAGACGAAATATGTCACAACAGTATTTCCGATTACGTTAACTCTTGCGACTTCTTTTATAATAGATTCCCATCACCCACATCCAAACAGATAAAAAGAAAAAGGAAATATTTTAAATTATTTACATCCTGCTTCATGATCGAATGTTTTCAGACGCGAGAATTATAACAATGCCGCCACAACACATACACTACTGGCCACCTGGCGTGCTGGTGTTATCATGTATAACTACACTTCAACAACTCGAGACTTTAAGCGCATGCATATTCAAGCCCTAAAATCGTATTTAAGGTCTGTACTCGCATGTTTAAGATCTCTACGCGGGTACTTAAGGTCTCTACACGCGTATTTAAGGTCTACGCGCGTATTTAAGGTTTCTATGTGCATATTTATGGTCTTTAAGTGCGTATTTAAGGTCCGCGCCTATTGGAGGTCTCTACGCGCGTATTTAAGGTTTGTACTCACGTATTTAAGGTCTATACGCACATATTTAAAGTCTCTACGCGAGTACTTAAGGTCTTTAAGCGCCTATTTAAGGTCTTGACGTGCGTATTTAAGGTCTTGACGTGCGTATTTAAGGTCTTTAAGTGCGTATTTAAAGTCTCTAAGTGCGTATTTATGGTCTTTAAGTGTATTTAAGGTCTCTACGCGCATATCTAAGGTCTACGCGCGTATTTAAGGTCTCTACGCCCGTATTTAAAGTATTTAAGCGCGTATTTATAAATCTTTCAAGTTTTAATTCTAAAATGTCTATTTATCTCTGTATCTAAATAAGCGTGAAAACGTCGTACAGTCACGAGAGGAAAAATCTGACAGTTTAACAATAACAGAGACGGGCAGCAGGCGGTAGCAGTTCCCCGTAACGGACTTTTAAATGTTTTAAGAATTGCTGGTGAGCGAGGCCTTTGTAGTCCCCCTGGCGGCCATTGTCCCAACCTTGTATTGTCGACTTCACTAACGACCTGGGAGTTGGTTCTTTTCGCTTATGGCTATTCACTTTTTCTGGATGTGTATATCGTGTTTGTCATTGATTGGGACGTAATCCTGGATATGTTAGGGATAATTGTTGGTTCCCGTCAGCCCCAATCCACTGGTCAAGCCAAGAATTCGATTTATTACAGAGAAAGAATCCAATTTATTTTACTTCTCTTTTAAATAACATTGTGCTTTATTTGTGAATATACATGCTATATTTAGGGAATATTAATGTAATGCTTAAGGTCTGCTTACCTGGAGAGGACGTTCCGTGTTCAGAAGTACCTCAGTGTGGCCGACAGATAGTATATATTATTTTGGGGGCGAAACTTAATTTAATCGACGTAGTTAACCATTGCTTGTATACCTCTTAACTGTTTATGTACTTGTTGAATCAATGTTAACTAGTATTACGATTTCAATCTATCTAATTATATATGTACCTATTACAGTCAGTGGGTGTTGACGTGTTCACAAAAGGTAGCACGTTTATGTAAGTCTCACAAAGGAACATTATGAGTGGCTCACAACTCGTGGGAATTATGTGCCTGTTAGCTTTATGCCCTGTGTGTGAGTGTGTGTGTAGAGATTCAGCATTGGATCAGATGTGCATCTCAAGCCTTTGGCAGACTCCGAAACCATGTCTTCAGCTGTAGGGAGCTGATATTGTCTACAAAGTTACACGTATATCGAGCAGTGGTCCTCCCCACCCTGCTATATGGCAGCGAGACATGGGTCACATACAGGAGGCACCTCAAGGCACTTGACAACTTTCACCAACATAGTCTACGTTCCATCCTCCGAGTTGGCTGGGAAGACAAGAGAACAAATGCCAGTATCCTTGCTGATGCCAACTGTAGGAGCATCGAGGCTACCATTATCCACGAACAACTACGCTGGACTGGCCATGTTAACCGCATGGACGACAGTAGACTGCCAAAGCAGCTACTTTACAGTCACCTAACGAATAGTAAACGTAACGCTGGCGGGCAACTGAAAAGGTATAAGGATAGTCTTAAGACAAACCTGAAAACGTGCCAAATCGACCCCCTCACCTGGGAGACGATTACTCCACACCAACGCTTGGAGGAGCACCACACGAGAAGGTCTCAATACTTTCGAGTTAGCCCAACTGTATACCGAGGCAGACAAGCGCCAACGCCGGAAAGACGCTGCCGCCGCCCCTCCCGCAGTCGATGTAGCCCTCCACATGTGCAGCATCTGTGAACAACTCTGCCGGTCCCGTATCGGCCTCTTTAGTCACCTCAAAACTCACCAATGAAGGTGACATCTTTAATAACTCATATCATTTTATCATAGCTGGATGATCGTCATACTCGATTCCGAGTGACAGCAAAGTAGTAGTAGCAATATAGTGTTTGTGTGTGTGTGTGTGTGTGTGTGTGTGTTTAAACTCTTAGAATCTTGCAAAATGAAACAAAATATATCCGTGTACAATACTGTATAGAATAAATAAATACAATACACAAAAAGATATGTATAATTAATTGAACGATAAGGTGCTACGAATAATAAGCAATAATATACTTACTACGCTACCCCGAATGGCCTTCCACAAGACAAACTTTGTGAGCAGTAGAAAACGATGCCCTCACCTCCCTACACACAGCTTAGTCACAGTAAATTACAAACTACGGTACACGTAAATACAATAACTGAATGCTGTACCGCCCTAAAGTCCCTAATAGTAAAGTAAGCTACCCATCCAAGATTTGGGTGAAATAGAGATGCCCTGAGTTCGAACCATGGACCCGTAGGACAAAAGGCGAGCACTGTATGAACTAAGCCGCCGCATATAACATACAGTACACAACGGTAGTCAGTTATAGGTTAATGTGGGAGATCCTGCCTAAATTAACCTTAACACAGTTTTAGTAATTCAATTTAACCTAACTCATCCTTTTACCTATCTGCCTAACTTAACCTAACTTTGACTTACTTAATATTAAAACCTAACCTAACTAAACCCAAAATAATTATCCTTCGTCCCCAAAGGGTTTAGGTCTTTATAGGATAAACCATCGCCCTCAAAAGGTCATATTTTGAACCATCGCCCTCAAGGGGTCATATTTTGAACCATCGCCCTCAAAGGGTCATAGATTGAACCATCGCCCTCAAAGGGTCATAGATTGAACCATCGTCCTCAAAGGGTCATAGATTGAACCATCGCCCTCAAAGGGTCATAGATTGAACCATCGTCCTCAAAGGGTCATAGATTGAACCATCGCCCTCAGAGGGTCATAGATTGAACCATCGTCCTCAAAGGGTCATAGATTGAACCATCGCCCTCAAAGGGTCATAGATTGAACCATCGCCCTCAAAGGGTCATAGATTGAACCATCGCCCTCAAAGGGTCATAGATTGAACCATCGCCCTCAAAGGGTCATAGATTGAACCATCGCCCTCAAAGGGTCATAGATTGAACCATCGCCCTCAAAGGGTTAGACCGTTAGAAATTTAATCATCGTTCATTAAGGGTTTTTTCTTAAACCATCGTCTGAAAGATATTAATTATCTACTGTACTCCATAGTTTCGTTCAACAGACGTACCTACAACAGTAGCAGTTAATATGTATATGTGTGTTGCAGTAAATTTCCGAACTACGTACTGACTATAATAATTGTACTTCAGGTAAAGTATTACTGCGTGTCTCGATAGTCAATATATTCCATAATTAATTACATCATCCTTAAACTACTGGATATATCTCCTATTATCAATACTACGAATCAGTTTATAAACACTGATGATAATGTATAAGATTATACTATATAGATTAATAAATATTTTTCTCGGCAGATGATAATGGGGACGTCTCGCAAGACTGCCATGCCCACCCATCACCGCCCTCACCAAGCAGCATTACCACCTCCACCACCATACCCTCTCACACACTCACCTCACACGCCTCCACGCTCACCACACACACCTCAACGCTCACCTCACACGCCTCAACGCTCACCACCCTCACCGAATCACTACTCGCAGCCTCCACGCCAGCAGTGGTGAGGGCGCCAACGGCAACTATACTGACCACGCCCACCCTCACCAAACTCCCGTCAGGCACGCCCACCAGCCCGCCCATGCTGGACACCTCGAGGAGTCCGTCACCCGGGGGCGAGGACCCACCTGACGATGCTATGGGAGACCTGGTGAGATAAATGCCCACTTTTTATAGTGTGTGTGTGTGTGTGTGGGTGCGTGTGTGTGTGTGTGTGTGTGTGTGTGTGTCTCCAAGCTTCTTTACACAATATATTTGGATTACCTCACTAGATTTTTTCAAGCTGTTTTCTTTTTCTTCTTTGAACGTTTAATAACGATTCTGTAAGACCAGTAATTTTGTAAAAAAAAAAACAACAACTCAGTATCGTAACATTACATTAACCTATAGTCTAACCTAACCTAACCTGGCCTAATCTTAATCTAACCTATCATAACCATACCTAACATAACATACAATTACCTTAGTTACTGATGCGTAGTTATACATTATAACACGTAAGACCTTAGTTACTGA
The DNA here is from genome assembly GCA_958450375.1 of Homarus gammarus. Taxonomy (NCBI): domain Eukaryota; kingdom Metazoa; phylum Arthropoda; class Malacostraca; order Decapoda; family Nephropidae; genus Homarus; species Homarus gammarus. The sequence goes on along the minus strand of CAUDMG010000499.1, from coordinate 173,025 downwards.
TGCGTAGTAATACATTATAACACGTAAGACCTTAGTTATTGATGAGTAGTAATACATTATAACACGTAAGACCTTAGTTACTGATGCGTAGTAATACATTATAACACGTAAGACCTTAGTTATTGAAGTGCAGTTAAACATCAACATCCTGGACGCAGGTGTGTGAGGTGGGTGACGGAACCAACAAGAGGGAGGAGGAGAAGAAGAAGCCTCGTCGCCGGAGGACAGCCTTCACCCACGCCCAACTCGCTTACCTGGAGAGGAAGTTCCGTGTTCAGAAGTACCTCAGTGTGGCCGACAGATCCGACGTGGCCGAAGCTCTCAACCTGTCAGAGACCCAGGTGAAAACTTGGTATCAAAACCGCAGGTAAGAGAAGGTTATAGTTATGCACGGGTTTCTAAGATCCTGTAGTCTAACACTGTTGTCTTATCTGGAGCTGGGGGGGGGGGGGGCGTATTACGGACGGATCACATCCAGACATCGGATTTATTTGCACTTAGATGATTATATTCTAGTGTTTCAGAAAATGACCATAGGTTGTCAGTAGTGTTTGTAAATTAAACATTAAGGCTTAATTTTAAATGTTACGAAGATAAATTTCAGTTAATGACCTTATGAACCTATTAATTGTTTGGTTTATTACAGTCCTTGTTAGTTATGGTGTTACATTACTGTTATTGTCATTAGTACCATAGTATAGTAGCAGTAATGTATGTAATATTTGTAATAGTAGTGGGAGAGCTGTGGCCGAGTACATAGTTTTCGCCTCCAGTCCTATAGCTCGCTGCCTGGGCACCCCCAGTCTACCCAGCTGAATATGGGTACCTACTTTATGTTGAGAAAGCGAAGGCGGTTGAGTGCAGCGACAGCCTGACTTCTTCCGTGTGTATCGAAGGGTTTAGTATATGTTCTGTAGTGTGTTGTATTCAGGCTGCCCCTTATGGTCGTCACGCATGTGGAACCCGTTTTTCAGTAACAATAGTAATCGTGACATGTCTATTGCAGGACCAAGTGGAAACGCCAGAATCAGATGCGCTTAGAACAGCTGCGTCAGAGTGCAGGTGTCGGGGTGGACAAGGAGTTACTAGGGGGGTCTGGGGGCGATGCCAGCTCCCCCACCGACCATCTGGGTGTGGTGGCCCCTACGTGTTGCCCCCCGTACTTCTTGCCTCCCGTAGATCGTTCCTGTTTCATCACCACTGCTGGACTGTTTACTCGCCTGCCCTACACCCCCTCCTGCCACTTGTGACCCCAGCCTGACCCCTGACCTCTCTCCTACACCCCCTCCTGCCACTTGTGACCCCAGTCTGACTCCTGACCTCTCTCCTCCTCCCCTTCTTCTTCCTTTCACCTCCTTCCTCCTCCCCCACACACTCCCTCACCCCCCCCCCACACTTTACTCTAAGAACTGAACTTTCCTCACCAAATGGTCAATATAAGCCTGGCTAACATGTCCCAAATACCCTGTATATAACCTGAGTGTTATTTGTACTACTGTGTATATGTATGTGTGCGAGAGCGACTTAATATTTGTGTAAAATATAAAATAGTTAAGTATTTAGATATTTCATATACATTCAGAAACATTTACTGTACACTAACCCTTAGTTTATATATACAAGAAAAATAATTTGTGTTGAACTTAGTGGAATGAATTAAATGTAAAATGAATACTAAATGAATTATATCTTAAGGTTTTCATAAACACAAGTGCAAAGTATTCTGGTATGTCAACAGCTTACACCAGGACGGAAGTGTTCACTTTGTATAATAATTATCGTAATAAAACCAACAATGATAAACTATACTCACTTGTAAATAATAATATATTATTCTCAATTGTAAAATATTTTAAAGTAAAAAGCGGTACCAATAATCTACTAAACCTGCCTGGAAAATCTCTCTTTCTGGGCAAAATACTATCTACGTTCAATTTATTCACTCTTGTTTTCCTATTCACTAACAAATCCCATATTTAATTATCTATTCACAAACTCATCAAGTTCCACTAAGTTTATCACAGGTATTAACTTAATAAACTTAATTAACTAATAACACCTAAACAACTTTCTAAATGTTAAAATTGCTTGATTATGACCATGTATTCAGCCAAGGAAGGTCATCATGGCATGGGCGAGGTGTTGTGGGGATGGTAGCCGATGTTTCAAATATATTTCTGATTTGTACGATATTTTAAACTGATTTATGTATATAAGTGATTTGATGGTAAATTTAATATTGTTAAATGAGTAGTATCAGTAACAAACCTAACCTAACCTGACCTGATTTGTTTTACAAAACCACTTAACCTATAGCGCAACCTAACCAATTTACCGCAAATCTTAATACTGTAATAATGTTAACAAGAAAGGCCACTATAGAAGATATATATACATACATATATATATATATATATATATATATATATATATATATATATATATATATATATATATATATATATATATATATATGTATGGAATTAAAATAATGAAAACGGTATGTCAACCCAATTTTGCAGACATTCCACGGCGTCCTAATGATTTAATCGACTTAATCTAAAAAGGAAAAATCAGCCCAACCCAAAAAGACATAATCGGTCCAGTTATCCTTAAAACACATAACGTAAATACTAAGCTTTATTAATACAAAGGTCAGGTATGCAAATGGACATTATTCCTGTATATCATTTTCTTTTGGTGATTTTTACATTAGGGTGCTTAAAAGTAAATACGATATATGTCGCCTTTAGTGTGTGTGTGTGTGTGTGTAAAGGTTGTCGTGTAGTTCACAGCCACAAACTCCGTCTGGTCACACACTATGCTGTTGTATAATGGAGCTGTGACCTTCCTGGCTACAGGGTGTGTTGAGATACCAGGTTACCATAGGTGGCCATGACGTCACTGTGAAGGTCAGCTAAGCACCACACTATCAACCAAGGAATATCGAACGAAGAAATATTATAACTCCCAAAGAATTGTGTGATGCTAATTAAGTCAATTCTAGTTACTCGCTCTGGCGTAGGGTGGCGCCACTACCATCAACTGTCATCTGCTGTATTTACATCTTGGAATCTTTATAATAATAATTTCGCTTTTATTTTCGAAAGGGGACGTAATTTTGAGAAATAGTAACACAAATCAATTTATAAATGCTTAGAGTTTAATGAGAAAATTTTAAGAACAAACCGTGTACTTGAAATTTTAGTATACTGTATTTTTAATCGAAATGATTACACATTATCGCTCAGGAAAGTTCAGGATTAATTTACGTTTTTTAAATAGGACGTCAAAGTGAAAAGCCATGCATTAATTGTGTTACGCTGAATAAAAAAATATGAATAGACGTAACATTCATACTCATCATAATTGTCATATCTTTACTTAACATGCAGACAAATATTTTCCGTATCCACCGCTTGGGCGAGTCAGTCACGTCTCTGTTACGCACTGTTGGCAAGTACTGGGCATGTTCTGGCTTCAGAAAGTAACTGTACCTGCGCCAGTGTTGTTAAAGTTTGTCTTGAATGAGCTCACACTCGGTGCCGTCACAACGCTCTCTTGGCAGATCGTCCTTTAAGTTTGTCCTGAGTTCTTTAAGCTTAGATTGTGACCCCTGTTTTTTCATAATATTTATAAGAAAATTGTGATTTATGCTCTGAAGGTATTGTACTTCATTTTTAGCATCAAGGAATAAAATGTAAACTATTAAATATTTCCATTTAATGTCCATTACTTATAATTGAAAGTTTCATAAAGCACCTATCAATATCTTCTTTAGTAAAGATTTATACAGTTAATTGAATCCAAGTAAATTACTTTCTACTGTACTGTTCCTATGATGTCCATGAGTACATTTTCTATGAAGTTCAAAATATGTAGCTCAAGAAACAGTAATAGTTTGCCCTCACTTTATAAACGTTTTCTTCGGAAACTTGGTCGCTCTGCCACGTCACGGTCTGAATGTGACAATTCATTAAATATACCCGGTAATGATTTTAAGGAAGAGGTATACGGTACTTCCTAATTGGATATTTCTTACTATCAACACTTATACCTGTAAAAAATAGTCATATGCTGAAAATACAGGGTGACGCATAAGTCGCTTTACCGAGATTTTATATACCTGGTACTTTTACTTTTATCCTCTTCGCCACTGATCGGCTTGCTTGGGCGGTCGGTCACTGTTGGCAAGTAGGCCTACGGGGCAGCACTGGTTCTTGAATGTACATTAATATATGTACCTGCGCCAGTGTTAGTAAAGTCTGGGTCTTGAAAGAGCTCACACTCGGTGCCGTCACAACACTGTCTGATAGATTGTTCCAAGAGTTCACAATTTTCACTCCGAAAATGTTTGTCATTACAGTTTTTTGGACTTGCGGCGTCTTCAACTTTGAGCTGTCACCCCTTAACCCCTTGTGAGGCGGGCGTGCGCCACCTCCAGGTACGGGCACTCGACTAAGTAATGTCCTCCGAGAGACGTTTATAAACACGCGCCGCCCTGCATATTCCCGGGGTCACATTTATAAATATTAATATTTGTTCAAATGAGGTAAATTTTAGATACGTATTCAGCACTAATATCTTGATTATGGTGTTCCATAAGTCTCAAAATATATTTTTATAATTTTTTTGCTCAATTTAGGTAAATTTTATAATAATTTTGATGGAGTGATACATCAATATTTCACAAAAATTTTCTAATAAAGTGTACGGTTAACACCATTTTAATTAACAATAATATGGTACAGAATATCTAAATTTTGATTATATTTTTGTTAACGTATGATAACAATAACTCATGATAATTGTTTACAGCCAAAAGCTTGTGAAAAAGACTATAGTAAAATAATATGGAAACAATGCTTCTGTTTACTGAGGCCTGACAATATCATGTTGGAAGACTATCATGGTCATGGAGGCTGAACACCACCGCCAACATTATTTATATATCTGACGGAACGAACGAACAAAAATCCAAATCACCCAATATCAACCTAAAAACTAATCAAAATTTTTTAACCAAACCCAAGATAAAGGTTCTAGGCTGGTTTTGGTAAGGTCAGATTAGTTTGAGTTAGACAACGTTAGGTTTGGTTCATAATATACGGTATTATCTACTGGAATAAAATAGAGTAGTAGCAGTTTTCCCAGAGTGTAGTCAATGACGTCATTACCCACCAGTGGTATAGTGTATAGATTGAAAATTACCAACAAGGAGTGGCGTTAGGTTAGTTTAGTAAACAAGTTAGTTAGAGGGGTTGCTAGTCAGGGGAGTCTAGTAATAAGTGCTGCTAGTGCCGTTGTGGCCTGGTAGTGTTGTGTACCGAATTGTAAACAAATAATAGTTTACCTTCTACATGGCGTTTCATTTGATAATCCTCAATATTTATAAATTTACACAGATGGCATTATTATTATTATTATTATTATTATTATTGCTTCCTCAACATACAAAAATATTGATAAAATACATACATATAAAAGTAGCTATACTTAAAAAAGTTATGAACACTATAGACTTCCAGTGTCTGGAGGCCACCGTTCTTGATACACTTGAAAACTCCATCCTCTGGAAATGAGACCTGTCTGACTATTGATAAACAATTGATAGGGAAAAAGGCACAGCAGAATTATGACTACAAACATGATAATATAATGTTTGCAGTTAATAAATATATATTGCTTTCCCGTGCGGCATCTTACACCTCCCTCCAATATTCAATTACAAAGTGTTCTTATCTAACGATAACGGTCACTTAAAAACTCGTGAATGAAGAAAATAAAACTGACACTTTCAAATGAAGTTGTGTATGTAAAGTATTTTGCAGATTCTTTGAAGTATATAAAAGATATTGTGGGGTTCAAGATGTTTGGTTCACTCAGGATGGGATGGAGAAAGGAAACTCACAATGTGCTCTCTGTACACTGTTGTATTGGATGCACAATGCAGCTTGGTGCTGGGAAGGCAGCATGGTTACAAGCGTGATGTAGAGAGAGCAAGTTGGTGAGGGTGCTCAGAGAAGGACAGCTTGTGGGTCGCCATGCTTTCCGGCGGGAGAGAGGACCGCCAGGCAGGCGGAGGAGGAGGTGTTGCTGGCTGCGGCTGTAGGTAGAAAGAGAGATCACCACGAGGTCAGGTCTTAAATAGTGGGGGTAGGCGTGCCTTAGCAGTTGACCCCCGCTCCGTGGTGTATGGCGGCGCTGGTTGACCTAGACCACGAGGCATACACTGGGGAATTGGTGGGGTCGGCTAGGCAGCGACAAACAGCGTTTGTAGGGGGGAATTCCACGACACTATTCTAAATTGTTTTGGGGTAGGCTATATTATAACACTTCTATTTTTTACAGTGTAGCTAAAATAATATAAGCCTAACTTTGAACTTGGCAGTTGTACAGGCAACAATGAAATCTAATATTGTCTATCATGTATTCTTTGGACAGGTGTGTTCACACAGGAATAGATGGAGAGGCCGTGAAGAAGTTCAACACGTGGCTCAAATGCAAACAATCATATCAGATGTACAGTATTTATGAATATCAACATCAATAGAAAAATTACACAAGTAATTCATTAAAATTATTAAAAATTCGATACTGAATACTTTTAAAATAAAATTTAATTATTTAACATAGGATGATAATTACCCTGTAGTTTATATAAATATCCTCATTGTCGAGCATAAATCCTGACTTGACCACATACATTGGCACAAGCCAATCAGGTTGAAACAATACATTTCATCTGAGCAAAACAGGCCATAAAAATTGACATTTCGTGGGAAAAACAACAGAAGCTGGGAAAGTTGACAGAAAAAGTACCAGACAACAGTCAGGGTATGTAAGTTTGGAGACTCGTTCCAGTTTCACTAAATTCAAACAATTTTTTTACCCTGACTGTACAGTACGAAGGTTCTATGAATTAAAGGTTCAATATATCTAAGGTTTATTGGTTCAAAGGTTAATTTTTAGCACCTCGTTTCTAGCCTCAGCTATCTGTTACTGGTGCAGTACAGTGCCAGTGAATTTATTTGATTCATGAATTTACTTATGAATCAAAAGTATTTGTTAATCAGTCCTGATTCATGAGTATTTATGATTAATGAGTACAGTATTAATAATAAGTGAATATTATAATACAGTATTGAGTATTCATGGTACAGTAAGATATATGGATATTGTATTTGTGCTTTAATTTGCTGGCTGTCAACTGCAGGCTGATCAATGCAGCCAAAACAGACAGGGGGTGATGGAAATACAACACCAAGCCTGAGTTAGGAGAGAGGGGGGTGGAAGGAATGTGAAGGGATGGGGGGTACAGTTGAACTACTGTACAGTACGGTAAACCCTTGATAACTCAGCATATATGGGGCTCTGGCCTTGCCGAGTTATCCCAAATTCAGACTTATCAAGGCACTTCCCTCCTCATACAAAAATACAATAAAAAATTATCAATGTATATATGTTTACATGTACTGTAATTACTAAATGCAAAAAAGTAACACTTACTAGTACTGCAGGTGAAGAATGAAGCATCATAGTAGGCGACACAGATGCATGGTAGGTGATATAGAGGTACGGTAGGTGACAGAAAGGTATGGTAGGTGACACAGAGGTATGGTAGGTGATGCAGGTGGCTAGATATGCCTTAATTTTCCCAGATACTGTAATTTTACATATCTCGGCATTCCGAGTTATATTAATACATTCCGAGACCATATTCATGCCGAGTTATGTGATATTCCGAGTTATTGAGGGTTTACTGGATATCGTATGTCTGGACATGCAGTCGAACAAATGTGGGCGACTGTGCTTCAGTAGCAAATATAAGGTTAAATTTCTCTTAATACTGTCCAATGTTTCTGACTTCCAGCCATCAGTAAGCCACCACCTGCTGGATCACCACTGACAGTGAGCCATATATATATATTTTTTTCAATACTTTTGGCCATAGAAAATTTCCTTATTGAATCAAGACTATAATTTTTCATCAGGGAAGTCTTAAAACACTTATCTAACTATTTTTTTCCAATAAATAAGAATGAAAACAAAATACAGTACAGCATGCCCGGATAATTCACAGATTTTGATTTTGCAGTCCTCTATTATTTGTGGATGACACCCTGGATGTACCCAAGAATGTCTGTGGGTAGTTTTAAAGTTGGCAGCATTTTTGCGGCTGGGACAGGGAGCGCGCGAGTTTTGTGACGTCCCGCAAGGTGTCTCTCATGTCTTGGGAGGCTGGCCCATGCACCTCAGTTCAGGTTCAACACTTGTCCATCTCGCGTGTGTGTTACTCTGCTCTCTTAACAACTGTGCTCCTTCTGCTTGTGATGGCTCCCAAACACCCTCAACCACCGTCATCCAGCTGCAGGAAAGTGTCCAAACAATTGAAGAGAGAAAAGAAGGTCATGACCTTCATGGAGAAGAAACAACTGCTGGACAAACTTAGGAGTGGCCAAAACTTTGCCGCGTTTGGCTGGGATTGTGGCATCAACAAATCAACTGTCCGTTACATTAAGAAGAAAGAGGAAATACTACAGGACATTTCTACATAGTGACAGTGAAAAAGGTAAGATTGACTGGGAGTGAATACATACACTGGTTGATTACGAGTTGTTGATAATTTTTATAATGGTTGGGGCTGGGCTGTTCTTATAGCATGTGTCTAAACACACACACACACATATACAATGCAGGTAAAAGAAATAATTGTCCTTAGGGCAAACACGTAAAGGGATTAAACATTTCTTTGGACACAAGTAAAAAGATAACCCCCGGTCAGCAAATGTTATTTGCGGATTTTGCTATTTGTGGCCATCTTGAGAATCTTACCCCTGCGAATTTGAAGGGCATGCTGTATCTCTTTATATAATCATGAGTTGAAGATAAAACATACCCAGATATGTCTGATATGGATAAATAAATGTTAATTTATATTTTTTACATCATTTATAGAAAGTATTACATTTTTATAAACAAAATACTTAAAAAAAATACAGTACAGAATATTTCAGAAAAATAACAGAAAATACAAGATAATGACTGAAACCCTAAAAAAAAAATATAAAAATAAAACAGTGTTATGTGGGGGAAATATTTTGTACACCACCAAGCAGAATGCAAAAGATTAATTAAATACACAACATGGTTTTTGTAGCATCTTCTTGACACAATTCTCATAAGAAATGGTTCATGTGGTAGAAGAGTTCCTGACACAAAATGCATAATTAGTAGTCCATGTGCTACCTTAATAAAGGTCATATTTTTACTTTGTATGAATACTATTATATTTAAACAAGTTCCAAAACCCTAAGCTTGGTTGAGGTTTATCTCTCTTTGTTTGAGTTTACATGATACAGTAGTCTTGGGTTACTTCATGATTTATTTACTATTACACAGCTATCCTAAGTTACTACCATTTCTCTATGCTGTACACAGGTAGTCTCGGGTTACGAACGTCTGACTTACAAACATCAGAAGATATGAATGAGATTAAACTTTAAATTTACAGTATTCTATTTACCTGATGACTTATTTTTTACTTTAATTTACTGTATTTTGTCATTCTATTTCTTCTTTTCTCTTAAATTAAGTGACTTCAGATGTATATAAGGACTTAGGCTATGATATACAGTAGTGGGATTTTAACATTGTTCTGTAAGTAAGGTATGCACAATAGCATGTGCTTTGACTTAAGTATATTTTCGACTTAAGAACGTGCCCAGGAACAAACTAGTTCATAACCCGGGGACTGCCTGTACTTAAAGGGTCAGGAACCAAGTTGGTTGTATGCCAAATCCGCAATTACGGGTGATTGTTTGCACAACTTGAGTAAATTTTTCTGTACAATATACGATAAAAAATGCTTTCTTACCCCGTGAAAAGCCCCCAAACTGGGTAGGACTAAATTATTTCCATCCTGAACATATGCATTCTTGTTTACATTCAGGATGGCTTTTGTTTCATTCATGGAAAAAATTGTCTCTGTACAAACTGTTAGTAAGTGCCGAGCCAGTGTTGACTAAGTCAGGTAAAAAATGAACTTACACTTGGTCATATCACAAAACTCTCTGGCTGGTTATTACAAGAATTTACAACTCTTATTCTAAAAAAAAGTTCACTCAGACAGTTTTCTGAAACTAAAATTTCTTTAACCTAAGGCTGTGACATCCCATGAGGTGGGCATCCACTAGCTTCCGAAATGGACACTCAACTGAGTAATGTTACCTGAGGTGCTTATAAATATCTACTGAATCATATATGTTTTTGTCCTCACATTATTTATTTCTTGAGATTAAATAAAAACATTAAAACTAAAGATGATCATGTTGTGAACTATAGACCCCCCCCCCCCTTCCCATTAATTTACGAGAATGTGTCACATAACACTGCTGACACGCATTCACAACCTTGATCCCATCCGACCTCACCTCATTGCCTGCTTCCATTGCTGCATGAAATTAAATCTATTTTAACTAACTTTCTCAGACCTCGGAGTCGGAGCCCATGGTGATATCTGGCGTCAGTATTACATAGTTAGAGGTAGTCGCTTGATACCTCCAGTACTATTTACGGATCACACAAAGTAAAATTTAGTGTACTATTCTTATGCTCAAACTGGAAATAGAGTACTGTACTTCAATTATATTGTCTTTTATTAATTTATTTTGTAATACTGTACTATTGAAATATATTAAATATTACGGTTATGGCGGGCTAAGGTCGTTGTAGTTAGTATAGTCTATTGATATATACATGACTATGGTAAGTACCAATGCGACTCCCAGATGAGCCAGAGGTAGGCAGGCCTACAATCGTACATACTCGTATATGCCCTAATACACTCTTGTAAATACATTTGTGAATGCACAGACAAAATCCACAGGGTGCAATGACATATACTGTACTATATTTCTCGGGCTGGTAAATAAAAAGTAGAAAGGCCAATAACAGAAAATCCAATTTTATAAGGGTAGGGCTGCACTCCAAATCAGTTATTTTTCAGTGCTATAAGAGCCAGTGTCATCAATTCATTTAGGTGTGTAACCATAAGCCAAGATCCTGAGCCAAAGTCACTCAATAAATAAAAGATATGTGTGTGCAAGAAAGGAAAAGACAATATCAACATTCGCCCCCCAACACCACAGTAAAAAAAAAAAAAAAAATAATTATAAAATAAATATATAAATAAATTGGTTATGGCCTTACATGGAGCTCATCTGATATCACAGAATAGCTTAGTTTAAAACATCTCTACAACTTCCTTTCAACAGTTAGAGCCACAGGCATATGGTCTGACAGTCCACCAATGACAGTGCTAAACCAAAAGGCAGTGGGCTTGACCATGTCACCATTTCTCAGTATCAGGTGATCTATTCTCCGTCGACCACCTTCTTTTATGGCTTCCACCATTCCTGATGGACCTGGCTTGGGGTTAACCCACATCAACTCCAAGGTCTGTTCCTGTTGAAGATACAACTTTCATTCATTAGCATGCTCTATACATGAATATCCCACAAGCAAGCAAGCAAGCACATGCACACACACACACCAAAAAAAAAAAAATCCTATACAGTAATTCTAAACATAATACTGTACAGTAATCAATAACAACTTTTGATACTACAAAGCATATTCATAAACACTTGGATCAATTGACCTGTCTCTATAGTCTGGTTCACTTTAATGGTGAATTTAATGTCTGTAAAGATAAATTTGCTTGAAAACATTAAGTTTCAAGTTATGAGTTAAATAAATGTTTTAAATAGAGAATATTTACCGTTGAAGTCACAAACAAATTCACACTTTCAGAGAACACATTCATCACTACCTCTTCTCTTTTCACTAATTATTATGTACATCAAGACAAATGACACCAAACATACAGTATAAAGCAACAGATAATAATGACCATTTTACAAAGAGTAGAATCAAGTGTGAACACCACTTATTCACATAACGTTACGGGGAGGTAGTGCGCTTGGTGGAAGAGCCACTTAGCTGAGCGGTAATTGAAATACAGGTATTGTTATTCAGACTGTTCACTTTATATGTATCAAAGGGTGGGGAGAAACTTTGTTGCCAGAAGTCTCATCGAGAATTTGTTTTATTATGTAAGTGAAACAGATCAAAGTGTGTGTTAACAATATTTTATAGGTCATTCTTTCTCTCAATTTTGTTAAGATGGGAAAATGTAAAACCAGAAAACATTCCTGTGGGAGAAATGTTTATGAAGGGAATTATTATTATTGTACAGTCAGGGTCAGGAATTTGTGATATAGTTGGGCCATAGGGCGAGCGGACCGTTACATTCTCACTTGACAGCGAATCACTGTGCCAAATCTCGCTGACGTCACAAACATGAATGGTCAAACAGCCAATTCACAGGGATATACAGTTTAGGTTATTTCAACAAGTCAGAACTTTACCATTGCAAGAGGTATACCCAAGTTAATAATATTATTATTAATATAGCAACAAGTCAGAACTTTACCATTGCAAGAGGTATACCCAGGGTAATAATAATATTATTAATATAGTAACCTATCAAACTTCAGTAGACATTACTTTCCATATTTTATGGCATATAAGACACACTTGTTTGCCTGAAAAATGGCTAAAAGTAATCAGCCCGCATCCTATATGTGAAGCCGAGGTCTCCAGTAAGCTAATGAATCCCCCAGTTGCTGTCTCCAGTAGGCTAAATTCTACCTAACCCAACTCCAGAATTAAAAATATGTTATTGCTTACTAAAACACATTATTATTATTTTTTATTAATACAAAAATTATTGTAAATATAAGAGCTCCATTTATAACTACTGTACTGATGATGATATCCAGAATCAATTAACATCCATACGGTAGACACCCAACTCTTCAGAGGTAACTGAGCAGTAACCATTTCTGAACTCTTACAATGCCATACCTGCAACATTTATTTTTAAATTTACAAATACCTGAGACAAATGAAGATTTACATATAACTTTCTCTTTTCATATTTAAATCTGATAACATCGCCGGTGGCATTGTAGCCAGGTTAAACTCGTCACTATAACCACCAGGCTTCTGGTGTTATGGTGGAAAATTTTTATTTTGAGAGGGTCTAAGACTAAAATTACCCTATATCTGACTCTTTGCCCTGTGTGGTGTTTCCCGTGAATCACTGCCACCTGCTCTGTTTACTCCAGTCTGGTCACACAGCTGCATGTTAAGTGTATGTCCATCTGCCCACCTGGATTGCATTGTTCGACTCTCCAGATTGTTATGTGAAGGAGAGAGCACAGAAGGTTAAGACACTAACTGAGAAGATAGTGATTTTAGACTAGGTAAGTGGCACGATGAGTACGGCAGCTTTTGGTTAGTCATGATAGAGTACAGCTCCTCCCCGACCTACGACGGGGTTAGGGACCCAAATCCAGGTCGTAAGTCGAAAATGCTTAAATAATACATAAAAAATCGAAAATGGGTGTCTTTTTTCTTCACAGCACCACAAAACTCTCACTTTTAAGCTTGCCAGCCATTTAAAAGTGAATTACAAACAAAAACTTTTGTCTGTGTACCGACGTTGGGACTTGAAAATACGTAATTTGACAAAATTACAACTGAGGCAGGTCGTAAGTGCGGGAAGTCGTAAGTCGGGGAGGAGCTGTATATTAAAAGCTTCTACTCCTGTAAGTGGCAAGGCATTGCAAGTTCTCTGGAAAAATCCTAACCTTGTAAAGAGTTGAAGAGCTTTTATATGTGTAGATCAATGACCAAGTGAACAAGAAAGAGACAGTTGTAGATGCTGCTGCCATAAGACAAGGGATTACATCTTTATGCAAACATTACAGTTACCGGTAGTCAGTAGTCAGGAGTACAGCAGTACAAATGATTTTCAGACAAGTAAAGGTACAACTGTTTCCTGTGACACAATTTTTCTCATATTATATTAACTTTGCCAAATGCAAATTTGTCCAACCTGCCATTTTTAAGAAACTAAGCCATATGTTAGAAGAGAGTCTATTGTTAATTAGAAGGCCGATGGAAGGATAGAGTGAAGAATGCACTAGAAATAAAAATGAAGGGCATCCAGAAGTAGCAGTGTGTGTGTTGACAAGAGAGCCAGGTGATGAATGGTTGATTGGGATGTTGCAGCAGAAAGAAAGGTTGCATATCAGTGAATAAAGAGGGATTTGGTGTTTGTTACTGATCCCAGTTCCCAGACACACAAAGGTGTATAACTAGAAAAGTTATAAGAGCGAGAGAAAAAATGTACGGGTGAAGAATAAGATCTGGGTCATAAGTATGAAAAACATAAACAATAAAGACTTTTTATATCATCATAGTGTTGAGTTTCTAAGGTATATCAAGAACTTTAATCTCTAACTTGAATTATCATAAATGACAGACAGTAGTAAAGAATCATATTAACCTTGATGTTGGCATCAAGCATGAATATTCTACGTTGAAGGTCATCAAGCAGAATATCTCTGAATATTTCTGGCTTCTCTAGGACTGGGTCATGAAGACGACGCTGGCGGTGTTCTGTGCCAACCGTCCAAGGCTTGTCTGTTCCCGCACACTCCCGGCAAGGGTCCTTGTACTCATCCCACAGAGGTAGGTCTTGAGTCCCAGCATCTCCTGATACAAAAATTTAGGTCAAGTTAGAATTTAAATGAGGCCTGGCCAGGTTATATTATGTTAAGATACAGGCAATGACTGTTATACAATGGGGTTAGGGACCTAAAAAACCATCGATTGTATATCGATGCTAATAACTTAAAGGGAAAAAGAGGTTCAGTTCCAGAGACCACAAAGAGCCCAAGCAAGTTTTATATCCTGCTGCTATAATGATTCTATTTAACTGAAATAATTAATAAAAACATAAAATCAATAATTTTTTATAAAATAAACACAAAAGCAATAAATTTATACAAATAAAGATTTTTTTCATTTACCTTACATGATATGTATATGTACAGTAGTAAGTTAGAATCCCCCAGCTGTCACTACAAGTAATTTTGGGTTGACATACACTATTTTCGTTTTTGTTTTTACTTTATTACATGCACACACAATCTTTCATATAGTACAGTACAGTAAACCCTCGTTATTCGTGGGTTTGCGATTCACAGTTTGGAATATTCACGGTAAGCAGATGGTGGCTCGCTTACGAGCCTCTTCCGCAGCACGAGTCACCCATACGACTCTTCCATGGAAAGGAACCTAAAAATCGTCCGGGAAACAACCAGACATTGGTTCCCTACCAGGAAATGGTTAGAGACCTCAAAGCTAAGAAGAAACAACTACCAATCACGATGTTTTCAAGAAAGAACCAGCCGCTCACAGCTGATTTGTCTCCCTCACCTACTCAGTCAGCTGCTGCCACCTCTCCGCCACGCACCTCTCCACCACCTGCCTCTCCACTAACCAACACTACATCACCCTCTTCCAACAGTGATCCTGATGATCTCTCTATGCTTCAGTAACAAGATTTCATCCTACTGTACAGTGCACTTCATCAAGCTCCTAACTTCCATATACCAAGGTAAGTAGTATATTGGCGACTTACAGTAAGATTCTCACACACAGTACAGTGGTCCCTCGGTTAATGAATGGTCCAATTAACGAAATTTCGGTTAATGAATTAGCTCCCATAAGGATTTTCAGTTCCATGGACGAACAAAACTTTGATTAAAGACAGCCTCACGAGAAACACGCTTTGTTGTGCGCATCAGCTGATCGGTTAGTCCACCAATACAGTAATTGGTTCTATGCTTACATTCGTTTCCAGTTGAGTAAATATCAAGAAAGTTGTCTTCTTGAATATTTTTGCATTTTTTATTTTAAAATTATTGGTCATTCTGAAATATATATATATATATATATGTATATATATATATAATATAATAATATATATATATAGACATAAGATATATATAATATGCGAACCACAAGGAAAGAAGAAAACACGAAGTTCCCAAGCGCTTTCGTGAAATTCACATCTTCAGGGGTGAGTACAGACTAGATTGAGTAATACAAATCAAGGTGTATATATACAGAGGAGGGTGAGACCAGGTCCACAATGGTCAGGTATTAGGTAATGACCCTACTAATCTTTAAATAGCACACAACGGTTGGTGGTCATAGACGAATGCTTAAACATTACTAAGAAAACTTTTCATAGAACTGATCCCAAGCCCACCCATGACCATAAGAATATCTTAATATTACCATTTCACAAAAATTTCTCACACATTCCTGCACAGCTAAAAACCTGGAACGTCAATGTGGCATTTAAAAACTCATGCACTGTTAAACAAATGTTAATCAAGAACTCCCCCAACAACACAATTGGTTGCATTTATAAAGTTCCTTGCAAGGAATGAAATATGTTTTACTTAGGCCAGACAGGTAAAGATCTTGCAACTAGAATTAAACAACACAAATACAGTGTTAGGACAGGCCAGGAATCCAATGCTCTGTTTGTTCATTTGAGGGATAACAAGCATTGCATTGACTGGGATAATGCCTCCTCAATATTACCATGTAATTCAATTGATAGTAGGAACATCATAGAATCTAGTCTTATTAAACATACCGAAGCATTCAACATGAATTTGAGTAACGGCATGTACAAGCCGGACAATTTTGTAATTAAGAAGATTTGTGATCAGGTGAGAAGGCCGGGTCACTTGACCATCTGACCTGACCACCAACCGTTGTGTGCTATTTAAAGATTAGTAGGGTCATTACCTAATACCTGACCATTGTGGACCTGGTCTCACCCTCCTCTGTATATATACACCTTGATTTGTATTACTCTCTCTAGTCTGTACTCACCCCTGAAGATGTGAATTACACGAAAGCGCTTGGGAACTTCGTGTTTTCTTCTTTCCTTGTGGTTATCAGCATATATATATATATATATATATATATACTATATATATATATATAGTACATATATATATACATAGATAGACTATATATATATATATATATATCATATGAACCTCACAATGAAAACGTGGATAAGATAAATCTTGATAAAATCACACGGGAAAATGGAAACAACGGAGTACCTTAGCTTTCGTCTTTATTCAAGACATCTTCAGAGGCCTCTGAAGATGTCTTGAATAAAGACGAAAGCTAAGGTACTCCGTTGTTTCCATTTTCCCGTGTGATTTTATCAAGATATATATATATATATATATATATATATATATATATATATATATATATATATATATATATATATATATATATATATATATATATATATATATATATACTAGAACTCTTAAATCACTACTGTAATGTGATATAGGAGATGAATTTTTATCTCTTGTGCAAAATATATGACGTTTATATTCCAATTATTCAGTGCCTAGCAGGGATTCCAGAAATGCAAATTATATTCTCCTAACTTTAGTCTGTGATATCATATAAGATAAAAACTTAAAGCCTACTGTATAACCACCAAACCCTGGCCGGGAGGGAGGGAGAGAGGGAGGGGAGGTGACAGTGACATGTTTGACAGTTGGCGCCGAAGGTCTAGTGAAGTATTTATTTGTTTATTTATGTCCTTTTGATTGAGTTTTTGTTTTGTGCTTTTAAAATGTCACAGTGGTGACCGGGGAGAATATAATTTACATTGCTGGAATTCTTATAAGATAGTGATTAATTTGAATATAAACACGCTATAGTTTGCACTAGACAAAAATTTTAGTAATCATTTTGTACATTATTTTGATTACATGTACAGTACAGCTTTGCCCTTAGGACAGTGTGTGCATGTAAATGAGTTTCAATAAATGAATAAAGTTACATATATCGAGCCAAAAATATTAGTTGAAAAACTTTATGTAAACAGAGCTTGGATGGCTAAATTTTAGAATGACCAATAATTCTAATATAAAAAATGCAACAATATTCAAGAACACAACCTTCTTGATATTTAATCCACTGGAAACGAATGTAAAAATAGAACAGATTACTGTATTGGCGAACTAGCCGATCAGCTGATGCTCACAACAAAACGTGTTTGTCGTAAGGATTTCGTTAATTGAAGTTTTGTTCGTAAACCGATTTGAAGATCCTTATTGGAGCTAATTCGTTAACCAAAATTTCGTTAATTGAACCGTTCGTTAACCGAGGGACCACTGTACTTTAATACCTCTATTGTCTAGCACATGACATTCATGAAGACACACCACTGGCCAAGTATTATATCCAGAGTGAAGTGTATTTTGTTCGAGTCCACTAACATCATATTAACTAAGATTATAGTACTGAAAAAGTTTGGTGAGTCAAGACACCTAAACAACAAACAACTATATACCAGTAATAGAGACATTTTTCTCTTATGTAGCCTGGTTGATCCTTTTTAATGTCTATTATAGTTTTACTCTTTAGTCTTGCAAGAATTATCCCACTACATTCCTGGGTGACTGGAACAAAGTACAATACAAACACTTGGCACGTATGTCATTTTCTAGTGAGCCACAAGTCAAGTATTTTATAGAGGTGTTACAGCAGCAGGTGTAAATGGATGACATTAAAATAAAAGAAAGTCTATAATACTGACAAAAAATAAATGTTTACATGCTAGGTTCATACAATACATCATGACAACAAACTTTAGTGATGTTCCTCTTAATGATGCTCAAAGAGATTGCCATCAAATAATATTAGATTCATTGCCAGTTCAAAAATATTACAACACTATGATGTGAACTTTATTGAAGATAGGAAAAGAAATTAATATAAAATCTACTTTATCTAGTCACTTACTTACATCTAGTATTGAAATCACCTCACCTGGGGACATGTTGTCACAGTTAAAGTCTCCACCTATTACAGAGAACACCACAACTTCATTTTGGGGATTGTGGGTGTTACTGATGTAACTCTTCACCCGTTGTCGCACCTCCTCCAGCTGATGCTTCAGAACTTGTTCTTTGCCTTGATATGCCTGTACAGTAAAAGAGTTGTGAACATGTACAGTCCCCTTCACTAGTGCATTTACGGGGGCTCATCAGGCTTTGTGCAGTGTGGTAGCACTGTGTTTGTTTACACACGACAGAAGGAAACTCACAATAGTAACCATATTATGGAATCAAAGTCAAACAATATTAAAAACAAATATCTCAATGTAATGATTTGTGGAATGTTTATATGATGAGCCCCTGTAAATGCACTAGTGAAGGGGACTGTACATGTATTGTACATACAAGTTTAACCATTTAGAGAGCAAAGTACAATATTCCTTAGGTATTTTATTCTGGCCAATACCAAACGATTTTATTCAACTGCCTACTGAAGTAAGCATTTGACAATTTTGCTATTCCACATTTAAATAATCTGGTGAAAACATTAATATTACTGTAACTCAGTGTAATGAATTATTGCATGAAATGCTAAGGCAAATAGCCCTTCACAGTATGAATGTGTGTTAGGACAAACCACAGACAGTACAGTACAGTACAGTACAGTACAGTACAGTACAGTACAGTACAATTTGAATCCTCTCTCTCAGCAATTTTCTAATTTTGAAATACAAATTTCCATAGTAGTAGTAAACTTTACATTCCACAGATTGTAATTAATTCACCAATTTATAATTTATCACCGAGAATTTCCATAAACTGAGGTTCAGTAAACACAGGGGATGCCTGTACTGTATATCCTGTAACAGAAGCTAAAGGGAGAAGCTAATGAAAGATAGAAAGGGAACTTTGTATTAGTGATACAAGGGGTACTGCACAGGATGCACCCTGGGAGGTCACTGACCTCGTTCCAGTGTATGGTAATCCTGCCACTTGAAGCATGGTGCTGTACCTCTACGGGGTACAACACATCATCCAAGTAGAGACACACTGTATAGCCAATGACAATATCCCACAATTCAGCTCCATAGTCTTATTGAAAAAATATATTTACATAGTATAGTACTGCATAATATTTATGCATTCAGTGTTATCATATTATTAGAAGAAAAAAATTATTTCTCAAAAAAACTGAGCACAAAATATTATTGTACTTTGTGGACTTGGAGCGAGCTTAAAGTACCTGTACTGTACCTGCATTGGTAAAATAACCTATTTATTTCATAATTACCTCAATACATTCAGAAGCATATTCTTGCTTATCCTTCTCAAGAAATAATATAATGACTGAAAACACAGTACAGTACTGTACTGTACTATTATCTCTGAGTCAACCCAGATTGTATTAGACTAGTACAGGTTGACAATCCTTTATCCGAAATCCTTGGGGCCAGAGGCATTTCGGTTTTCGGAATTTTTCGGTTTTCAGAATGGTTAATTTTTTTTTTTTTTTGTGTATTAGCCCACCCGGGCATAGATCACTAACCCACATTGGGGCCTGGGGGTCTAAAATATAATAATAATAATAATAATAATAATAATAATAATTCATAGGTCTAGGTCGTGTTTGTCACTTTTGATCTTTTTTTCATTCTTGTATTTCTTTACTGTATTATTTTATTATTACAGTATTATTGTTATTATTATTATTATTAATTTTATTATTATTATTGTAATAATTATTATTTCATTTTGGTGTATTTTGATTAAAATTTTTATTTACTATGAATAATTATTATTATTATAATTATTATTACTATTACATTTTCGCCCCCCAGGCCCCGATGTGGGTCAGTGATCTGTGCCTGGCCGGGCTAATAATCCCTGGGGAGAGAAAAAAAAAAGCCCCACCAAAAACTTTCGGTCTTTAGAGGTTCTCGGGTAAAGGGTTGTCAACCTGTACTACACTGAAGCATTACTGTACATTCAAATATACTTATGAAATTGATGCTATTGCACTGTTAATATATAAATATGCCTCCAGATAATGTCAATCTAAATACAGTCGAGTATTATGTATCACTTCATAATAAAGTATTATGTATCACTTCATAATAAAGTATTATGTATCACTTCATAATAAAGTATTATGTATCACTTCATACTAAAGTATTATGTATCACTTCATAATAAAGTATTATGTATCACTTCATACTAAAGTATTATGTATCACTTCATACTAAAGTATTATGTATCACTTCATAATAAAGTATTATGTATCACTTCATAATAAAGTATTATGTATCACTTCATAATAAAGTATTATGTATCACTTCATAATAGAATAATGACTAATACTGTACAAGCCAAATAATAGATATCAAAACATGTGGAGTATCTACTCTGCATACTACTTTGGACCGCTGACCACAGCTCATCACTCTGTGTTTCCTGTGACAAATTAATCCACATAACACAAGAAAAAGGTGTGAAATGGCACACTGCACTGAAACACGGGCTACACGATTTACTAATACACGCAATGTGAATACTTGTAATGTATGTATTTTTCTTGATTATGCACAGTAAGAGCTTACAGATGTGAAATAGTAAACATTTGACCCTTGTCCCATAATATAGTACAGGTACTGTTTTGTATTTCTATTATAATTTCATAATTTTGTTATAGTGTATTTTCAATGCTCTGCAAAAACTGGAAAATTCCAGGATTTTTGGCATTTGTCCTGGGAAATAATATAACGGTTCACCCTCCAAGGTCCTGGGATCCTGGTTGAGAAACTCCAACAATACTCCTTACAGTATACAACTACTGTACATTAAACAGCCATGGGGACATCACACAACCTTGCCTCACTCTCACTCCTACCTCAAAACTCTTACATTGTCCCTCATTTGCCCTCACACATACTTACTACAGTATTCATATACAGTATAATGTTTTCATAGGCAGAATTTGGTAAACAAAATGTTTCACTGGAAATTATAACTAAATAAGGTAACAATTTATGAAAATATGATCATGACAGAATAAAAAAATTGAGGTTCTTTTTGACTTTTCATACCATATGAGATTAAAACAAAATACATACAAAGAGTCCATTTTAAATTATACTTTAAATCAAAACTCACCTGCGTGTGTATGTTGGTAACATAACCAACACCACGTACTGCCTCACTATTTTCTGTTAGTATGCCCAAGTCAAGCTGCAAATAACAAACAGGTAGGCTCAGATTTTTAAAACTGTGAGGTAAAAGGTTGAAATTTGTTAATATGAAGCAGGACCTTTACAATTAAGGAAAAAAGTTTATAATGCAGGTACTGTACTGTAATTCTTGATGGACCAAATACTAACAATGATCAACACTATGAATTTTTCTAAATGTTTTTCAGCTAACACAACTGAAAAAGTAAATGCATTTTTTAAAATGACAATTATCTGTTTTTCTTTTACATATAACTCCATTTAATTTCTAATTATGGATATCCCATTATACTGCATCTCCCTAAATACTTGTTTGTCAGGAAACCACTACACAATGATGAGATTTATTTTAGTCTTGTTAGTGATTCATTTGCAAAAAAACAACAGCACAATTCATCTAAGACATCTGACTTGCACATTGATTGCCAAAAGTAATGGCCAGTAGTGAAGCTAAATGCAAAGGTTCTCAAAAACTTATCAAGGACAACAATTGCCATGAGTAAGTCAGTCACCTCCATTTGATGTGATGATGTAGTTTTTATCAAGATAATGTATACGAACATGTCACTGTTCAAAAATAAATGCAGACAGCAAAAATGGTATACAGTAGACCCTCGCCAACTGAGTATCTGCGGATTAGTGTGGCATCTTTATCCCTCGGAGGTCCAATGAATTTCTCCACAAATGTGGGGAATGAATAAAAATACTATAAAAACCAAAGAAAAAAATAGTGCATTGCCATTTGGCAATTGTTTCACTAAGGATCGTGGGCTAACATTCTGTATTAATGTTTGTGTGCATGCAACAGAATAAAAAAAAATTAATCAAGTGAATTTTTGTATCTTGAATAGAAGAACGTGGAAAATATAGGATTCGGTTCCCAGTGACAAAAATACCTAAATATCAAACCCCCAAAAACACAAAATTGGTTCACAAACAAGAACAACAACTACCTGAGTAGCGATAAACAGTACACAACTACAGTACTCCACTTTACTAGTTAACACATGAAGAAAATATAAAATACTGTTTAACTTTGGCGCATTATCTTAAGGGAGGGTGTAACACGTGCTACCCACGCACGGGATGTGTGGGAGGTTCTGCCCGTCCTTGGTGATTGTCAGGCTAAGCAGTTGAATGTGTCACATCGCCCAAAGGATGGTTTGTGCGTGTTAAAACTTATTCTTTATACATGAAATAATATACTGTATACTGTACAGTTACACCCTAGTTAGCGCTACCCTGAAGAGCAGGGTTTCATTATAGCACCTTTGCTTGCATCTAGGAGCTCTAGGAAATAAAAAAAATTATATTCAAAATTGTCACGAGTCCGAACACACCAAGGGCAGCTCTCTTTTGTTTTTACTCACTCAGTGCCAAGCGCTCTCTGTTTACCCCGAACACCACCAACAGAGCCCCAACACCACCAACAGAGCCCCAACACCACCCACACCTTCCAACATCACCCACACACACCCCCTCCAGATACCCACAACACAAGAATTAACAGAGCAACACATCCAGAGTGAGGGTGACAACTCTGATACAGAGAGCCAGAGACAACACTGCTCTTGTGATGTGTTGCTGACTTAGTGCATTTAGGTCTTATTGTATGATATAAAGTTCTGTGTTGTTAAGTGAAGCACAAGTGCATGGTGCCGGGTTAAAGATCAGTTGTTGAGGAGCACTTGGCAACACACCCAATGAATGTTACCACTCCTTTCCACTCCATCTCTCTAATCACCCACACCTTTCTGCTTTCTCACTTCATATTTTAAAGCGTTATGTAACGTAATGTTGAAGAGATATGATGTTGCTCACTTATACTTACACTTAATTTTGTGGGTAGATGTCGGCTGTTCAATAGTGTCTGACAGTACTGCAGGTGCAATGTTACCAAAGAAACCAATAGGCACATCACCTCCTCACCACTTACCACCACCCCACCCCCATTACCACCTAAATCATAATTTCAGTGATGCAAAGATGGATTAGCTTCAGCCACTCACCCAGGCACTGTCCCACTGACATGCCACCTCTCACTCTCATTCTACCACAATCGTCACTACGATTCATCAAACGACTGTCATTCTTGATACAATATTGCTTTTTGTTTTTCATTAATTAGTAAATATGTTAATGTAATAATCTGTGTTTATTAATATCTGTACCCTTGACAAACAATATACTGTACTGTATATAACTCGTGGGCAAAAAAGAACTTCATCAGGAATGTATCTCTATACAGTACATACAATGGTTTAACGACCTCTTGGAACGCTGTTTTGGATAGCGCTCTATTACCTAGGAATGTATCCTGAGTGCTAAATGGGATATTACTGTACCAGTAAATGTGAGGAATAAATAAAAATACAGTATAGTAATAATAAATAAAAGAAAAAATGCTGCGTTGCCATTTAGCCATCTTGTCACTAGCACGAGCCGTGATGGAAGCTGCTCCCTCCCTCACTCTTGTGTGATAGCTCCCATACATATCTCGTTGTCTTTGACCTTATGATAATTTTTTGGGGCACATTCTATATAAAGAGTGTGTGCATAAAAAAAACTAAATAAATAAATAAATAAAAATAAATAAATTATGTATATCTACCCCAAAAAACAAGTTGAATAATAACAGCAGGTCAACTCACAGCTTGAAAGGCTCAGATACCAGCATAGGCAACACTGCACCCACCTGCCTTCCCACGAATACGTACTGCGGTTGTAAGAAATTTTTATTCCATTTATGTTTTTGACCTTATGATAAATTTTTTGGGTGGACATTCTGAATGTAGGATTGTGAGTGGATGTAAATGAATGAAAAAAATACAGAAAGTTATGTTTATATGCCTGAAATTATGAGTTAAGAAATAACCATAGCATAACTCCCACCTCAGCCTGGTAGGGAGAGTGGTAGGGGAATGTAGCTACAGAGACAGTCTAACTTGGTGACCTGCTAAGTCCACACGCACACACATACACACTCATGCTTTTCATTTTTCTTATCTTATAGCAACATGCCAACTCCACAGAGATGTACAGTAAGTCCTCGCTTAACGTTGTTTCAGTACTACGTCCCTGAATTTTTTAGACAAAAAATTCGTTGAACGCCCCGGTGATCTGATACTGTACTACGTCGTTTTGCGTCGTCATGGACTACTTTCTACGGCACATCACCCGTTCTTGTCTGGCCGCGCTACGCTCTCTCGGCTCGGCGAGCTGCCCTCACTCGCGGAACGTCACAGTGTCCCCAAGCGACGCCAAGCCAGTCTCTGTTACGATTTCACATTATTCGTGTGTGCTTAAGTGTTTTTGCTCTTAATACTGTACTCTAACCATTCAAAATGGCTTCCAAGCACCCATCAAGTGCTACTGATGCTAATGTAAGACCATTACCCTTGCTACGAAAATGGAAGTATTAACCCGATTTGAAAAAGGGAACGTGCTGTGGACATAGCCGCTGTGCTTGGTCTAACCCCCACAACGGTGCGTACTATATGGACCAACGCTGGCAAGATTAAGGTTAATGCTGGAAGTGGTTCTTCTCTGAGTGCTACTAAGACGACTTGTTCTAGAAGCACAGTGAAAGAGAAGGTGGAAAAGATGCTGGCAATGTGGATGGAGGACCAGAATCAATGCAATGCCCCTGTGAGCTTTATGGTTATCCAGCATAAGGCCAGATCTTTGTTTGACGACTTAAAGGCAGAAGAGGGTGAAGGATCGAAGGAAGAGACCTTTACGGCCAGCCTAGGATGGTTTCAATGGTTTAAGCATCTTTATAGCTTCCACAACATAAAGATGACTGGTGAAGCTGACAGTTCAGATACGGTTGCTGCCGAGACATTCCCGCCAGAATTAAAACGGATTATACAGCAAGGAAGCTACTCACCGAAGCAAGTCTTCAATGTGGATGAGACTGGTCTCTTTTGGAAGAGGATGGCTGAGAGGACCTATATCTCCAAGGAGGAGAAAAGAACGTCAGGTTTTAAAGAGGCAAAAGACCGCTTGATGCTGCTGCTTGGTGCAAACTCTGCCAGTGACTTCAAGTTGAATCCAATGCTGATTTCTCGCGCTGCCAACCCACGGGCCCTGAAAGGTTACTCTAAGGATCACCTTCCTGTCATTTACAAGGCAAACAAAAAGGCATGGATAACCGGCACCATATTGAGCCAGTGGTTAAATGTGTACGCCGTCCCTGCACTGAAGGAATACTGTGCCAAGGAGAACCTTAACTTCAAAATTCTTCTGATCCTTGACAATGCTCCAGCTCATCCTCCCAATCTCGACGACTTGCATGACAGTGTAAAAGTTGAATTCCTGCCTCCCAACACTACAGCACTGATGCTGCCTATGGACCAAGGCATCATCACCGCATTCAGGGCGTATTATTTTCGCCATACCATGGCCCAGTTGCTCAAGGCTACAGATGGAGAAAATAAACCAACGATCCTAGAATATTGGCACGGCTTCAACATTCTTCATGAAATTCACAACATTGGCAAGGCATGGGAAGAGGTTTAGAAAGTTGCCTGAATGGTGTGTGGCGTACATTGTGGCCCGAGAGCATCAACAGCTTTACGGCTTTCACGGACTTAGTCCCAGCAGTGAATAGGGATATCCTCAGCTTGGCTAGACAGGCAAGCTTTGATGAACTGGAATCAGAGGATATTGAGGACGTCCTGGCATCCCAAACAGAGAAGCTCACCAACGAAGATCTGCAACAATTAACAGAACAGTCCCATTGAAGACGATGACGACGACGACAAAGAACCTCAAAGAACGCTAACTTCAAGGAGGTTGGCAGAATCATTGAACACGTTACAGCAAGCAATGCAAATGCTTCTAGATGACGACCCAAACAGAGAACGTAGTTCAAAGGTTCAACGCAGCATTGAGGACAGTCTTGGTTGTTACACCGAGATTTATAAGGAGAAGATGAGTAGCACCAAGCAGTCAACACTGGATTCATTTTTTCGTCACGGAACGGCAGAAGCAGCTTCTTCAAAACAGCCGGCAGCCGAGGAGGAGCAAACAGCGACGGAGGAACCCCAGTCACAGCAGGAGGAGGAGGAGGCAGCCGCAGAGTCTCAGTGATTCACCCTCCTCCGCTCCCACCCTCCTCCTCAGCTCCCGCCATCCTCTTCCTTCGCTCCACTACCCACCACACACTCGCTCCACCACCTCCGCCCATCGGTGAGTACCAATACAAACTTAGTAATGTAGTTCTATATACTATTTTCTATAGAAATGGCAATAATTTTCTGGATATGTAACTTTTTCATAGGACAAAGGAAGGCTGGGGAACGTAACGCCCGTATTTTATCTATTTCTTATGGGGTAAATTGATCCACTTAACGTTGTTTCGCATAATGTTGCATTTTGAGGAACGTAACCCCGACGTTAAGCGAGGACGCCCTGTACTGTACTGTAAAATTTATGTTATTCAATTTTATTAAGATAGTTTATATGTATTTGACACAAATTTAATTAAATGTACAATACTGTACAGATATTGTTTAGTGAAGGAACAGGCAACTTATGCTTTGACGAATGTTATCCGAGGCCATGGAACCTAACCCCCTATTTTCCATAAGCCTTTAATCTTACCAACTACAGATTTGCCAACCACAGGGTTTTTCAGGAACCTAACCCCTGCAGTTGGCGAGGGACAACTGTATTTTGTTTAATTATGAAAATTGCAAAACTACATAAAACCTTACCTTTGTCAACAAAATTCCATAACACACAAATATACCATAATGGGTTTTATAAGTGAAGGGATGGAAAGTTGCTTCTAAAACTGGGTATCGAGACGCTAGGAAGAGGCCGCTTCCTGAGGACAACATTTTATAAAAGTTAATATAACACCAAGTTTATAAGAATAACAGTAATAAAAGTAATAGTTTAAGTCTCTCTTTGTACAGTTTCACAATTGCATGCTTAATTTTGACCAAGAATTCACAATTGCACAGGTTGAATGGTTGAATTCCATGCTATGGCTCATGCTAAGTGGTGTATCATGGAGACAAAGTTACTACATATCCATTACAGTACATCATTCTGACCTACTTGTTTTTAATGGATCCATAAGTACTGTACTATACTACATAAATTCTTTTATTTTTTAATCATTTTCTGAGCTGTGCACCTCCTCAAACCACCCCTTACTCACTTCTTAACTGTCAACTCCCATTCTTCACTTAAATTGTCCCTCTGACAGTGAACATTGTACACTGCTATATATACTTTTAATATAAATCAATGACAAATATCTTGGAAGGAAATGATCATTTACTCTGTTCATTAAAAGTAAAATAAGAGATGAAGGGGAAACTCACTTTTAACATAAAAGTGCTTGTCACTGAATCCTAAGTCTGCAGGGTCACACCTCTATAATAATGATGAAAAATACTTGTCAAAGACCTTGTAATATATCTAAACACTGAACTGGCTAAAACCTTTTGTTATTCAAGTTATCATTTCTACAACCTTCTCCACAGGAGCAGTAGGGGATAAAAAAAATAAGAGTGTAACGACTCAAGAATAACTATACATTGTTCTCTAATTGTATTTAAACTACAGTATTATAAAGTACAGTGATCCCTCGGTTAACGAACACCTCGGTTAACGAAATTTCGGTTAACGAATTGCCTTCCATAAGAATCTTCAATTCGGTTAACGAAATTATGTCAACATGTTTTCGCTTGCTCACCAGCAGGAATATTAGTACGCCAATACAGTAATCGGTTCTAGGGCTTAAATTCGTTCCCATTTGAGTAAATATCAAGAAGGTTGTACTATTCAATAACTTTCCAAGTTTTATATTAAATTTTTTAGTCATTTTAACACGTATTTAACATAATTGCATTACAGGAAACTAGTTTTTGGTGTGCCCAACAGCCACTTGACTCACCCACCAAGGCGTCAGTTTGTATCTCTGGTCAGTGGAGGTAACATCTTCCTTGTGACTCTCTTGAACATAAACTATTTTTACAGTACAATTATTGGTCAATCTGAAATTTATTTTACATATTGACAATATATAGTGCAGTGCAGTGTTGATTTAAAGAAAATAATCTTGAATTACACCTAGTGAGATTAAAATTTTTTGGGTGAAATGACGGCATGAAGCCTGGGGTGATTTCTCTTCCACCCCCACTTCCTTCTCTTCCCCCTTCTCCTCCACCCCCACTTCTAATTCCCATCATCATCAACCAGGAGCCTTCTACATACACACCTCAAAGTAAGTGTACTTTACTGCATTTATTTTTACTTTGTATGTAATCTTCGATGAGCTGGAACCAATTACCCAAAATCCCATTGAAACAATGGTTTCGGTTAATGAAATTTTCGGTTAATGAACGACCTTCTGGAACAAATTGTGTTCATTTACCGAGGGACCATTGTAATGTAATGTAATATACAAGTATCTTAACAGATGCCTAAAACTTATTGTAACTAGTTGTTTTGCTCTTGTAACTGTTTTTGATTCGGCTGGCTGATGTGGCTGAACTTGGTTCGAGACTTAAGCCAAGACAGCTTCGATCAGTCAGCAGGTATATACAGTACAGTACAGTAAACTGGTGGGTGGCCTTGGAACAGTCACTCACTCTCGCTCCGTGCTAAAGCACAGTTCTCCTCGCCACACAAATAAACTGACAAACATAGTCTGAGTTTTCTTCTTGGATTCAGTGCTACATTGGTGACCCCGGAGTGACCGAAAAGACGACGATCTTGTTACCATGTCTCCACCAGTCCCAACCGGTGCTGCTCCAGCTGTCTCCCGTAGTCCATCCTGCTGCTCAGGCCTTCATTGGCTCTGACCCGGAGCTTTGGCTACTGCAGCTCAACAGCTACTTCACGGCATGACGAAAAGCTGTATGTGCCACGAAGTACCACCATGCCATGACGATGCTACCACCTACTGTCACCATGGAAAAACGCAACATCCTCACGGCGCCCCTGGCAGAGGAGCCTTCTGAGAAATTGTGCTTGGCGTTATGGGCGTGGCTGGGCGCATCGTCTCAACAGCATATGCAGCAGTTGTTGAGGGACGAATCCCTCGGCACCCGCAAGCCTTCCCAGCTCCTGCAAAGCCTCCGCCACTTACTCTCCACCACCGGCACCACGTCGGAAGACCTCATTCTCCGTCCGCTGTTCCTACAGTGTTTGCCGGCCAATGTTTGGGCAGCGCTCTCCATATTTCCTGAGAACACCTCATTGGACGGCATGGAGGAGCCTGCTGACCACTTCATGAAAGCGTCTAGTTCTATGACTGCCAGCACCTCATCCGTGACACCAGCACCACAAACCTCTCCTGCCTTGGCACCAGACCATTCAGTGCTGTCTCCGCAGCCCAAGGAAAACCGGCAGTCGGTCATAGTGCCAGCCTATCTGCTGGACGCTCTCATCGGTGCCCTTAATTCTGTCCAGATAGCGTCACGGCCTCCCTGTGAATGTCAACACCACCTACACAGCCACAGCGTTACCAGCAGCAAAGCCGATTGCCCTAGCCTGCAGGCAGCAGATCGTCAGGACAGTCCAACAACCTGTGCTTCTACCATCGCCGCTTCGGTGACCGGGCCCTCCTTTGCCAGATGCCATGCTTCTGGTTGTGAGCGCGGCAAGTGCATGGGAGCCGGAACCTGACCGCCTCTTCCACCTCACGGATCATTGTACAGGTATGCACTTCCTGATTGACAATGGCGCGCAGTTCAGCGTCCTGCCGAAGCCCAGCTGCCAAGCAACACCCACATCAACCAACAAGCTATTGGCGGCAAACGGCACCAACACCTACGGCTCCAAGTCGGTCACGCTGGATCTCAACCTCGGCCGACGATACACGTGGAAGTTCTTCGTAGCTGATGTCGGTTTCTCCGTCATAGGCATGGATTTCCTGAACCATTACTGCTTCTCAATCGACATGCAGCACCATGTACCCAATCACCAAGAGCCGCGTCAGCGGGGGGCCAATCACCATTGTATCTCTGTGACTCACAGCCGACTACCCAGAAATATCTCCTTATATCAAGCTCTTGAGGGAGTTTCCATCTCTGACGCATTACAGTGACAGCCCTCTGCCGCTCAAACAAGAAGTGGTCTACCATAATGAGACCAAAGGCCTGCCAGTCTTCTCCCACTTTCGGCTCCGAGGACCCGACAGACTCCACATCGCTAAGAGGGAGTTCCATCAGATGTTCAGCCTGGGCATAATCAACCCATCAAACAGCACCTGGTCGTTGGCGCTGCACATGGTACCCAAAAAAGCAGCCTGGAAGCTGGCGCCCCTGTGTCGATTACCACGCTCTCAATGCGGTGATAGTTCCCGACCGCTATCCATTGCCGTGCATCCACAACTTTGCCGCCAATCTCGCTGGAGCTACCAGGTTCTCGAAGATAGACTTCATGAGGACGTACAACCAGATACCCGTCAACCCAGCTGACGTTTGTAAAACTGCTGTAACTACTCCTTTCGGCCTGTATGAGTTCGTCAGGCTTCCGTTCGGCCGGAAGAACGCCAGCCAGACATTCCAGCGTTTTATCGATAACGTGCTGAGAGAACTGCCATTCTTCTTCTCTTACGTCGATGACTGCCTCGTGGCCAGCCGTTCTTAGGAAGAGCATTTGCAACATCTTCGCCAGATCTTCGACCGCTTCTGCCTGTACAGGATCATCATCATCAACAAGGAAAAGTGCCAGTTTGGCGTCCCCGAGCTCTCGTTCCTGGGATATCACATCTCACAGCATGGAACAAAACTCCTGCACGATAAGGTCGAAGCCATCACTACTTTCCCACTGCCTCAAAAGCAGAAGCTCAGGCGATTCTTGGGACTCATGGCATATTACCACCGTTTTGTTCCTCGCTGAGCTGCCTTACTTCGCCCGCTCTACGCTCTTGTACAGAAGAAAGACAAGACAGTAATGAGAGCCGTGTTCTGGACGACAGAGGAAACACAAGCTTTCGAGGAGGTGAAGAAAGCCTTGGCCAACGCCACACTACTGAGTCACCCTCACCCTGGTGCACTTCTCAGACTAATAGTTGATGCCTCTGATACCGGCGTCGGCACCGTACTTCACCAGCACATTTACGGCCACGCCGAACCACTGGCCTTCTACTCAAAGAGCCTGCAACCACAGGAAAAGCGCTACTCTACACTTGGCTGTGAGCTGCCTACCTGGCTGTAAAGCACTTCCACTGCCTACTGGAGGGGCACGATTTCTGCCTCTACACCGACCACAAGCCCCTCGTGTTGGCTGCCATTAACTCCTCAGGTCGGCACCTACCAAGGGAGCAATGGCACCTGGATTTCATCCTCATGTTTACGGCTAACATTCGTCACATCAAGGGTGAAAACAATGTCGTCAACGCCTTCTTGCGCGTTTTCACACTCTCGGCTGATGACTCTAATGCCTCCAAACTGGACTTCACGCTGCTTGATGACGCTCAACAACGCAACATCGACATACAACAGCTATGGACCGTGGATACGGAGCTCCAGCTTCGAGATGTTCCTCTCCCCAACCTCAAGACGTTGATCTGTGATACGTTGACCAACCAGCTCCGTCTACTAGTTCCTCTGGATATGCACCAACAGTTGTTTCAGTTGCTGCACTCGTTCTCGCATCCTGGCATACGTGCAACGTAGAGACTCGTCACACAGCGCTATGTCTGGCCCTCCAGCAAGAGTGATGTGCAACGCTGGACCAAGGCGTGCACGGTCTGCCAAAGCTCTAAAATCCAAAGGCACACTAAGTCACCTGTTGGTACGTTCCTACCACCATCAGCTCACTTTGACCACGTCCACGTCGACATTGTTGGATCACTACCGCCCACAGAAGGATTCCGATCCCTTCTAAAAATTGTCGACCGCTTTACTCTTTGGCCAGAAGTGGTACCCATCACCGAGATCACCGCACAAGCAGTCGCCAGGGCCTTCATCTCTGGTTGGGTTGCTCGCTTCGGGGTGCCCTCAACTGTCGTGTGACAACCAATAGAGGCTGGCAATTCGAATCCGGGCTTTGGGATCAACTGATGAAACTGCTCGGCTCTTCCCGCATCCGCACCACCGCTTACCACCCAGCAAGCAACGGGTTAGTTGAGCGGTTTCATCGCCAGTTGAAAGCAGCCATCATGGCCCAGTCGATACCAAGCAATTGGACCGGGCATCTGCCGCTCGTTCTCCTAGGGATCCGGTCAGCCCTTAAGACCGATTTGGGCTGATCAGTGGCTGAGCTCGTCTACGGCTCTGCCTTGTGCCTTCCCGGAGAATTTCTAGCCTCCACATCTACTTCATCATCGCAGACTGGTTCGTAAGTGGAGACACTCCGCGACTGTAACTGGTCCCTGCGTCTTACACCACCAAGGCAGAGCTCTCGGAAGCAGGTTTTCATCGACAAGGCACTGGACGAGGCAACACATGTTTTCGTATGACGAATGACACCTGGAACGCCACTGCAACGTCCCTACGACGGTCCTTTCAGGGTACTCCGCCGGTCGTCTTAAGTTTTTTACGATCGACCTCCATGAGGCTCGGCACACAGTCTCCCTCGACCGACTGAAGCCGGCCCACATCGAGGAGGACCCAGCCCCAGCATAAACAGGCAGACCAACGCTGCTTCCGCAAGCAACGCAGAACCTGTGACTATGCCACCACTATGCTCATGTTTGCGTACGAGGTCCGGCCGTGTGGTACGGCCGCCGCTTCGGTTTCGACGCGTCACTTTCCTTACAAGCGATCGTCGGCTGATGTCGCGGCTGAAGAATAATATAATATAATGTAATTATGTAATGTAATGTAATATAGTTAACAAATGCCTATAATTGTTGTAACTAGCCATTCTGATCATGTAATTGTTGCCGAGTCGACTGGCTGATGTGGCTGAACTTGGTTCGAGACTTGAGCCAAGAAAGCTTCGATCAGTCAGCAGGTATATACAGTACAGTAAACTGGTGGGTCGCCTTGGAACAGTCACTCACTCTCGCTCCCTGCTTAAGAACAGTTCTCCTCGCCACACAAATAAACTGACAAACATAGCCTGAGTTTTCTTCTTGGATCCAGTGCTACAAAAGGAAGGTACAAGACTTACCAACAGCACATAGGTTGGTAGTCATGCTGTGGACGCTAACATCATAAATGCAGTATGGGTATTTACTTTCAAAGTATTTTATCAGTTGCTTGGCACGAGATCTCTCAAGCACTTCCTGCAGGATGATCACATCAACCTCTGGAAGCTGAGGGAGAAAGACAAATATCACTGTCTACTATCAATGCCAAATATCACACTCTAAGGGACACAAAGGTAAAGGACAGCGGTAGTATGAGTGTTGTTTCAATGTTGTGTTGACACCAGATTGTGCAGCAGAAATAAGTGCAGAGTCATTCTGAATTTTATTAAGGCATTTTATTATATCAATGTCACTGACAGACTGATAGTTCCAGAAGAGGTACTGTACTGCAAGCCAAAAGGAGGAATTCTTTAATTTTGATATTCTGTACTAATCTTGTATAAACGTCACCTAAAATTAATTGAGCACACCAATGTACAACTTCTGATATAAGAATCCTACCTTACTCTGAACAATATTTTCCCTTTTAGTTGGAGGATGGAGATTCCTGGAGTCATTTAATGATGGATCTTGTTGAAGGAGGCCTCTAGCTATCTTGTGCACCCGCCCTGACCCACATCTTTTGATGGAAAATACAAAGCCAATGAATGATTTAACAAAGTCTTTTTGCAGAAGAAAAAGTAAAAGGTCACAATGTAAAATTTGATGGTCTTAATGTTTAATAAATTCATGGAGATACAGAGGAAACATTTCAGACTTTCAAAATATCATATACCAGAGAAATAAGGACAGGTATTTTGATGTGGAGGAAAAATTTGTATATGATTATAAAAGAAACTGAAGAGATACATAATAAAGTAGTGATAAATAAACTGGGAGGACACTCCTGCTTAACACAATTACTCAAGGTCCTGGATGTTTGGACTCAAATTCTAGAACAAGGCAGAAATATCGACAAAATATAGAGGTCCTCCTGCTTTATACACCTCGGCTGGGATTCCATCAGGCTCTGAGTCTTTGTTATTTTTCATACAGTATGTTTGATGGCAGTAGCTACCTCATCCAAGGATGGAGGATAGCTGAGGTGGGTCAGCTCTTTATGCTGAAGGACCTGCTGGGTAGTCAGGACATCCACATCGGTGTTTCGGTTGAGCAGTGAATCGTAGTGCTCTTTCCAGCGCTGAAGGATGCCTTCTTCATATTTAATAAGGAAGTTACCGTCGGATGAGTGGAGGGGGGCTGCACCATGAGTGAGTGGTTCATAAAATGTTTTGGTGGAACTGAAAAATTTGCAGATCTTGTGTTGATCTGCAAGTTTTTGCATTTCACATTCTTTATTTTTAAACCAGTCATTCTTTAAAAGGCGAAGTTTGAGCTGAGCCACCGCTTTCTTCTTGCGGAAGGTATCAGCTTTGGTCTGAGACTGAGGGTTGTTCTGCCAGTCAGTTAAACCAGCACGTTTATCATCGACGAGTGCATTGGTTTCTGGGCCATTTTTATCAAACCAGTCCTGGTGTATTCTTTCGATCTGGCTGAGGGTCTCTGCAGGTTTTTGTCATGAGTGTCGAGAATATCACCTTCGGCACTGGGATTTGGGTTGTTTGTTGCCGGGTTATTTATCAGCCCATATTCGAGCTGCTCTCTGAAAGCATGTGCTACTGCTGGATCCGCCAGACTCTAAGTGTTAAAAACTCTTCTGGAGGCTTGCTGCCTTCGCTGTTTTGGCGGCGAAGTGAAATGAGAGGTTGGTTCTGATGAGCCGATGATCAGTGTCGCAGTGGTATGAGCCATGCATGGCTCAGGTGATGAGGACATCTCGGCAATTTCTTTCTCTCACAATGATGTAGTCAATGAGATGCCAGTGTTTGGATCGTGGGTGTTGTCACGAACCCTTGAACTTGTCGGCCTGCCTAAACAAGGTACGTATTGGTGATAAGTTGTATGCAGCACACTTGCCGAGGAGGAGTAGGCCGTTGGGATTACACTTGCCTAGTCCATTTCTCCCTATGATTCCCTGCCAAATGTCAGCATCTCTACGAACTCTGGCATTGAAATCAGCTGGGAGCACAACCTTATCTTCTCCAGGGATAGAGGTTAGCACACTGTCAAGGTTGGTGTAAATGGCCTCCTTGATGTCATCCTCTGCATCCAGTATTGAGGTATATGTACTGATGAATAAGGCATAACGTGAGTGATTCAGTGGGACTTGGAGCATCATGAGGCGCTCGTTGATCCCAACAGGCATTTCAGTTAGTCTACGCAGGATGCATTGGCGGATGACATAGCCAGCTCCATAAATGCGGTTTCTCTTCACAGCAGGCCTACCCTTCCAGAAGAAGGTATAGCCAGACTCCCGTTCTGTGAATTGACCCTCATCTGGGAGCCAGGACTCACTAATGGCTGCTACGATGCTATGTTGATGTTATGCCTGGCCAGCTATTTTACCGCAAGGTCAGTTCTTCCTTCAGGATGCTCATTTGTGCCAGTATCCAAAAGGGTCCTGACATTCTCTGCAGCGACCTTAAGAGGTTGTATAGTTTGTTTTTGTTTTAATCTGTGATTATGACTGTTTACGACCACATAAGGATGACCTTACTGGGTGCGGTTGCCTAGTCAGGTTGGTTCTTTAGGCAGGCTATGTTTAGGGTACCTTTTCTAGCCCCCTCTCCATGTGAGGTCAGCAGAGTGGCTCCCCGAGAGGGCTGCTCAGTCGCACAGATAAGACCGGATTGCACTGCTGCATAGATCCCAGTGCATAAACGACCATCTTGTTTATGCCGCCCATGTGCAGAGTTGTGACTAGAGACTCCCGGCAGCCATCTCTGCCTTTCCCCATTGCCACTCATCCGTCACCGTAAGACTTTTGGGGTATAGAGGTTTTGATGATGGTGAGAAGTTTGATGAGGTGGATGATGGCTGCGTGCGAGTTGATTTATATGGTGCGGCAGGAGCACAGACTGCAACCACACATCTTGGCTCTCCCTTTTCCTGATCCAGTGGTGCAAGTGTTGCAATGACTGGGGAGAGGGAGAGTTGCAATGGACTGTCAATAGCCCAGTTTGTTGGGTTTCACCTAAGTAGTCTGTCCATCATGCATTGCCTTCATCCGCCGGTGTAGTTGCTGGGTTCCCATGGTGGTCATCTCTTTCGCCTACACTGCGCTTGGGGTCTTTTTGGAGCTCTGTAAGCATGTCTGCCTGATGCGGGGCTCCACCGAAGATTTTCCGTTCAGGGTTTACTCCCGTAGCCTTATACAGGTAGTCGTCGACTTACGACCTAGATTGGTTACGGCCGCCTGGTCGTAAGTCGGCATATGTTATAATTACCTTACGTATATTATAATGTGTAATGATAATATAATCATCTTTAAGTCATATTTTATCAACATTTTCTCTGTTCATTATTGTTACGGTCGTCAGGTTTAAGTAAATCACTGCATACTACAGTACAATTGGTTTATTATTTACACAACATACAAAAAAAAAAATACAGGTGCAAAACATATAAAACATTTTAGTTGCAAAACATACAAACACATACAAACATACAAAAAACATCTTATTGGCCGCTGGTGCTTGGCTGTGGATCGTCGATGTCGTCAGCTGGGGCAGCCTTTGGGGTAGCCGGAGGAGTTGTTATTTTCATAAACATGGTGAGCTTTGTCTGAATTGTTCGTTTCTTCTTCTCCTCGTAAATTTCTTGATACGGACGAAACGAATTGCGTGCCATCCGCTCAATCCTTGCAAATCGTTCGATGTTTGGGTCCATTCCTTCAAAATGGGCAAGAAGTTTATTCAGTAGAGATAAACCTTCTGATAATCCCTTAGTGGCAGGTTGAGGAGTAGATGAAGACAGTTTCCTCTTGGTAGACATCTTGGGGGGGTGGTGGTTCAAGAAAAATTTCCAAGACAAAAGAAAGGCACAAGGCAAACAGACACGGAGGGAAGTGTGCTGTACCAGCGAGTGTGTTTGTAATTGAGCGCGGGGATGCGCGCGGCTCCAGCTCCCGGCAGCGCCAGGAGGCTGGGGCCAAAACTGTCGTACCGCCGGTCGTAAAGTCGAACAGACGTAAGTCGCATAGGTCGTACGTCGACGACTACCTGTACAGTACCTACCAATGTTAATCCACAGGCAGCAGGGCAGTCGTTGGTAGGTTCCCAGAAACATTCGAAGGAAGTTGGCTAGTGTCCGTCTGTGCAAGATATCTAGTTTAGACACTCGGAAACTTTTCCCAGTACAGTTACCCCTCGTTTAACGAACACCTCGGTTAACGTAATTTCGATTAACGAACTGCCTTCCATAAGAATCTTCAATTCGGTTAACGAAAAAAAATTCGGTTAACGAAGTTCTTACGAACCGACCTCAACATGTTTTCGCTTGCACTGACCGGGCAACCAGCTCTAGTATCAGTCCGCCAATACATGAATCGGTTCTAGGGCTTAAATTCCTTACTATTTTAGTAAATATCAAGAAGTTTATACTATTCAATAATTTTAAAAGTTTAATATTCAATTTTTTATTCATTTTAACAATTATTGAACATAATTGAAGGTAAAGTGACTAGTTTAATGCGCGACATCCAGCCTCTTAACACAGCAAACAGGAGTTAGTCTCTCTCTGTTTTCACTGGAGGTAACATCTTGCTTGAGACTCTCTTCAAATAAACGCTTTTTTTGTGTGTTTCCAAGCAAATTATTGGTCATTTTGAAATATATTTTACATATTGACAATATATAATGCAGTGCAGTGTTGATTTAAAGAAAATAATCTTGAATTCCACCAAGAGAGCTAAAATTTCATGGGTGAAATGGCGCCATGGGGTGACTTCTCTTCCACCCCAATGCCTTCTCTTCTTCCTTCTCCTCCACCCCCATTCTAAATCACTGCAGTTATCAAATGTGGTACAAGATGATAATAGTTTATTTGGATCACCTGAAGAATCGTCAACCCAGAGTTTGGCAGGGTGACAATTCTTAAGGTGGGACAACCTGGGGTGACCATTCTTCAGGTGGGGTCAGGCTCTCCATTGTGGTTAATCTTCAGGCCTAACCTAACCTAACAAACCCATTGTAATATGCATCATGTATTTTGGAATATTGAGTAAAGTATTTTGTATTAGTAGAGTGTATTTTGCAATATTATCTATATTATGGGGTGGGTTGATGATTCTTCAGATGATCTGTTTATTCTATCTTAATATTTTCTTAATAAGCAAGAGTTTCCTTAAAATCCATTTAAACTAAAAGCCCATCATTCATATATATCCTTCGAAACCCAGCCACCAACCATCTCTATGTGTCATCACTCTACATATCAGAATATTCATCTGTAACAGTCCCCTACTGAACAGATAGTTAACAAGATAACGAGTGTTAGTGCCACATGGCCATACAGATAATATCACTAAACTGTATAACCTACTTATGGAGGAGAGAATGTCTCAACTTTGTGCTAAGTTTATATAAAATCCAATCTTGCATACAGCTTATCCTTCTAAAACCACGCAACCTAAACAATGCAACATCCATACCCCATAATTTCCCTTATGCTTCTGATGTACAGTATCTCCAAAAAGTATCTGCCAGGATGGGTCCGATGACTTCCAAAATGTTACATGAAACTAGTGATGTCCCGAGAGGGTTGGTATGCGGGGCTCTGTGGCATACTTATTAATACATTTGGTAATTGAACATCATATTAATTACACAGAAATAAATACACATTGCATTAGGGTACTATGTTAAACTACAGTACTGCATATACCAAAGGAAATTCATATCCCAATGTCTATCATGTGTGGTCTTGATGTTTCACGCAGTGTGGACAGATATTTTTTTTGGAGATACTGTACCTGAGTGGTGGAAAAAATTGTCACACTTCTTTATTATTTCAACTAGCTAAGGAAAATATGTCTCAATGAGTATAATTTCACAACAGCCTCTGAAATATATGTATCGTTCTTACCTGACATTGTTGATGCACTCTACAATCTTTGAGCTCAGGAGGACATTAGCAGAACAGAAGGTAAACTTGGATGCACATTCTGACCCTTCCTTATACACACTGGGTTGCTGGCAACTTGGAGACACATAGTAGAAAGGCTGAACATCGGCAAACTTGTTGAGAAGCACCCAGAGAACGTAGCCGATGAAAGCGAGTGGAGCGAACACGAATGCTAACACAAGACTAATTGGACCCACAACGAGACACCTATGGAACGAAAATAAAATAATATCAATAACACTAATACTGTTACTTATTTTTTTATCAGGCACTCCCCTACAACCTTGCGTAAGGTGAAGCGCAGAAGCGTTTACAGTGCCCAACAGGGAAGCATGCTAAGTTCTTGCTTGCCTTTACGTCTCATGAGTTAAGGGCTTCCAATAACTCGATGACATAAACCATTGACTCTTCAGG
This sequence comes from Homarus gammarus, assembly GCA_958450375.1. Lineage (NCBI taxonomy): Eukaryota > Metazoa > Arthropoda > Malacostraca > Decapoda > Nephropidae > Homarus > Homarus gammarus. The sequence continues at coordinate 132,502 of CAUDMG010000499.1, read as the reverse complement.
CTCCTATGCCCTTGAATACTGTTACTATTACAGTGATCCCTCGGTTAACGAACGCCTTGGTTAACAAAATTTCGGTTAACGAATTACCTTCCATAAGAATCTTCAATTCGGTTAACGAACAACAATTCGGTTAACAAAATTTTTACGAAATCATGTCAACATGTTTTCGCTTGCTCACCAGCTGGAATATTAGTCCGCCAATATAGTAATCGGTTCTAGGGCTTAAATTCGTTCCCATTTGAGTAAATATCAAGAAGGTTGTACTAAATAATTTTCCAAGTTTTATATTAAATTTTTTAGTCATTTTAACACTTATTTAACATAATTGCAGTACAGGAAACAAGTTTTTGGTGTGCCCAACAGCCACTTGACTCACCCAGCAAGGCGTCAGTTTGTATCTCTGATCAGTGGAGGTAACATCTTGCTTGTGACTCTCTTGAACATGAACTATTTTTACGTTTTTACAGTACAATTATTGGTCAATCTGAATTTTATTTTACATATTGACAATATATAGTGCAGTGCAGTGTTGCTTTAAAGAAAATAATCTTGAATTACACCTAGTGAGATTAAAATTTTATGGGTGAAATGACAGCATGAAGCATGGGGTGATTTCTCCTCCACCCCCACTTCCTTCTCTTCCCCCTTCTCCTCCACCCCCACTTTTAATTCCCATCATCATCAACCAGGAGCCTTCTACATACACACCTCAAGGTAAGTGTACTTTACTGCATTTATTTTTACTTTGTATTTAATTTTCAGTGAGCTGGAACCAATTACCCAAAATCCCACTGAAACAATGGTTTCGGTTAACAAAATTTTCGGTTAACAAAATTTTCGGTTAACGAACGACCTTCTGGAACGAATTGTGTTCTTTAACCGAGGGACCACTGTAATAAAACTTTTTCTATTGTTACTGTATCTATTAATGTCTTGCGCACACACACACACACACACACACACACACACACACACACACACACAGAGAGAGAGTGTGTGTGTGTGTGTGTGTGTGTAATAATAATAATAATAATAATTAACGGTTTATTGAAAGAGCTTGGCAGCCAGAAGGCTGAAAATATACAGTTACATATTTGGGGAATGGGTTACGAATTACAAATACTATACAAGTAACATAAGTGACACAAATAAGACATATAATAACTTATATGGGGAAAAGCTCAAACTACAGTTCATTTCAACATAGTGACAGTGTTACAGTATTACAAGTTATTGATAATTTTTACAATGGTTGGGACTGGGCTGTTCTTATAGCGATCAGTTCGTGCACGTATGGGCTGGATGCGGTTGTGGTGTCGAACAGCAATTCTCGGACAGGGGATCTCAGGTGGTAGCAGGAGCCGGTGTCGGGGATGGTGTAGAAGCTTCTTACCAAATTTGCAGATGAGGTCGTGGTGATGGTCAGTGAGAGTCGAAAGGGTCAGTGTGTTGAGCGCTTCTTGATATGTGGAGTAGGAGGGGGAGAGAATAATCTTGCATGCCCTCTTTTGCACTTTTTTTAGGTGTTTACGTTGTGTGGCATTTAGGGAGGAAGACCAGGTGGGGGAGGCATAGGTGAGCTTGGGAAGTATGAATGTTGTGTAAACACTGAGGAGCTCGTGTGCAGGAACTCCGAGGGACTTGAGTCGGCGGAGGAGGTGGAGACGGAAACTGGAGGATTTGACAACTTCATTGACGTGTGGTTTCCAATTTAGTTTGTTGTCTATGGTGACGCCGAGGAGCTTCGTGGAATCTACAACCTGGAGTGTGTTCGGACCTAGAGTAATGGAAGGAGGTGGGACAATGTCGGAGGAGAGGTTGATGTGCATAACCATGGTCTTGGTATGGTTGATGGTGACATGGTTGTTGGTGGCCCAGTTTTGGAGACTGTTCAATAAATCCTGAAGGGCGGTATAGTTGGGAGCAGAATTGTTGACGCTGATCCCAATGGTGGAGTCGTCGACATATTTCCAGCGAGCAGGGGTTTCTCTTAGGGCATCATTGATGAGCATAAGGAAGCAGAGTGGTCCCATCTTGGTGCCTTGGGGGACGCCACAGGTGAGTGACTGAAAGGTGGAGACAGCCCCTCGGAAGCGTACAGCTTGGCGTCGGTCACTGAGGAAGTCTGTAAGCCATGGTATGAGGCTTCTTCGAAGCCCGAGGTCAATAGCTTTGTTGATGATTATATTGTGGTCGACCAGGTCGAACGCTTTAGTGAAATCAATGAAGGCGACAGCTACAGACGTTTTTCGTTTCTCGAGATGGCGGTATATGTAATCGAGAAAGCTGACAAGACAGTGAGTGGTGGAGGAAGTTTTCATGTTGCCAAATTGCTGAGGGTCTACGACTCCTGCAATATCAGCATAAGCCCAGTCGAACACAAAACTTTCACAGATTAGGCTGGGTATTGGGGTGATTGCAATAGGTCGTAGCTGATTTAAGGATTGTGGGCTGGTTGACTTGGGCACTGGTGATACATAAGAGGTTTCCAGTCAGCTGGGCATCTGGCTTGACTGAGAGAAGCATTGATGATGGAGCAGAGGGGTTTAGCAAGCTCCGGGGAGAACTCCTTGAAGAGTTTCATTGGTAAGTCAATGGGGGTGGTAGAGCGTTTTAATTTTAGTTTGTCCAGGCGTTTTGCTACGTCAAATTCTTCTACTAAGTCAGTGGGAAGGGGGGCTGGTAGGTAAGCAGGGAGAGTGGTTGTGTCAAGCCGTGGGAGCGTCTGGCATATAGTAGCGAAATGGTTATTTGTTTGCTCAGCTGCGTCAACACTAGTGAGATGGCTAAGGAAGGGGAGGGGGTGTGTCTTATTGTTTAGTCCACAGAGTTCTTTAAGCTTACCATACCATTGACTGATGTTGGTCTGCTTCAGGTGTTGTAATTTGGTTGGGTAGTGGGACTTCTTTGCAGTGCGTATTTCGCGGATGACTCGGTTGCGAAGTGACCTGTAGCGGATGTGGTCATTGAGATGAAAGGCTCTGTCTCTCTGTTGCATACGTCTTTTGATCCGAGGTGTGATCCAGGGCAAGTCAGCTGGGTGAGATCTGACGGACTTCTCGGGGAAGAAGTGGTGGTGAGCTTGCGTGGTGGTGTTGGTATAATTTATCCATTTGGTTTCCACGTCATCCACGCTAAGTACTTCAGTCCAGGGATGGTGAACTATCCACTGCCCGAAGAGGCGCACTGCAGAGTCAGTAATCGGCCTGTAGGTCTTGATGTAGGGTCTCTGTACTTGAGTGGGAGTGGCAGCTGGGGACCAGAGCACTGATAAGTGTGTGCTACACCCGATAGGAGGCATTGGTTGAGGTGGTTGGTACTGGTCCGCTAAGTCAGTTAAGATAAGGTCAAGGGTATTTTGACCGTGTGTGGGGAAGGTCACAACTTGTGATAGTGATAGCTGGTCCTGGATATCAGTGGTGTCAATTTCATTTAAATCCCCACATAATATTAACTTGGCACATGGGTACCTAACTCTGAGGTGGTCTGAGGTGGTGATGAGATGATTGATAAGAGTGTCTCTGGTGGGTGATCGAGGCGGATGGTATGCCACACAGATTATAATGGAGGCAGTGTTGCGCGGGTGGGCCCGTAACACGACACGTACCCATAATGCTTCCACATCTGCTGGGACTTGAACATCCAGGCGTGACGGGTGTAGGTAATCTTGACAGAAGAGGGCAACGCCCCCTCCGCGTCTTTGTGAACGAAGGTGATGAAAGAGTTGATATCCCTCAATATGACATGTTTCAGGCACAATTTGCCAAGCCTCACATATGGCAACGACGCTCGCGGCGGTTGACCTGACTGTAGTTGCCAGCTCGTCGAACTTGTTAGCTAGGGAAGTGACGTTGGATAGCAGTAAAGACGGGAGATCATACCATATCCGTGGAACTTCAGTGTGGTGGTATGGTCTGTCAGGGGTGGGTTTCTCCGGTTTCCTAGTGGAGGTTACGGTTCTAATGGGCTTATGTGCATGACGGCCTTGTCTACGGCTCCGCGCGTGGAATATGTTCAGTGACTTGAGTAGCGCGATAACACTGCCATCAGGATAACCGTTCCCATGCTTTAGAGAGGTGTGTGTGTGTGTGTGTGTGTGTACTGTGCTGCAATTTAATTTTTTGGGGCTTACACCATGAAGTAAAAAATGCACAGTACTGGACTTCTGTATAGTACAGATACATTTTGGAGCTAGTACTGCCCAGTACATGCCAACAGTGCATAACACAGGTGTAACCAACTGCCCAAGCAGCTAACGAGCTGATCAATGGCAAAGAGGATAAAGAAAAAGAATAAGTTAATATCTTTCACTTAATATTACACATGTTCAGACATCAATGCCATACCTGAGAATGTGATATGGTAATGAAGCATTGTCAGCTGTGATGAGCACGCAGTGTGAGGCCCCAAGGGAAGTAATTTGAAGGAACGGATACATCAAGATGCAGGTGACGGCATCAATGACCTCCAACACCCACGAGTCATAACGAGACGGGCGAGGAGGAGGCATCGTCAAGCACAGAACCTTGAAAGATAAACTACGAGTCAGAAAAAATTATTTTTAATCCAAAATAATGCTCATAGAGACTAATGATGGTGCACACTAAGAAAGAACTATCTATTAAGCTATCTACTGTACTGATGATTTTACCTACAGTAAGCTCTGCACTCACAAGGGTTACATTCCTGGAAGACCTTCCAAACCATCTCAAGACTACCATACTACCTCTATACAAAACTTCATTAATATTCTCAATGCCCAGCTGTCCCCTTAGCTCTCAACAGGGTTTCCTATCCTTTAGTTTCACACTATACATCCACCTCACCATTCTCATTTCAGTTCACTTACAGTAAGCCTCTTTAAGTGCCCATGTTCTATTGCCATATAACATCACAATTCTCACCCCAGTTGTATTCATCTTTTCTTTCATGTGAAGGGAAGGTCAATCTGCCATCAATAAAAACAGAAATTCCCTAACTTCTTCCAGCCACTTCTGACTCTTACAATTGAGCTGGCTTTTGCACCACCTCCAGCAATGATCATGTTACCCAAGTAGCAGAACTCATCGGCATGATGTTTCAGAGGAAATTGACGACTTTTATTCTTTAAAGCTGTTGTGGAAACTATGCCAAATATTGCTGAGGGCGGAGAATAATGGAACTTGAAGTAATTTTTAAGTAAAATCACTGTTCCTTGCACTTCATTAAATAAAACCTTCAAGGGCATGTTATTGACATATGCACAGATAAGTTAGAGATAAACATGTTGTCTGTGTTATCAAACAGCTTAGTTGTGACAAGTGATCGAGGGCTCTTCGTGCCAGATGGCGAGTCCGGTGGTACAGTTTACCGAGGCGTGAATGTTCGAACGCTCGTGCTTGGCAAGCGCGCAACCGCCGTCCGGCTGACAGCGACATCGTTTTCCAGCGTAAATAAAATTGTTAATTAATGCGTTGCTAAAGAAACCATCGACATGGGATCGGGTTTGTTCCACTATGAATTTTTTGCAATTTTTCCACCAAGTTTGATGATAAATGATTGTGCCTTTTCGGCTGCCCAGAGCGCACACACACACACACACAAGCCTAGTCCTATAGCATATTAGATAATGATCCAGTTGGTGACAATATCTTATATAAACAGAAGGACAATAAATAGATCTAACAAGCTTGCACTTTCTCCCAAAGAATATTTATTGCACCATCACAATTCCCTTTGTTGAACATTTGCTCTCTGATCTCAAAACACATTTCTCACCAGCTCAACAACATGTACTTCTGGGGCTCTTTCTCATTCCACACTGTATTTATTGATGAATAAACTTAGAAAGGAGTAAAAAGGTTCTGAAGTACAAAGAGTCAATGGTCATTGATCTTCCATCACCAGTGTCTTAAGAACATAACATAAGAAAATAAGTTGTCTGCAATAAGCCGGTTGGCCTGTGCATGGCAGCTCCTGTCGAGAGTTACTACCACTCTCTATCATCCATGAATCTATCTAGCCTCCTTTTAAAACTTTCCAGCGTTCCAGCACTTACTACAAAGTTGCTAAGCTTGTTCCACTCGTCCACCACCCTATTTGTGAACCAGTTCCTTCCTATCTCCCTCCTAAACCTAAACTTATCCAACTTAAATCCGTTGCTACGAGACCTATCCTGCTCAGATATTATAAGAACTTTATCCATATCGCCTTTATTGATTCCTTTCACCCACTTAAATACTTCTATCATATCTCCCCGCACTCTTCGTCTTTCTAGGGAATGCAAGTTTAGTTTCTTTAACCTATCTTGATATGGAAGGTTTCTAAGTCCCGGAATCATTTTCATCATTGAAACAACTGAAGTGCTGGCAACAGAAATGGAATGCTTGCAAGTCTGATCTGCCCAACTCCCTGACAGCTACATTCAAGCAAACCTCCCTTTTATTTTATCCAAACATACCTTATGCTCCAAGGGCCGGATACTCAAAACACCTCATAAGTTACGTATATTAGCGAGATACAGTACATATATACTGTATTGCAGACTCCCCACAGTCCCGTAAATTTAGCATACTCAAAATTTAATTACAGTTCCGCAAGCAGTCCGTAAGTTATCATAACTCTAGTGTTTACCCTGTAAATTCAGTTCTCTTGTCGGAAGGTGCAGTGCAGGAGCTAGTTGGCCAATCAGCGCTCAGTTAACAAAATCATCAGCCAATCACAAGAGAAGGAGAAATCAGCTGAGAGCGATGCACGTAATATTAGTTTGTAAACAAAAGATGGAAGGACAACCACCTGAAGAAATGACCAAATTTCAGTGAGACTGAAGTATGTGCCATGGTGTGTGAAGTAGCCAAAAGAAAGAAAATAATTGTAGGGAAATTTAGCCTAGAACATGGTGTTTTCCTTTCTGTTTGGGTCATTTGGTCTAAATTGTCTTCAAGTTCATACAAAAAACAACAATTTAAAACCTGAAAATATATCTGATTATCTGTAAATTTTCTTAAATTAATACTCTACTCTATGATACTGTTCATGAAAAGTCTGGAACTAGGCCTAAGGTAGCTGCTAGACAAAGTGTCTCACTGACGGCCTGACACTTACCAAAAGAACCATGTACACATTCCCTAACCTACCATAACATAAAATAACATAACCAAACCTAACCTATAACCTATTGGTATAATTTCTTATTTAAATATTCCTCATGTTATAACTAAATTTAGTAGGCCCCACGTTTAAACATTGATTGGCCTAAGAATGAAAAAGGAGTTTTATATTAATTGCAATCCATACTTTACGCATATTATTTAATTTTGGCTAACCTTTAGAGCCTTTCATGTTATCATAAGCCATATACATAAGAAAATAGGGCTAGGCTATTGGTTGCATATTAGAAAAACAAGGTGAAGTCTAGGCAGGAATGCTCACTTGACCTCATATTTGGCTTTCATTACTGAGGGATATTTACGGCTATACAACATTAATGAGGTCTATCTATAAGTTTACTCAGTCATAAAACATATTTTTACCCTAAGTGTGAATAATACAAACCTTCTATTTTGGTAAAAAATACTTTATAATTTGTAAGAAGACAAAAGATGCGTTTCTTCCACACTGCGACAAATACAAACACTCAAAGCCTCGTATTATTGCAACAAAAATTTTATGAAAAAGACAAACTGAAATACTATATTTCAGTGAGTTGATGTACAAAACATTTTCTTCATTATTCTATGATAAAACAAGTCAAATAAGCATTATGACAACATATATTATTATTATTTTTTTATACAATCGGGAATTAGTGACTACTACATCTGGGTTGAGAGTGTTACAGAGCCTCAGGGACTGGTGTAAGTTATGCGCTTTAACTTACATAGTTCGATGTCAAATATTTGTTTTGAGTATACCATAGGTGTTTTGAGTATACCAATCTGAGACTGTAAGTCCAGTTATGGGTTACACAACGACATACAGTCCCATAAATGTTTTTGAGTATCCGGCCCCAGGTCAATGCAACCTTACCTTACCAGTTACCTTGTGCGAATGTGAGCGTTCCTTCAGGAATCTCAAAAGTTACCTGCGCTCTACAATGAAACAAGACAGATTAAATGGCCTCACCTTGTTAAATGTTTATATGAACATAAACATTATTTAAAGTGATCACTAATTTTGCTCGAGCTTAACAAAGGCAGATGGAATCCATAGATACTGTATTTTGGATGTTATACAGTATTTATGAATATATATGATGCACATGTTGCCATGAGATGTGACCGCCTGCCTCAGTGTAAACAAGTATATGTGTGTCGGTCAGTTTACATGCGTCAGTCGCGGAGTGCACATCTATGGTCTATCACGCGAGCTTTTTCCACTTGTTTTTCCATCAATGCCCAGTGTTTGAGCCATTGTGTCTGATAACCCTAAATCTGATACATTACTTTACTTAGAAACGTTTAAATTTTGCTTGGGGAAGATAACGGAAAAATACCACTGTTTTGTTTGTTTTTCCCGAGGGAGATGTCCCTTATAATTCTTATTGACCACATAACCTCAGACAAAATCAAGACGATTATCATCTATAACACGTTTGGCTCATTTTACCCATAACCGAGATATCGTGAGTTGAAAATCAAGAACTACGAGAAAAATTCCAAGCATTTGTTGCCACCAACCAAATCTTGTAATTTTTCTTTGCAAACAATAGTGTAGACAATTCTAAGACCCTTTTCTACTATGACGATTCCCTTGAAAATGACCTAGAACCAAGATATTTATATGTGGGGGGGGGGGTGTTATGAAGTTAGGTTGGTTTGGCTGGTGCTATCAATAATGTATTACTAATAAGTTATCATAACCAATTAAACCAACCTAACTTCATAACCCTCCCCCCCCCCCCCCCACATATAAATATCTTGGTTCTAGGTCATTTTCAAGGGAAACGTCATAGTAGAAAAAGGTCTTAGAATTTTCCGGTTAGGTTAGGATGAATTAGGATAAGTTAGGTTAGGTGAGGAAAGGTTAAGATTAGGTTAGGATAGGTCATGATAGGATTAGGTTAGGTTAGGACCACAAAAATTATTTACAAATAAATACGAATTTATCAATTATCAAAAACATTAACCTATCCTAGCATAACTGGGGAAGGTTCACACTACATATACAGATAAGATGTTAAGGTCTTATGTGCATGAAGAGGAGGGCTAGGGGAGCATAGACCGTGACCCTAGCCCTTATTATTATTATTATTATTGAGTCATTCTAAACATGTAACTGCATTATATAATCACATTTTGGAAATCGTTATGCAGTGCTAGTCACTCACCATATGTGCTAAAACAAATATTCGTCAAACAATTTCCTGGTTTACCTGATGTACCTTTGGACGACGATTATTTAATTGGTGTAGTATCAATCACACAAGTTCCTAAGACACAATACGTGCTGATCATCACACTTGAACACTGACTGCCGGCTCTGTTCGATGTTATCTCGTCACATCAATGATCAAAGTCTATTTCCAGTACTGTACTGTAGTCGCCCGCTCAGCTGATCACTGTAGTATGTTGGTCTCACTGAGTCCGAGTTTTCTATCTATAATTTTCGCCACTTATCAGTTCATTAGCCGTTTGGCCTAGTAATTGTCAACAAAAAGTTAATACTGTTTAAATTTTATTAAAATCTTATGTTACTTCAATGAGAGAATTATTTTATTATTCTACGGTAGGCCCGGAGTACCGAGTACTCAGACAGGACTTCAGCCAAAGGTTGACACAAACAGTACAGTACAATGATTGTTAATAATAATTTAAATTTTAGATAAATTACGTCACACCCGTCAATCATAACATACCACACTGCTAATTCAGTCGTTGATAGCTATTTAGGGTTATGGTCAAGGACTGTGGTTGTCCTGGAGTGAGGACCTCAGGGGCGTTGCCCGCCCACACCGCTCAGTGTTGCACCACCAGTCTCACTGTATAACTCGTTGATCTGATCAATTTAATAAATTAATCAATGTGGTACCAGTATCGGCGGTAGTTTCTTTTTATAATATAGCGTTGCCTCATCAAGAAAAAATATATATATATACGCCAAATTATCTGAAAAACAATAGCATTGTCAAGTGCTATCTTCTTATTATTATAAGAACCACTAACATTTTCCATTCTCTTGTGAATGAAAACATTTTACATCATTTAAGATTTGAAAACCGTCTCCATATAAAAGATATAACAAAATATAAACAATATTTCTAATCAGTAAATTTTTACAATTTATAACTTTGTTCCCAATATTTAGTTCACTAGAGGAGGTCCCACACACCTCTGTTGGCGCCAGGGAGCCGCTGACGAGCCCTCCTCTACTGTGTCTTATATTGGATTAATAAACGTATTGAATATTACATTCAAATATGTTACACGACCTTATATCAGCAGTTAAAGGGATTGGTGGGGATATGTTTGTAGGTAAAGAAGACTTTCGCTTTGAGGTAAGCTTTGAGAGCTGAGTGTTAGTTGTGAGAACTGACATTCAGGTTGACTTTAACACTTATGGGCAATACTTTACAAAGCTTCTGCACGTAGGGCACTTAGGTCAATTTAGGATAGTAGCCACGTTTTGGTTAGGTTAGGTTAGGGCGGTTAGCACCAGAAACAAAGGTCAGATTTATTCAAATCTACAAGAGCCATAGAAAAAAAAATTATGGAAAAAATCGAAACCTGGCCAATATCATAAATTGACTGGCACTTAATTTCGACAATTATTGTGTTAGAGACAGCTTATTCCATACCTCGAGAAAATTGTCATTACCTGTACGTAATATTGAAGAATAACTTTTCAACGTTACTTTGCTTTTTATGTGACACCAACAAGGTGCGGATTAACCAGTTATCATATGAAAAACATGCAAAGAAGAAAAAAAAATCGTACTATAAGAATAAAGCAAAACAAGTGGAGGAAATGCACTTCAGGTATATTTTTCGTAGTTGCTACGAGTACGGCAGTCGTACACCAAATATCACAATGGATATATAAGTACAGCAGCCGTATAAGAGGACTGTGTTGTTAATGGTTAGGTTAGGCTAAGTTACATTAGTCAGAGAGAAGGCCATCTTAGTAACTATCATTGAAAAGTCTGCCCACCACGCATGCTGTATGTGTGTCCTGTACCCATTATCCCCACAGTTAATGTTGCTCTGTGCCTGTGATGGAATTAACCTACCTAACTACTTATCCTTGGATGGAAGTACAATATATTAATTTAGGTTTGGTTTGGTAAGTTAATTTACATTAATTTAAGCAGGTTTAGTTTGGTGAGGTAAGGAAATGTTGCTGATGATGTTGGGATGGAGAGAAGAGAGCCATTTGCTCAGGAAGGTGAAAGACGATGTAGGAGGAAGGTAAAGTTAGGAAGTGGGAAATCAAGAGGGAAATTTGATAGCAGGTGGGCTATCCAACTTGCTGGGGTCATGTTGCTGGGAAACATTCAGTTGTTCAGTGTTTAATTGCTCAGCATTTAGCTGGTTGTCAACGGAAGAAGTGCAAATATGGCATCCTCTTATGCACGTACCATATTTGTTCATAACAAAAGCAAAGGAAAACTAAAATAACTAAATTGCAAATCCTCCAGTTATCCCTAAAAGGTAAGAAGTTTGCTAGAGAAATTAGGTCAAAGATCAAGGTAACAATGACCTAATACTGTGTGTGCAAATATTTTAAATCCTCATAATAGTGTGGCTGAGTGAGGTATTCCATATCCCATGAGGTGTTAAAGTCAGGATTTTTCTATATTTTATCAACTCAAGTTATTTTTTGGGTGATTTGAAACATTTAATTAGGCTTATGTATAAAAGTTGATGCTTAATACTGGAAGTTTTGTGAAGTTAATAAATTACAAACCCTTTTTTTACAGGTGTCAAACGATCTGGGTTTCCTTCACCCGAGTGAGTTTGCCATTGTTCACCAAATATTGAACATTGGCACCCACTACAAGAAGATTACAAACTTCTGTAACACTTATGACATCGTACGAGTCAATACAGGCAAGTTTGAAATATTTATCTGTTGAAATAATGTTCTTGGCAGAATAAATATCAGTAATTAAGGCTAGAATGTGCAGCTAATGTACTGAAGATGTGTAATTAGAAGTTTCTTAACCCCTTGTGGATGGGGATTGCAACTTGTATTTTGACCACAACTGTTTCAGGATTTGTCTGTTATGGGTAAAAGAAATGACAGATTTATATGATAGGTGGTAAAGGTTGGGTGGCTGAAGTGGGAAATTTCATGGGTAGATCCCAAAACTTATATGTTAAGTGCTATAGTAGGAAGGGTATTTGGGATGTCACTCTCCCACACAAAAGAGATTTTTGAAACTTTGGTTGAAATTTTTAATTGTGAACAAGGTTTTTTAATCTCCCCTCTGTGCCCATGGATAGTGTCAGTTTGCTTCTATGTATTGCACACTCCTGAGGCAGTAGCAGGCACTTGCTGGTTATTTATTTTATTCCTTCAACCATAAAACTGGATTTTGTGTCTCATTTTTTTCCAGATAAAAAACATCGTTGTGGATTATATCTGTCATCCCTTGCTGCAGCTCTTCTCAAAACAGCACAGACTTTTCACACAACAGTAGTAGAGCTGGAATACAGACTGCTGAGTGATCCACACCTGCCTCTTAGTGAACTGTTACTCACTCTTCAGCCCACAGCTCCATTATTAGCTTCCCTCTCATCTTTGGTGACCCAGGTATGTTCTAGCATTGACTTCTCTCAAGTTGTGTTGTGACAACTCTTTTTTTGTTTTGCATTCTTGCATTTGTTTGCAGATTCAACACATTGCAGTATTCATTTACACTCATATGATTCGTAGCACTGTAATGGTCATATGGAATTTTATGACCTGTAGCACTTAAGTGAATAAGCTGTGAGATCCTAGTGCTTAACTCCTCCTGGTAGAGCCCACCAGTGTCATGAGGCATAATACTGTAGTTCAATTGCAGAACATTATTCAAGAGAGTAATACAGTTGCTGCCAATGTAAATCCAGTTATTCTGACCAGTATTTTAATTTCTCAGATTGAAGAGAAAAATGCTCATGGATGCATGATACTGGAAGTTCTTCACAAGCACACAGCAAATTCTGTAGCACATGTGAAGCAGGTACTTATGCGGTGAGTTATACAGTAGTATACTGTACTTTATTTAATGCATTACAGTATTAGACAAAAGAAATTGGAGTTAAGATGGCCTAATGGCCTTGGGGCATTAGTGAAATCGTCTCTTATTCTAAAATTGACTCTTGACCAGTGTACATTAAGTCTTGTTTAATGTTTTACAAGTTTAAACAGGCCAAAGATTAAAGTGTTGAGGTTATTTTTTATTTGCACTCTATCAAGTCAGATTTTAGTTAGTTTTGAGATAAGTGCAAAGTGGTATAAATATGTAGATACAGTACAATACTACAGCCAGTAGAAATTGAATACTGAGTGAAAACTTAAGTAAACTTTAGAGCTTTATTGTATTGTACGTCTCAGTTTAGACTACTTAATCAACACAGGATATAATACGTTTATAACATTTTTATCCCCAAACTCTTAGCTCTTAGGGTTTTACCTTTTTTTCTGTGATATTTAACTTCTCTATGACTTAATGTTTATTTTCATTTAAAGTATGTTTTATAAAATCAAGAATGAACTGAGCAACTGCCATGCCTCTGGGGTCTGTCTAAGTTGTAAAAAAATAAATTTGTTTTATCCTTTACTTTTATACTGGAGCCCTGAAGGATAGGCACTTGATGAGATGATGTCCTGAAAAGGCAGAAGGCTGATTTTGTTATTGACCACAAATGCAGAGGCTTCAATCTGTTCTTTTGTTTGTTGATATTGGCAGTATAAGTGCTGTATCATTCCTGACACTGCCCACCCCTCCTTGCCTCTCAACCTTCTTATGTTCACTTTCTTGGCTAAGTTTAATATCTTTCAGATATTTTATTGATTATTCTTTTTATCTTTAAGTAAGTAAAATATTATAGTGTATTACAGAACATGTGTGCTTTTCTGAAATAGTGATCAGTGTAAAGTATTGTGCAAATGACATAGTGTATGAAACAGCTTCAAGCAGACTGTGTGATGCATGGTGTGGAATGGTATCTTGGCATATTTCATCACTGGGAATTTGTTTGTATAGTTTTTCTTCTGTAATTTGTACATTATGTGACTGGAAAATTACATCAAAAGGGTTTTTGTAAAAAGAGGCTAACTACAGTATAGTCTGCATTTACGCGGTCAATTGAACCCGTGGAGGCCCGCATAAAACGAGAAACGCGTAAATGAAATAACAGAACATATGGGATTAATTGAAATAGAGACTGAGCCGACCCCCAAACTCCACTTTTTCCTACACAATACGTACGTTGTAGTAAAAATAACATCTTAATTTTATGATGGTATGCACACACAATTAATAATTAAGAGAAATATCAATAATATTAGGTTTTTTAACACTTACATTAGTAGAAAAGCTGGGTCGGCACACGTGGATGGTGGCTGGTTCCGAGGCAGAGGGCAGATTAGTTGTCCTCCGGTGAATCACTTTCACTACTTGCAGAGGTTTGCAGGGCCTCCCAGACAAACCTCTCAAAGTCCATATCCTCACTGTCAATATCACTATCACTGACTTGGGCTGGCTGTGGTTGTGGTGGGTTGTGGGCGAGGAAGTCCTCAATACTACGTTGACGACTAGCATTGATGTCATCGAGATAGATCTGGATATACGGCTCCATAACTTTCGTCAGATGGTTATTAGACGCTTCATACCGATGCTTGTCTGGGTCGTTGTCAAGGATGAGCTTAAGTTTCTCCCCCAACTCGATGATTTCCTTCACATTATCATGGCTTGGTCCAGGTAATTCAATGTTTTTCTCTGGTGGTGGGGTTCCTGCGGAAGCCATTGTGAGTTGTGACGGGAATAGCGGGCACAAGAGAGAACTGTATACGCGGACTGAGAACAATGAGACAGGCCCTGCTAGGTCAGCGACTTCTACCCTCTGGTGGCAGGGCACGTCATGTTACATTAGACCAATCACAGCTAGCGGCAGAGGGGATGCGGGGCCCAATCACAGTCCGATACGTCATATGACGTCAGCGATAACGTAAGAGCGGCCCAATGCACACCACTCACCGCGCTGCTTCCCACATATAGTCAAGAATGGACCGCGTGGGTAAAAAATGGCGCGGCGGTCTTGACCTCTCCAGCCGCTCACCGCGTAAATGACTCAATTTACCGCGTAATTAAAGCATTTTCATTCTGGTAAGGCACTGCGTAAATGACCAAACGCGTAAACAAAAACCCCGTAAATGCAGACTATACTGTATTATAATTAGATTAAAGAAATTACTGGTATAAAAATTTATTCTTATCAGAAATGATAAGTGATGGCTGATACCAGCCTTTGTAGTACTGTTTATAACACACAATAAATATTTATTTAATTAATTTTAATAATTTTATGACATTTCAGGGTAGAGCAGGAAGTTCACTCAGTGCTCTTTGATCAGTTGACTCACTGGCTCTTGCATGGACTTTTGCTGGACCCACATCATGAACTTTTCATACACTTTTCCAGTAATGAGGCTCCCAGTGAGATACAACAAATGGATGCTCTTGTAAGTCATTTGCAGTATTACTATGTGTTCCATTCTTGATATACAGTCCTGTACAGTCTCTCCTTGACTTACGACGGGGTTCCATCCCGACAACCAGGTCGTAAGTCGAAAATGCAAAAATAATACATAGAAATTCTAAAATGGGTGTCTCTTTTTCTTCTCAGCACCACGAGAACTCTCACTTTTACTCTTGCCAGCCATTTTAAAGGGAATTAACAAAAAAAATTGTCAGTTCACAGTGCGATCACTAATGTCGGGACTCGAAAATGCATACAGTAATTTGAAAAATATTTAATAAGACCACGGCGGTCGTATGTCCGAGTTGTTGTAAGTCGAGCATGTTGTAAGTCGAGGAGTACCTGTATTTGTAAACAGTATTAATTTATGGCCGTTAACAGCAGCTTCCTGATTCTTTTTCACCCTGATGTTTCTTAAATTTCTCCACTACATCTTCATTACTATCTGCACACACATACAATAACTCCTGGGGCAGATTAGTCTTAAAATCTTGTGATAGTGCCTCTAGTACCATAATAAACAGAGGATGGGTCAAGGTGGACCCTTGATGACTTCTCAAATTCCACACTTTCCTTTCTATTTGCTCTCACACCAGTTCTTGAGCCCCCATGTACAGTAATGCCATAATTACTCATTCAAAACACTCCTTAACCCCTAGCTTTATTACTGCCCACTACACTTCCTCCCATGGCAACCTGTCAAATGCCTTCCCTGAGTCTCCATATAAAAAATACAACTTTCTCTCCTTCCTTAGCTATTCTGTTGTAGATGCCTAGCATAATTGATTGCCTCTGTATTCTCCCCTGCCTGGCATGAACTCAAATTGCCTTTTATTAATATCCACAAATTTCTTGATCTTTTCCTCTTGTCATTGTCACATTGCCTAATGCTTTCAACCTTTCTGCACTATTCCAAAGCTAACAGCAGCCCTTTCATTCTTCATTTTGTCAATTACTTTCTTCGCCCAGTTTCTCTCAATCTTTGGACATGGTCCCTGTACCGGCTCTTCTGCTTCGAGGCTGTCAATCATAGTTGAACTCCTTGTTCAGCAGGCAACTGAAGTGATTTCTTCAAGCATCCTTACTTTCCTAATATTCAGTATCATTTCTCATATATTGCTTACCAGCTACATCCTTGTTTCTACTGGCTATTTTCCTTATTATTTTGTATGCCGTAATTCACCTCTATTATCCGCACTATTCATCTTACCCTCAAATGCATCCTGTCCGTGCTTTTTAGCCTTATAAATTTCTCTTCTGGCCCTGCAATTGGCCTCCAAGTACTCTTCCAGTCCTCATATAATCTTCTTCTTTATCATTCTCTTGTCTTCATCATTCCATCACCGTGTTACTGCATGCCTGATTGTGTCCTTCATCCAGCCACAGACCTTATCAGCTGCACTTAACGGACCATCCTTTTACTGTATATGATCCAGCAGTTCACTACACTAGCTGTCTCCCCACTCCTTAGCTCAACATACAGAATTATGCTTCCTTTACATTCTATTCTTTCAATTTCCACACTCCATTTCAAAATATACACCTGCTTCCTATTCCTGCTATTTTATGGCAACATTTCATACACAAGTAATGTGTGCTGCAAAGCATATTCTTTCCCTGTTATCACTTTTATGTCTCAATAAAGCATCCTGTCTGATTTCCTGACATGTACAGTATGTAGTACAGTAGTCAGTTTGGGTTTCTGTGTCACATGACTCATATGTGACTGTCTATTTGCCCTCTTAAACAATGTGTTGTATTCAACCATATTCAGTGCATCTCCAAAATCATGTACAGGGTATACAGTATTCTTTTGCCTTCACTGTTCCTTGTTCCAAAGCCTTTTTCATCAAGCACACGTTTAGAACCTGATGTGATTTTACCAGCAGAGCCGTGTATGGTGCAAAAACAATATTATATTGTGTAAACTCATGCTAGCTAGGAATACTAATGTATTTTGTAACACTTGTTGTAGAGTATTGAGTGTTGATCATATTATTGAAGTTCTGAGATAAATAATTTAATAAGTGATACCTGTATTACATGCATGATAATGGTAACTGGAAAGGGATGGCTTAAGGTCAAGGATTCTATCTTATGAACTGACATCACTTAACCTTAGAAATAAAACAAATATCTTACTTTTTGGAAATCAACAGAGTCTTGAAGGCATGGAAAACCTCTCACTGAGTCCAGAGTGTATGTTAAGACTGGAGATGCTTCCTAGTCACATACCACTCTCTGTTGCTGAGAAGATTCTATTTATTGGTGAGGCCATCCTTGTGTTTGAGAGAGAAGCAAAAAAAGAGAATGGTAAGACAAGTTCTCAACAATACTTTTAATGTAAATTGTTTATAGTCTGTCATTCTCTTATTATTCTGGAGTAACACATTTACTTCATCTTAAAGACAGAGGGTCTCTGTAGAGTACAGGTACTTTTTTTGCATGTTGACATTTTTATAGCTGCACAATGCACACCTTTAGGCATCCTTTCTTCTTTCAGGAAAGTAATTCACAACAGAATCCTTATAGCTCACATAGTACTTAGATTGATGGAGGCAAGAGGCAGCTGCTGCTCACATACAGAGCTGCTGAGAGCAGGCTATGGCCCCAGGAGAAAGATAAATTTATGGGTCCCCTTTTGGCCTTTGAACAGTTTTGAACCATAATCCCTCTTTTCCCAGGGCCCATAGAGTCCTGGGCCCCAGGGATTTATCTCATCTTCCCTGCCCTCTAGGCGGCCCTGCTCACATAATCACTTATTTAAGTTTCAAATTAATGACCCCCCCTCCCCCCACAAAAAAAAGTATATACAGTTCGTCCCCGAATTACGTACATCCGAATTACGTACAAACGGCCGATACGTACATCGTTTCTGAAGTCTTTAATTGCAAAATATGTCTTAAGGGCGAGCAATTTTTAAATTTGGCGTCGAGCAGCCGCACCGTGCATCCACTATCACCTGACCATGCAGAGGACACGCTAGACGCACCAAAACAACAAGTGTGGTCATTGTGCATACGTACTTCTCCTAGTTGAATTTCTGCCCTATTTGTACACTTTACTCTTGAGTGCAATACGGTGTAAAGCGTAAGAGTGGTGAAGCCAGTGGAGTGCTACGAAACGTCAAGCAATCTCACTAGAGGTAAAAATGACATAATAAAACTGCTTGAAATGGTGAAAGTTGACCAAAATGTTCCCGCAATTTACCCTGAGCCGGTCACCTGTTAAGACAATTGATACGGGCACAGAAAATACCCAAGGAACATGTGAAATTGCATTGCATGCATCTACGATTAAACTAAAAGAAGAGGGAAGGTTTGGAAGACTGGAAAAATAGTCTTTCGCTTGTGGATCGAGATGCACACAAAAACGTAAGCTCGTGTCTCGTATGATTCCGGAGAAGCCCTAAGTCTTTTCACGACCTATAAGAAGATCACCCTGATGATACTGTGACCATTCAATGCTAGCAATGGGTGTTTAAAACCGATTCAAGGTGCGAAAATAAGCTGCATAATGTTCGATGTGACTGTTGAGGCGGCGATTGCTGATTGAAACAGCACAGGATTTTCAAGAAACTCGCGGAAATTATCGAGTTACGTACATTTCGAGTTAAGTACAACCTTTTGGTCCCCATTATGTACGTAACTTGGGGACTTACTGTACCTATATGTACAGACAAATTGTATGCTGAAAGCTATTTTGAAATGTACATGATAATGATTTGAGCATTCTTTATATGAAATTTGAAAATACTGTATAGAATAAATTTATTTTCTTTAATTTTCCACACTTTATGTTAGAGTAATGAGGAAAAATTGGACAATCAGACAACTGGCTTAATGACCCCGTGTGTGGTGGTGTGAGTGACGAGTCTAATTTTCCTCATGTGAGTTTGAGGAGTAAGTTATATGGTGATTGTAGGAGAATGACAACACACTGAAAGCTTATTTGTAAAGTTAACAATAGTGTTAGAGAATAATGAAGTAAGTTTGGCAGTAGTTCTCAATAGTTTACATTTTACAAAACCCCATTTATTCCAAGGAGTGCTTTTTATATTTACCCTCTATTATACATGCATTTTAGTATTTTATTAAATTATTAACCATTAATTGAAACTTTTAAGGACATTAGAAATTGCAATGATTTTACTGAGATCAGGTTTTATCGCTAAATCTTAACAAATAAAACCAAATGATATAATGATTTAGTCATTAGTGAGAAGCCTGTGGTTGCATTTCATTGGCAGATTGTCAGTTCTTGAGGTAATGTCCTCTAGTAGTAAATGAGTACAGTAACACTTATACAGTAGTATGTAGTATATGTATAAACAGCTAATTTCTTAATTTCAAATATAATTTTTATCAATTTTTTATAGATTAAAAGCTATTAATTGGCACAAAAGACAGTGAAACAATGGCTGTTTTTGTAATTCTTAACATGGTAATTATTTTTTTAACTGCATCCCACACCGATGACCTTCACAGTCCACTGGTTAAGAAACACAGTACAGATAGTGTACCGTTATTTGATGAAACTAATGAAATATAACCAAACTGACAAAAGGCCTTTGGTTTATTACATGCTTACCCTGGACACATGTTCATGATAGTACCCACTTTATAGAAACCTCTAAGTCCCAAACAGATACTCTGCTGTACTAAAAAAAAAGTTAGTTTTATCTGTACATACAGTAAAAAAGTAGCGAAACAATATGACACCACGGACGAGGGATAGTGGAATATGTGTGTTGGTCCTGTATTGTGGTGGTAGTCCTGCTGTCCTTGCCTGAGGGTGTCCTCACATATCTGTTGCTAATGACATATCCTGCTGTATATATAGTTGATGATATAACAATATGAACACATCAGGTGATATATGGATCATTACGGAAGTCAGCAAACCCCCCCCCCCCTTTTTTTTTACTGTGTTTACCGTACACAACAACTACACAGGGACACAGCACATAGTCATAAAGACATAAAGGCTTGGAGCTGTTCCAGGTTTACTTCATCACCCAGCATTCTCCGCCTCATACCTGCTGTTTATTTATATATTTCACGTCACATTGAGAATTTTACTTGTGTGTTATGCTTAATTTGTAGACCAATTTTCTGGTCGAGTTATATGAAGGTCATTGACAAGTCCCTGATTTTTAGATCAAAATAAACCCAGCAACTTATAGTTAAATTGACCTTTGTTTGGTTAAGAGTCTTTATGGTTTGTTTTCCTTCCCTGCACATCATCCCTTAGTTTGAGTTACTATTTTGTCTGTGATCTCCTATAAATTGCACACCTATTTACTTAACTAACATAGGTTTTCTTTGAGTATGTGAGTGTGTTGAGATACTGTACTAATATTCATGAATCAAAAATTCATCATTAAATCATATAGGTATTTAATACTTACAGAATATAGCATACTCACTGTACAATTAATGTGAAGTTTATCTATGGTATTTTGTGAATGGTATATATACAGATATATCCAAATCACATCTAGGATTATTGATATGTCTGATTTGTTTTAGGTGTTGTGGACACTGCTGCTGTATCATCCCTTAGTGGCCAAGTATTGAAGAGCAGAGAAGAAGAGTTCAAAGCCCTCATTAATACACTGGGACAGGAACCAACATTTTCCATCATTCAATTCAGTCAAGTCATTGAGACAATCAGGCATTGTATCTCTCAGGTGGGTAAATAAGCTTATATACATTAAAAACTTACCATTTATAGCATCAAATTGGTCCAAGGAGCCTCGTGTATAGTTCTATAAATAAGTCTTGGGTCATGAGAGAGGTCTGTGTTAGGCAAAAGACATTTCTCAAGGGTGGGGAACTATATAATGTACAGTTTGAGTTTTGGTGCTATGGCAGATAATGCATCATAGCCCTGCCTTATCTGTCTCCTGACATCTTGGTTTTCTAAAAATAAGACAGTCTAGCCATCTCCTTGCTTGAAGCAGGTCATTCCCTGGATAACTCTGCTTCATAGAGCTGTGTTCCACCCCACCACAATAACAAATCATGGACTATGTTATAAGATTATGGTACCTAATTTAACAGCTACTGTACAGTACTTGTATTAAAATAAAGAATGTTGATTAACTAAGAAAACTAGAAATTGTGAAAATGCCAGGAAGTATTTGATTTCCTCAATGTTCCTTTGTTTCACTTTATCATTTTATTTGCATTTAATGTTACTATTTGACCCAGCGTTATTTGAGTCATTTCAATATTCATTTTCAGGAACTTTGGAAATTAGTAATGGGGGCAGGTTTAGTAGCAGAAGTGGGTGATTTGAAGGCTGTTTTCCTGCTGGGCCGTGGAGAGCTCTACCAGACACTCATCCCATCTGTCACACCATACCTCCTTAACAGTGCACCCAATGCCAGTGAGTGATCTTGCCATGGGTTTTACTCTAATAATGATATGCAATGGATACTGTATATATCAATCCTGGAGTATATTTTGACTTTAAGTTGATAATTTGAGATATTTCACTTTTTTATTCTTCTTCTTCAGATTTTGACGGGTTATTCCAGTTAGCAGGGCGACAGGTGTTATTGGAGGAGGGGATGCTTGAGAAGTTCACTCTCTCCCTTAAGACTCAGCTTACTCAGTCTTCCCAAACCAAAGAACAACCAGGTTAGAGGATGAAAATATTTTATAAGCTCTTTGTTCTTGAATGTTTTAATATAAAATTTTTTCTGATTATTAAAATTGGTGTGGGATTAATATTTCTTCACCCATGTAGAGTAAGAGAATAATTTGACTAAAAATGAAGGACTGAAGATTGAAATCCCAATTTATGAACTAATGTCTGGACCTAACATCTAGTGTACAGGTAACCCCTGATTTATGATAGGATTGCATTCCTAAAAACCATAAATTAAATCAAAATAACGTAAGTCAGGCCCCTTTTAACATGGGTTTTAACGGAATACGTTTCTCTCCTGTCCGACACAGACATGTAACACAGAGAAAAGTGATCCTACTTTAATTAAATAAATACAAAAAATTAAACAGCACTCACATGCATTAAATAAAATATAAAGATGAACAACACTCCCCCAAAATGGCAAACTATCACACTGATCATGTGGCTATGTAAGATATTTTGCACTAATCACTTTACACTCACCAAAACAGAGAAAAATCTGGATGTTAATGTTCTCCTTTTACCAATAACTGCATAGTGACACAGCAATTACAAGGCTGCTCAGTGATAAATAATGATGAAGGTGGTCACATGATCCAGGGCAGGAACGATCATGTTGATATAAAGCGCAGGATTGTTATATGCAGGGTGTCAGTGAAGCGGCAAACGGGTAGGTGACACTGAATTTGACAAGTGAAGAGAAAGATGCACTTCCCTGATGTTTACATTCTGTGACAGCAAGTTTGGCTTCACCGTAATTATCATTAACGTGGATTTTGCATAACGTAAATTGATCAAGAATGTTAAAACCTAATTATAGTTAACGCGGAATATTGTAAAACAGATTATCATAAGTCGGGGATACCTTTATTTACCCAGCAACCCAAGTCATGCTTGACATTAGTGACTGGGATTATTTCACTGATCAGTTATATAGACAGAGAAATTGAAATTTGTTCAGTAAAACTGTTATGCCTCCCTGTTGCAACTTATTAGGAGGATAATGAGTTATGACATCACACTAGCAGTTCTCTGTGTCTGCCACTTCAGGCTCATCCATTACCTTTCAGTCAAGTCTACAATTCTCAGGTATTGCCACTGCTTCAAGGTCACCAGGTGTCTAATAACTTGGCAACATTTATCAGTCGCTGAGTGAAACTTCCCTCACTTTCTTGTCACTTGAATTTTGACACCTAACCTTTTCTTTGGGACACTGGGGTGAGGAGTTGCTTGCAGCACATTGTCCATACATACTGTACAGTATAATGTATCCTGCTGTTAAACATGTCCTACTCCTTTGGTAAGGACAAGCTCTACTTGTTTGTCATAAAAACTTTAATTATTAGTGTCACTATGATGATGGTTATTCATTGTATATGTAAATAGCTAGAGTGCTCACTAGTGGGGATGGTCACACTGCATTTTTTTTTTTTTTTTACATTATATTGTAAACTTTTGAATGGTCATTGGTTAGCTCCTGTTCTGTAGCTCTGGTGTGAAGGATCAAATTCAAAGTTTATCCATTTTTCTTGGAAAGATTCCTACTCACAGACAATATAAAGGATTTAATTCATCAGTTTTGAACTCTGTCTAAGTGCGGAAATGTGATATTCTGTATTTCCCCAAAAGTAACAGAAAGCTAATGTATATATCTTTATAATTGGATTTAGACATTACAATAGAGGGATGTTAAGATAGGCTTCATGATGTGTACAGTATACGTACTGGAAGATGCTGTGTAGGCTACCCTGCTGGATGGTAGAAATACTGTACCTGTGGTGTATTAGATAAATCTTTCAGATAAATGTTGGCGAAGTCTAAGGTTGGACTACCATGCAAAGTGGCCGCTACACAAGCTGTTCACCTCAGCAGTTCAGGACAAGTACAATGCCATCTTCACATTTCTCTTGGATGTTCGTAGAGCTCAGTTTCGCCTGCAGCAGTTATGGATCACACAGATGCGAACTAAATTCCAGAGGTAAGATTTTTTCCAAAATGAAGTTTGCTCAGTACAGTATCTGTCTTAGAATTTTATGAAATAAGTTTTCTTCTGCAGGCAGTCCTGGGTTATGAATGGGATCCCTTCCTCAAGATGTTCATAAGTTTGAATTGTATGTACTGTAAGTCATAACACAACATATACATACATACACACACACACAATAATAGTAAATACAATATAGGAACACAATACAGTATCTAACATTAGTACTGTACACTTATGTTACAGCATACAGGTACAGGGATACCTCGCTATTCGCAATCCCACTTATTTGTGATTGATATTTTAACACCCCTATTCAAGATTAAAATTTCATATGCCCACTGTAGTTAGTATGCAATTGTGGGGAGGGAAGGGGAGGGGGTGCAGTGTCGGGGATCGCAGCCTCCCTACCATGCCAAGTTGTGAGCTGCGTTATTATTGTTTTTCAACTCGTTGTTTTGGGTAGATACTGCAGTACATGTAATTTTCTTCAATTTTGTTTTCTTTTTACTCCGTTACGTCTCACATAATTTTTCATACAGAATGTGAAAAAAAAAGAGACTATCATGAGGTCAAAAACATAAAGGGAATAAAAATTTCTTACATTGTTGGTAGTTAGTGCTCAGTGATGAGGCCCTCAGCCATTCCGGTCTCTCTGTCCAGCGTGTAGTGCAACTATTTCCAAAGGGCATTGTGGTATTTTTTCTTTTCTTATATTTATTAGTATAATATGTAGTGAAAGTTGCCAGCTGGGAACTCATTCCCCTATATTTACATCAATTCTTATGGGGAAAATTGCCCCAATAGTCGCAAATTTGTTATTCACAATGACTTTTAGGAACACATCCTTTGCCATAGCTGGGGCATTCCTGTATAAGAATCCACAAAAATAGGAACACAATACAGTACTGTATGTAATTTCTAACACTTAGTTTTAATCCTAATGGAGGCTTGCATGTAGGAACAGGCATCTTTAGGAGAAGAAAGATGGGCTTAATCAGATGATAGTGAAGAAAATGATGATGGAGACATTGTTGGTTCTGGGGTTGCTGCTGAGTTAGAAGGGACTGGTTCTGTCTGCCTTCAACCTTCTTATAAAATTTGTCAAGGGAAGATTGAACTGAATTTTTTCTTTTCTTGATAAATTTCTTTGTAGCATCGTGGACAGTCACTGACAACTCTGTGGATCTTGGTGTATCTTGAGTTTGAGTCTTGCTCTTCAAACTTTGCCGTTCTTTTTTCAACTAGCAGGATAGCTTTTACCAGTTCTTTGGTGATGAATCTCTAGGGTTCTGGAGTAACAACTTCTTCCTCTACGATCACCTGCTTTTCCAGTTCCATCAGGTCATTATTTGTAAACTGTAGTATGGGGATCAAGCAACTCAGTTACATCATCTGCATCGATTTCAAGCTCGAGTTGATTTCCAAGGGTCACCACTTTTTTCGTCACTGCCCCAACAGTCTCATCAAAACCATGGAAATCGTTAACAAACTGAGGGCAACTCTTCTTCCACACTCCATTTATAATGTTTTGCTTTATCTTGTCCCATGCATCTGCTATATTCTTCACTGCATCATAAGTGATGTACAACCTTCAAAATTCCTTTACTTGCCGTAATAGCTTGGGGAAATGTCCTACGGTGGTACTGTAGTGTTCTATAAAGGAAGCAATGATGCCCTGTTTCATAGGCTGGAGAACTGAGGTTGTTAGTTGGCAGATACACAACCTTAATATTTGAATGAAAATCAATAAAAAATGCAAAATGCCCAGGGGCATTACGGTATCAAGAGCCAATAAAATCTTGAATGGCAGATTCTTGAGGCACAGTATTTCTCCACCTCAGGCACAAAATTATTTGATAACCAGTCCTCAAAAAGGACATCACCCAAGCCTCTTTATTGGACTTGTAGATGAATGGGAGTGATGCCTTCCAGAGTCCCTTAAAAGCCAGAACTTACATAACACCTGTCTATGAAGCATACAATGCATCCAGCCAGCATGTGAGGTCTTCTTTCTTACCTGTGCCTCAAGTCCTGCATTTCCTTCCAACATTGACTAAGCTCTGTCAATGAACAGCTCAATCCATTTTTTATCCAATTTTTTGTCATTTTCACACATAGACACTACACATCTAATGATGAAATTCTACTATTGATTGACCTGCAAAACAACTTAACTCGTTAATTTCATTTTGTGTAACATAATTTACATGAATAATGAAATGGGCATCTTTACAGCATTGGTTTTCTTACCTACTTACAACCCAAAGTGTGCAGTTTATAATACATTACATTGTTATTGTCTTTAACAGGATTCGTTTCCTAATTTTACTATACATTGTTTTAGTTTCCATTTTTTTTATCTTGATTCATGAAAATCCTTGCAAATTATTATACATGAACTGTGTTTAATTTACCCCCCCCCCCCCCCACCCCTCCAGAAAGAGTGAGGCAGACCGTCTACAGTGGACACTAAGGCATCACATGAGCCTCTTGATTGATAACATCCAGTATTACTTACAGGTTAGTTCACTAAACATTTCCTTATAAACTCTTTGATGTATTAAGAAGAAATAGAAGTGTAACACCAGTATCTTCCTCCATATGTGCAGTAAACAGCATGACAGGAAACTATGTAGCAGGTAGGTGTGGTTAAATTAGATTATATGCTTTTTACCTTTTATATACCATAGAGTTGAAGGTCATATGTGTCTGGAGTACATCTGTTAACTTTGTTCTCAGCTTAATTCCTCCCCTATTAAGGTAACTTACCTCAACCTCAGGATGCGGCACGTCACTCCAACAGTTTTGAACACTCCTCATGCTTGTGCTGCAGTAACTCTGTTTAAAAATTGTCTAAAAGGTGATACAGCAAATCCTTGGTGATCTGAACTAGCCAGGTGGCCCATAGCTGTGTGGTGACAGTTGTTGTTTATCTGCCATTTTCTTATAACCCATATAAAATGTTAAAAATGGTTCTTCTTCTTCCTCCTTTTTTTTTTTTTTTTTACACTTCCTCTTACTGTTCTTCTTACTGTTTTATTTTACCTTTTAAGATTGAATAAAGGGTTTGTTTTGTCTCCCCCCACCACAAAAAAAAGTTTGAAAAAGTATAGGACAATTTTACTTTTTCTTTATTCTTTGATAGGTATTGTTTGGTAATAAAGTTCATGAACTGGTATATAGCTCAATTGTTTTTTCTTTTATAATTAGTTTGTACCGAGTTTCCCCCCCCCCCCCCTCACTCTCATTCTCAGTGCTGTATTGTATCACTTTTGTCAATATTAAATATTTTACATAAGAAATTTCATCCCACAACATATAGGATCGAACAGGACTTATATGCATGTAACTTGCCTTCTACCATTGTGGGGGGCAGGTATAGAATGAAATGTTGCTATTATCCACATGTACTATTTTTTTCCTCTTTTCAATAATTAGCTTGTAGAAACAATTGAGTTAATAGTTCATAGTTTTTTCAAAGGTTGATTTTTTTGTCTAGGTGTTTCAAGAGCAACTTTACCTAGATGACCTAATCAGAGGTAATTTAACAAATAAGTATTTATTTTAACCTTTAACCTGTGGGCCAGGAAATATTGGCTACTCTTTTTACGCAAAATAAAACTGGAATACTAAATCTTACAAAAATAGTAAATTTTCTTTAATTTTTTGTTGACAATCTTGCCAAATTACGGAATAAGAAAAAGTTTTAGTTACCTTGCAATTTATCTTGTTGATGTTTTTCTCCATGTGCAATTGCAATTCCATCATAATAACACACAATAATAGCCAGGGACCCATGTGTTGTTGAGTGAAGTTCGGATGTTGGTGTTCAGTGTTTGGGCATTGGCCGGCATACCATGAAGTAGTCAGTGGGTTTTTACTTGTTAACTGACTGCACTTATTTTACCCTTACATATATTTGTTCCTGTAATTATTTCCTTGCTTAGAAACTGCTACAAAGGCTTCAGTAGGGAAACAGGGTGTTTACCAGTGATGGTTGGCCTTAAACAAAGCACAGGAACACCATATACTGTACATTTAAATGTTTTGGCGGGAAATAGCAGTGTCTATTGACGGTCAACGTCGCCTATGTAAACATCGATAGACTTTGGCCTTAGTTTAAGGGTTAATGTGAAAAATTGCTTATATATGTATTAAAACCTCAGGTTGATGTTTTGGAGTCGCAGCACTGGCAGCTAATTGCAGAAATCGGGAAGACTCACGATTATCAACATTTGGTTCGAGCCCACCACAACTTCCTTGTCTCAGTCTCTGCCCAGTGTTTCCTTAATAACACCTTGGTCAGCAATTGTTTACAACACTTACTTAAGCTCATCCATAAATTTTGTTCCATTCTTGAATCTTTATTTAATAATGATTCTAAGGGTAAAAATGCTCTGCTTCTCCCAGTCTTGCCCCTTGGCACACAACCAGTTCTCCTAAATAGCACACAGCAAATCAAGGAACTTAATGAAGCATTTGAGCGTGCAGCTGCTCGGCTCTTCTTTGTGCTGTCCAACTTAAGACTTCACCAGGGATCACAGTATACATCTCAACTCATTATGAGAATCGACTATAACAAATATTACAGTAAAAATACAGCTGTTAGACGGTTCAAACCTGCTCTGAATGACATCTAATTCTCATTTCTGGTGCTGTTATAACATATAGCTACATGCCATATAAAATGTTTCCTTCAGCTATAACATAACCAATTCCATTTAAAGTAAGAGGTTCCTTCAAGTAATGTAGTTGACACTAACTCCTTGCTGCTACAGTACCACAATTCATGAGGCAGTAACCCCCAGAAAGAAAGTTTGGCTTAAACTAAACATCACACTACCATCGCTGAGCACAGGCCTGAACTTGCACCTAATGAACTTTAAGTCTAGAGTGGTATCATCTGACCCATGGAGCTTCTGTTAAAAAAATTTAATTGTTAACACTTGAAGCATATTAATCTCTATATCTACAAAAAACATATTTTACCCTCATGTGATTAAAGAGCAGTGCACTTGAGCTTTTTTGTGTTTTGCATCTTTCACCACATGGTTCTTATTCAAACTTAATATGGGTGTTCTTAATGATGTTGTAATAAAGTGTTTGTTTGGAGGCTCTCTTAATGCTGTATGGTTTCTTGACATAAGTGGGCACACCTCATTCTTGGGGAGGGGGAGCTAAAAACTTGTTGAAGTACTTTATATTCATCATTATCTCTCTAGGCTTCATAGCAATCTTGTGTCATAATGTCTTCTTGACTTTCTATGATCCAATTAGTCTCGGAAAGTGAGAGTACAGGTATACACACCTTAGAATGTGCAGTGTACATTGGAAGATAAATCCTGTACTGTATGGAGCAGTTACATTGGGATATGTATTGTTGTTTTTATTGTATCAGTTAATAAACTTTCTTCTGCTTCCTTGTGGAGTATTGGTACCAAGTCTTTTAAACTTAATAATTCATCTATACATCATGCTGAGATGTATTATCATCCTAGCAGATGGGAACATTTAAAATATATTTTGTCGATATAAAGATACAGTAGTCCCCGCCAACCACGGACTTCAGGGATCCATGATTTTTACCCTGTACTCCATTTCACCAACAACAACATTGAATTTCGAGTATCCACGGTTTAGTGCGCCGTGTAGATGTATTTTACTACTCCGTACACTGGATATTTATTATGTATTTTCTGCAGTAATAACATTGATTTTGCCTTTAGTGATAAAGGTGAGAAGAAAGTAAAGAGGTCAAGGAATGTATTGACTCTAGAAAAGAAAGTTGAAGTGATCGATAGCATGTGGCGAGACATAGCATCAGCGGGACACATCATGGGGGTAAACAAAGCCTTGTTTCTTACAATTAAGAAAAGTGAGGCTACAATAAGAGCTAGTGTTGCTTGTGGCACATTGAAAAGTGCAAAGGTACTAATATGCCACGTGACCATAATCTAAAAAAAATGGAAAAGGCACAGAAAATGTGCCTAAGTTCGGAGGTGACACGTGTGAAGGCCAGGCAGATATACAGTCACCTTATTGAGGGTATGGCTGAGGAAAATTTTGCAGACATAATGTTTCAAGCCAGCAAAGGCTGGTTTGAAAACTTTAAGAAAAGTTATAGCCTGCACAATGTGAAACTCTGCATCAGCTGATCACCAGGCCGCTGCACTGTAACCTGGAGAATTTATGAAATTGATTCAGGATAAGGTTGCCTGCCAAAAAGAACATTCATTTCGAAGGTTGAGAGGTCTGCTCCTGGGTTTAGAGCAGTGAAGGCCAGCTGTTCCTTCTCCTTTGTAGTAACGCCTCAAGGGATGGTTTCATAAAGCCCAAGCTCTTCTACTGGTCTCTTGAACCCCTCTGCCCTGAAGGCCAAGAATAAGAATCACCTCCCCGTCTTTTGGCAGTATAACCATAAGACCTGGGTTACTGCTGCGGTCTTCATGGACTGATTTAACAACTGTTTTGTGCATGGGGTTGAGCAGTACCTTGCCAACAAAATCTGGGGTTCAAGGCAATGCACCTGGTTACAGGGATTAAAAAAAAATATAAAATTCAGCAGCCATTCATCCTGAGATTATTTAGCAAGACTAACCACAACTGCTACAGCTGCCTCAAGCAGCCACCCACAACCCTCCACCAGCAGCCACACTCCAGTCTCCACCAGCAGCCACAGTCCAGTCTCCACCAGCAGCCACAGTCCAGTCTCCACCAGCGGCCACAGTCCAGTCTCCACCAGCGGCCAATCTCCACCAGCAGCCACCCACCTCATCATATATTGATGAACCTGAAGAGGTGCAGGAAGAAAATTGGCCTGTGTCCCCATCATCCTTATAATAACTACCTCTCCCTCCACATCATCCTCAATGAAGGTAAATACCTTTTCTTTTATTTTTTTTACGGGGAATAGCCAACCTGGGCACAGGTCATTGACCCACAATGGGGCCGGGGGGATAAGAGTACTGCAATAAGAAATTAAAAATCGAAAGGAAAAAGATTATATTAATCTACACCAAAAAGATGCCAGAAAACCAGCTTTTTAAAGTGAGACAGATTGTATGAGTATGGAAACACAAGAGAAGGCAGAGCATTCCACAGTTTGGCTGTGTGAAGAAAGAAGGAGGTACTATAATAGGTTATTCTAGTGTGACCAACAACGACAGAGAAACGGTGGGCACCGCGGGCAAGACGTGTGTTACGAGCCCACCGCCTTGCCGGCGGTATACAGGATGTCATATCCACCGAACATTGCCCGTTAAAATACCTGTAAAAGCGAGAGAGTGAAGGAACATTGCGGCGAAGAGAAAGGGAAGCAAGATTATCAACTAAAGGAGGAGAGTTAATAAGACGAAATGCCTTTGATTCCACCCTATCTAACAGTTGGACAGAAGAAGAGCCACCCCAGATATGAGAGCAGTACTCCAAGTTAGGACGAATGAATCCCTTATAAATTTGAAGCAACTGCTCAGGAGTGAAGTAGCTACGGCATCTGTACAACATTTCCAGCTTTCGGAAGGCAGCTTTAACAATGTTATGGATCTGGGGCTTCCATGACATATTAAGAGGAAATGGTGAGACCTACAGTAGTATATCTGTTTTAGAACTTGGCAGAATGATTGCGTCCTGAAATGTGATAGTACTGTGTACGGTTAAATTTAAATTACTATTTAATTTATATTATGCTACTTTATATGTACAGTGGTCCCTCGGTTAACGAACACAATTCGTTCCAGAAGGTCGTTCGTTAACCGAAACCATTGTTTCAATGGGATTTTCGGTAATTGGTTCCAGCTCACCGAAAATTACATAAAAACTAAATATAAATGCAGTAAAGCACACTTACTTTGAGGTATGCATGTAGAAGGCTCTTAGTTGATGATGATGGGAATTAGAATGGGGGTGGAGGAGAAGGGAGAAGAGAAGGCATTGGGGTGGAAGAGAAGTGACCCCATGCTGCCATTTCACCCATAAAATGCTAGTTCACTTGGTGTAATTCAAGATTATTTTCTTTAAATCAACACTGCACTGCATTATATATTGCCAATATGTAAAATAAACTTCAGAATGAATGTTCTGTAAAAACTTAAAAATAGTTATGTTCAAGAGAGTCTCAAGCAAGAAGCTTCCTCCACTGAGCAGGGACACACACTGACGCCATTTTGGGTGTGTTGAGTGGCTGTTTGGCGTGCTAAAAGCTAGTTCCCTGTACTTCAATTATGTTAAAGAATTGTTAAAATGACTAAAAACTTTAATATAAAACTTGGAAAATGATTGAATGGTACAACCTTCTTGATATTTACTCAAATGGTAACGAATTTAAGCCCTAAAACCGATTACTGTATTGGCGGACTAATACTACAGCTAGTGAGCAGGTGAAAACATGTTGGGAAAAATTTGTAAGGAATTCGTTAACCTAAATTTTTTCGTTAACCGAAGTGAAGAATCTTATGGAAGGTAATTCGTTAACCGAGGGATCACTGTACTGTATTTTACTTAAATTTAATGAAATGTACAGTACAATACTGTACATGTATTGTTTTATGAAGGAACAGGCAACTTAGGCTTTGATGAGTGCTATAGGTGGCCATTGAACCTAACTCCCTATTTCCCATAAGCCTTTAGTCTTACCAACCGCAGGGTTTTCCATGAACCTAATGCCCGCAATTGTCGAGGGACTGCTGTATTTACTCTACTTAAAAGCATTTACCACCATCTCAAGAAGCACCAAAGTACAGGTGTACCCCAATTTACAAATGTTTCCTTCCTGAAAAACCTTTCAGAAATCAATAACTCATAAATCAAAGCACATTTTCCCATAGACTTCCATTAAAAAAACAACAACTTAGTTTCCCATGTTAATCCTTACACACACACACATGCAGGAATAATCATTCACCTGCTTAAATATATGAACTAATAATAAATTTATAACTAAGAAATAAAAATTTTGAAAATGAACTTCAATATGTACAGTACATATTATAATCCTAATTTTAGTACAGTGCAGTCTCTTAAAAATGGCCTCCCTGACAAGTGAATCTGAGGACCATTGTGTCTCCTGTGTTGCAGGAGCTTGCTTTTTAATTAATTATTTACTTTCAAACACTGGTTTGTCTCATTTACCTGCAGTAATGGTAGACTTAGGGACAATAAACACAGTTGAAAATTGGCAATAAAAATGTTTATCCACATACTGTATATACAATTACTGTATACCAAAACTATCAGGCCCTTCTGTCTGGAATAACTCAAAAGGAAGCTATCTGGGTCACAGGGTATTGTAGTTTATATATATATATATATATATATATATATATATATATATATATATATATATATATATATATATATATATATATATACGTACTGTTAGGCATATAAAATCACTGATCAGCAGTTTTGTAGTACAAATAGCCCTGATAAAGTTATAAAAACATTTTGAACATTTTGGTTTAACTTAAAGCTAGATAAACTAAAATACACACGCACTTCAATAAATCAAATTAACTATATTATCTTACCTGGAAATAACCTAGACGAACACCAATAACCTTCCTCTTCAAATTTTGCAATACAGTGTACGTACTAAAAATGAAAACCAGTAAAAAGATATTTTTAATATATTGTACTATACAGTTTAATCAGTGATTTTTCTCATACCCAATTATTTTCTTATTGTTAAGACTTCTCTGCTATAAGTGGTACAATATTACCATGATTTGTGAAATATGTAAGGAAAGAAGGCTCATATTTTGGGGACAATAATAAAACAATAAAATTAATAGTAGTAAGAATAACAATGACAGTAATAATAATAATAACACAGTACCTGTAATATCAACGATAGGAATAAAAAGAAAGAAAAAAGTACGAGTTATTTTGGAAACCCCATTTTATAACCTAGCATAGATGTGGGACTCAGTCAACAATCTATAGGTATGACAACCCAGAGTTCCCCGGACCCCTAACTTGTGTGACAGAGACTAAATTCCAGAAACCTAAAAGGATTCTCTCTTTTTTACTTCACCATAGGTCCTAATTGGAAGATTTTTCTTAAAATACTGTTTAATAAGAAGTTAAGATTATGCAACTCGGCATAGTCAGCAAACAGGATACAGGGCCCTTACCTGTGACTGGGATCTAAAAACTGAATAAGTCCAGTTGATGAGAAGGTACAGTACTGGACTCTAAAGAGAGAACACCGAGAAGTTTGTTGTAAGTAGAACAAGAGATTCTACAATCTGTTCACTCTTTAATACAGTACTGGTTATGAAACACTCAAACCTGTTCTACCACCCAAGATCCAGTTCACCTCGGCATCCCAAAGAGAGACAGAGGAATAACATGTTACTCCATTGTGTCTTTTATAATTTTAAAAAGGGTTTCTAGAATCAATCTCCCTTTTATTACCTACAACAGGATCGTGCAACACTGTAAAACAAAACCAATTAAAAAGTGGCACAAAGGTACCCAAAGGTTAAAACTGCTATGCTTATGTCCTACTAAACTAATATAGTCTCTGATTAATAATAGAGATAAAGGAACAAATTTTGAGCTCCCCTTGGCTACACAATCCTGAGTTTCTTCACCTCAGGATTGTAACTAATGTTTAGGCTCAGGTATGACTTGCCAAACTGTTTATATGAACTCTCTTGCTGACGTATTAAACCACATACCTCTAGTGCAACCAAGTAAAACAAATTATAATCACTGCATTATAACCTTAGCACCTTCAAGTCATAAAACCACTATTCACTAACCCATCACTATACTTCGTTCTTCTTAAAATATCTGTGTATGTAACTTATTGACTTGAGGACTGGGATATCAAATGTCATTCACTCCCCTTCTTTGACTAAGAATTTGGTCAGAAGTGAAACAGGATTTGGACAGAGTTGAGCCAGTTGAAGGAACATGTAGTACAGTATCTTATTGGGCTTGAAAGAAGGCACCAAAACAGTGACCTCTCTTGAACAGTCTTGGCTTTAAAATCACCTGGAAAATGCATTCGCCCACCCACTGAGCCCCCTTCTGGAAACATGAAATAAATACCAGAAATTGGTGTTCATTAAACATTGCAAAGAGTTCCACTACTGGACAAATGCCAAAAGGCATTGTTATATTACTAGACAAAGCACCAGCATTTATATTCAGTGTCCAAGAAATATGTTTAGGCACAACTGTATGGTACAAGAATGTCTTGAAACTTGGATGAACAGTTTCCTTCATATTTATCCATAAAGGGATATGCCACAGCCAATGTATTATCAATAAAACAATAATTCTTGCCTGAAGCTTATGTCCCATATACATTATGTATTAGACAAGAATGGAGCAATATAAAACTTTTTATGAAGCAAAATATCAATGTCCCGTGATCTACTCCTGCAGAAGAATGAAAACTCTTACTCGACTTAAAGGCATCTGTTAAAACCAAATCAGAGTCCACAGGGAGGCAAATATATATATGACTTCCACCACTGGAATGCATTTTTATATTCTCCAGTAAAATGAACCATATCTCAAAATTTGTGTTTTAAAGACTGATTCACTCTGAGGAAAATGGTCTCAACCTTCCTACCTCAATTACTGTAATGTTTTCAGCCAAAAATTATGGTTGATTGTTGTTGGTATATATATACAGTGAGTTCTGCTATAACGTGTGTTTGCTGTAACGCGATTTTTGCTTGCTATTTCTCCAATTTTGTGGTATTAACTGTGAATATGGGAAAGAAGAATATCTCCAAGAAGTGTTCTGGTGATCGCATTCCCGGTGATGATCGTAAAAGAAAGGCTATAACCCTTGAAGAGAAGCTCGATGTTATCAACCTCAGAATCAGACCTCCCCCATCAAGTTATATTCATATTTTTTCAAGGTAAAGTGTTACATTTACTGTATGATTTCATTATTAGATATAAATGTAACATTTATTTAGACTGTGCTAACCTTTGTTAGGCTAACTACTAAATTTTTTTCGATTTCGAGTAGTAATCTGCACCTAACCCTATTATCTCCATAAACCCTGTTATTTCTATTACGCGAATTACTATAACACGATGTTTTACAAGAACACAACTATCACGTTATAGCAGAACTGACTGTATATATATATATATATATATATATATATATATATATATATATATATGCTAGTAAATCACTGTAGGTGCGTGTGATCTAGGTATATGCTGATAACCACCAGGAAAGAAGAAAACACGAAGTTCCCAAGCGCTTTCATGTAATTCACATCTTCAGGGGTGAGTACTCACCCCTGAAGATGTGAATTACACGAAAGCGCTTGGGAACTAATTGTTTTCTTCTCTCCTGGTGGTTATCAGCATATATATATATATATATATATATATATATATATATATATATAGGGTGTCCCATAAATTTCCATACATAGGAAAAATAAATTTTATATGAAAATCCATTTTTATTTATATAATATGCTCTACATGACTACCATTCTGTTGAAAACACTCTTCAATGCGTGTCCTCCACTGCTGAAGAACATGTTCAAGCACAGCTGGAGTTATGCTTGTAATGGCGTTGGTGATACGTTGTATGGAAACTTATGGGACACCCTGTATATATATATATATATATATATATATATATATATATATATATATATATATATATTCCCTTTAAATAACAATAAAACATGTAAAGAAATTTAAATTATTATTAACACACACATAATGAAGCTGATAGCATTATTGTAGCTATCATCCGTCTGAATTCCATGGTTCATTTTCTCCCGCTAATTGTTCACAATTTCCTTATTTGAAAGGACACTGTATTTGACACCACATCTACATTCTGGCATGGTTGAGGATTGACCAAGAGTGGAGAGCTGCGGTTGCATGGGTAGTGCAGAAGCCCTCAGAGCCTCAGGGGGAATAAAATAGAAAGTGGGAAGTTTAAATGAATGGCGCATAAATAAAAAATGCAAGCTGTACCCTGTAATATTCAATGGGTACTGTTAAAACATGGACCCCATGGCACTCGAAGCCAAAGAGTTAGAAAGATAAAAAAAAAAAAAAAGGCACTAAACAGCTGCTCCTCCTCCTAAATAATCCTATCATCCAGACAACAAAACCATCGCAATACCATTACTGAAATCTAGGGTTGGGTGGTAATGAAGTAAAAGTTGCCTTGATATTGAGCTCATATATTTTGTTAACAAATAAGTTACGTGAGAGTAACTTTTCCTCTTGGTACGTTTATTTTTCCTTGAGTACAGTAACATTTCAGACAGTGATACAGTACTTTTAATTTATTAGTTATTTAGGGAGGCCAATGGTTATCTCACTACAGTACTTTAGTCTGTACGTCTCATTAGTGTGTAATATTAAAAAGTAGTTGTGGAACATCTATTAAAATGAAGTGCCTTTTGTATCTACCCAACTTTTAGTTGAGTAAGTTTTTCTCAAAGTAACAATACTTTTACAATAAGTAACTTTTTCCAGTTCAGTACGGCACTGTATTTTGTCCACCACAGCTCAAAACGAGCGAGCGTTACTCTCTCTCAGTTTGCACTTGTAGGTACAGTATCTTACTGAAGACTTCCCTCCCAGCAACTCTTAATGCAAGATCTCTAAGCCACTATCACAACACGCAGCAATCAACATTGATTTTAGCGAGTTAAATTCAGGTCTTTCGTGTATCATATTTTATCATAGAATATTAAATTTTCATTTTAAAATGGGTTTATTTTCATTTGTAGCTGTATTTTATTATGTGTTTTGGCCTAAACAATGTCTATAAAAATGCATCTCCATTTATATATAGTAATGGCTTTTGCTAGGAATTTTTTTTTTTGCATTACATGTTAGATATGTCTATATGTTTGATAAAGTTCATGCCTATCAAAAAATAGAATAAGCCTCAGGGCATCCCATTAGCAGGAATATGCTATGGTTGGTCCTGTTACCGTGTGTAACCATGGCAACAGGTTGTGGAGTACGTGTTAGCATGGAAGAATGGTTAGTAATGTTTCCAAGTACTGTACAGTGCTCAGTTTTAGGTGCTATGGTTAAGTCAGGAGAGATACTACTTTCTGGATTTCATGAATTTAGTCCCAGTATGGCAGTTGACTGGATATAGTACAGTACTTGGCTCCTGCCCTATTGGTTGGTGGTTCATTCCTCGGCACTCCTAGTACACCCAGATATAAATGGATACTTAACTTTACAAGTTGGGGAAGTGAAGGCAGTTGAGTCCAGTGCTGGACATGCTGCTTCCTTACATGACTTATAAATAAAATAGCAGTCAGAGTCTGGATTAAATATGCCCAGATTAAGTTTCATATAAAATTTAAAAAAAAAAAAAAAAAACATCCAAAGGCAGTAAATGATCCATTTACAAAAATCTTAAAAACTAATTGCATCTAAAATTTCAACAACAATGCCATTCATATATAAACTTCTCTATGTCCTAGAGTTTCTTCATCACATACAGAAACTACAAATACTTTGGCCTGGACATTACTGGTCACTGATCTGGAGTGAAAGCAACAAGCTCAATGTACACTCGCTAAAAGATTATTCTGCACCTTTACGGAGTTATACAATATGACACACCAGACCAACAAATATGATAACACTCATCACGGCTCTTCTGCTGCAGATGGTTTCAGAGTCAAGGGTACAGAATATTTTTTTAGTGAGTGTACACTTTCATTTACTACCTTAAATATAATATAATTTTAAATTCTATTATCTTTCTTCTCATCGATTTCTCTGTTGAAGCATTTTTTCATGAAGTTCTTCAGCTTTGCCCCTTAATCTCTTTAGTTCTTCTTGGATTCTGTCTGTGATTATTTTACGTGCTGTGGCGGGGTCCTCCTGTTTTTCCTTCATCTCTGAGACTAATTGCTTGAAATCCATGGGTTCCCCTACCACAACAGTTACTGTTTTTCCCACTCTGGGGATATAAGGACTTCGATTGGGTAAAACAGTGTCCATTCCAATATGGTAGAATGGTAAAACAATGGGGCATATTGATGATTCATACACTAGTCTTCCAACACCCCACTTGAGGCGCATGTGTTCCATACTCATGTTCACTTTCCCCTCAGGAAATATATGCACCCATTGACCTGCCTGGAGTCTCTCAATCAAGAAATCCATTGCTTCCTGGGGAAGAAAAATAAGTATTATCAATAACCATCTAGAGTAATTGACATTCCTCTCTTCTTTTTAAATAAGAGTAAGGAAATATTATTTTATATTTATTAAATGTTTGAAAACTAAACTGTTATAAAAAAGAATGTCTTAAATCACAAGCACTCCAATTCCCTCATTAAAGTCGTTTCGTTATAACGTCGTTAAAAAAATGTATGAAAATGATAAATGTACAACAAATTAAAAAAATCAGTATGGAGGTGCTCAGTGCCTGGCTGTGTAAGCAACCAATGATGGTACCATATTTGTTTGTTATTGTTCGGTGGTTGGTTGATGCCCTTCCAACATTCACTTAAAATCCAATTATAAATTTATTTGGGCCCTAGAACAATGAGTGCTATACATACATTATGCACCACTGCTGAATGTGCTCACAGAAAAAGAAGAAAAGTGTTATATTAGAAGTTAAATTAGATGTGGCAAAGAGAATTTGAAAAGGAGCTGTGGATAATAGCAAGAGCTGTCAGTTTGCAGCCTACAACTGTAGTTTTTTTTAGTTTAACAAATGTATTGACAAACCTTGGAGTACAGTTTGCCTATTCTGAGTAATTCAGTCAGGTCTTGACACTGAGGGTGGTATCACTTCTCACTGCCATGCAGGACAGAGGTTCATACACAAAGAAATACATCATATTCCTTAACAGTATATATGCATCAGATTCATGTGGGTGATGTCACTGTTCACTGCCATGCAGGAGAGGTTCGTACACAAAGAAATACATCATATTCATGAGCAGTATATACAGGTGAGAGTCATGTGGGTGATGTCACTGTTCACTGCCATGCAAGACAGTGGTTCATAAACACTGGACGTCATATTCTAATTGAAGATTAATCAGTGTGGGCTAGCAAATTTGGGATAAACAGCAAGAATGTCCTCAAGCACCCCCGATTCAATGTAGTAATTACAAAGTTCATGATACAATAAGTCAGGTGGCCTGAAGTCTTTGACAGTGTCACATTCAATAATATAGTGTTCAAGTGTATGCTTTAAAGGTTTATCACAAAGTTTACATGCTGAGTGTTCCGGTATGGGTACAGCGTTACTAACTTGCCAGATGTGTCTGTATCCTTGCCTAATTCTGGCCACGACTACATCACATTGTCTGGTTCTGTCCTTATGCTGGCCATACCGGTACCTCTTGTCACAAAATTTGTTATATTTACTAATGCTACAACTGCCAGGTCTCTCTGCATTTCTCACTTCTTCTAGATCAGAGTTCATGATTCTGACTTGAATGTTTTTAAGTACAGCATTGGACAGGCCAAGGTCACGGTCAACATTTTCTTTCTTACATGCCTCATTGGTCAGTCTATCAGCACGGTCATGATACCTAATTCCAACATGGGACAGAATCCACACAAATTCGATATGAGAGTTGTTCTCATTGGCAGTCTTACACTTCTTTTAATATCACATACAACTTTAGACATAGAGCCTGACGGGCTGTTCATTGATTTCAAAGCACTTTGAGTCACAGAATATCACCCCACCTCCATTTTCTTTAAGGTGGTCTGTGGCTAAGTAGATTCCAGTTAGTTCAGTTTGTGTTGTGCTGGCCTAGTTGTTCAGCCTTTGCTTGTTTGACACTATCATCTCTTTTTCTTTATATACTGTATTACAATTGCACAGCCAGTTCTCCCTGTGTTTGTCTGCACAGAACCATCAGTAAAAGCATAACATTCACTTGATATAATACTCTCTGTGTCTGTTAATAGTTTCTATTGTGACACATCTCATCACATCGATGTTTAACATTTGCTTACTACCAACAGGAGTGTAATTGATAGGAACTGATATATCCAGCCAAGGAGGAATGGCATTAATGGGTTCGTCTAGGGTGATTGGGACATTCAGTTTCAAGAGATCTGCAGCACTTGTATGAAGCCGCTGTAGGTAAGAACAATTTGTGGAAATGCAGAAAATATCAAATCAGGTGCTAAAAATGTTAGCTCATTATCTGCTACAAAATTAACTCGTAACAGACGTGGCATAATGGAAAATATGGA
Source organism: Homarus gammarus (assembly GCA_958450375.1). NCBI lineage: Eukaryota > Metazoa > Arthropoda > Malacostraca > Decapoda > Nephropidae > Homarus > Homarus gammarus. The sequence continues at coordinate 90,982 of CAUDMG010000499.1, read as the reverse complement.
AAGAATGCTGAACATGTGGATCGAAGATCAACATCAACAAAACTTTCCATGTTCATAACTCTCCATACAGGCAAAATCTCAAAGTTTATTTGAAACTTTAAAACGAGTAGGTGATGGTGTTGAAAGTTAGACATTTGTGGCAAGTTGTGAGAAGTTTTTTACCATAAATGTACCCCTATTTATATCATTGTGTCTTTGGTAAAATTATTTTCACTTAACGTCGTTTCACTTAAGTCGTGGTTTTCAGGAACCTAACATGGAAGCTAATGGGGAAATTGGTGTACTGGATTTTTATGTTTACACTGAAGATGCAATGACTGATAAGTTACAGCCTTGTGGATATAAAGAAATACTAACTTAAAAGATAATGAAATTACAGGATGATGAAAAAAGAAGGATGCTGAATAAAATTGTCAACCAATGCTAATAGAATAACTGAACTATGTACTGTATAGCAAAGGTAAAACAATTAGAAAAGTTGCACAGGGAAAGATAAAAAAAACAAAAAACATGGTGAATTACAGTAGTGAATAAAACAAGAGCCATGTCATCAGCACAAGAAAACAGGACTGAAGTACAAAATCTTGTTTTATGACTGAAGAAGAATCAAGTAGCCTGTGAGATTACCCCCTCCATAACACCCCTGAGAAGGGCCCTACCTTGCACAATAAGTTATTTATATTCTGAGGTAGGGACTCTGTCCTGTTAGTGTCAACTGTTTCGTAAACAGCTATTTGCCCGGTCAAAACCTGAGTTTATGGAGTAAACTCAGTAGATGCTTGGTATCCAGTGAGCCAGTACACTGAGATGAACCCTGGAGATGAATTTACATGATTCAAATCCCTTGTCATAAACTGGGTCAAAAATTTTAATGCTTATAAGTGATATTTCCGTTAGCCAGAACAATTGGTGCAGAGCACTTCCAGGAATGAGAGATTTCAGGGTAACGAGACGACTCTCAAACCCGGAAAAAATCCCCCGTCCCCAGAATTCTTCCCGTTACCGGGAAAAGTTCCTCGTAATTTTCCGGAAATTGCACATTATTTCATCCTCGGAATTTGCTCCCAGACCTGGAAAAAATTTGGAGGTTCCGGAATCTTCTTGGAATTTCCCAGAATGACATTATTTGATTCTTGGAATTTGCTCCCAGGCCCGGAAAAAAAATTGGAGAGAGAGTTTCTAGAATTATTCTCAGGATTTTTAGAATGCTTCTAATTTTCATCCACGGAAAACTGCTCCAAAACGCCAAATTTTCCCGAATAATTCCAAAAAAATTTCAATTCCGGCTAAGAGGGACTCGCGCTAATGGAGATATTACTTATCTTCCTAAAGATAAGGACACCCACCAACTGAATATGAAGGGATTCTAGGCCACCTAGCTCTTTTACTTAACCATACAATCGGATTTCATAATGTAATCCTTTGTTTTAAGGCCTATGAGTCTTGACACGTGAAAAGCATGATTCCAAACCAGCTAAGAAAGGGATGGAAGAAGACATGTCAAAATAACAACTTAAGTATCCCAACAAGGGAATGCATACCTCCAGATAAATAAAATACCCTAGTGGACTCACCATAGGAACTCCACAGTGCCACTAAGTCTGGTCAATATTCATTATTCAGACGAGTCTTTAAAATCAAGTGTTTGAATAAATCATTTAAAATGAATGGTTCAAATATTACATAAAAAAAAAAACTTATTTGTATAAAGATCTATGAGCAAGGGAGCATCCTGTTCTGGATTTACCCAACAGCTGCCATCAGATAACCTCGACGAACCCTCGCAAGCATGGAAAATTGCCATAAAACATTGATTGTGATTCCACCAACAGGGGTGCAGAAAACTCATTAATGGTGAGTATACAAGTAACATTATATCCAGTCCACTATGGTACTGTGATCTGTGAGCCTTCAGCTCAGGTGAATTAATAAAAAGCTACAAACAATAATGAAAAAAACAATTATATCACTGCAAAAATGATATAAATCTCCTAATTTTTTTTCATTACTTTTAAGGTAGAAAAGAAAAATTATTGTAAAGGAGTGACAAAACTTATTAGAAGAAACATGATTTTACTAGCACACATCATTGGTTAATTAATACCAACCTGATACACTCCCAGTCCCCTGATAATAGGAACACATTTTCCAGAGCTGAAAAACCAATTGTAGAGACGACGAGTGAAAGCAATATCATGAGCAGCAGGGGACCAACGCATTGCTTGAGCACTCCAAAGTTCTCGCCATCTTAACAAACCTGCAAATTGCTAAATGGATTAGATCCAAAGATTTCTTACCGTAATTTTATGTTTACACACATAAACAGTGCTTCCCAAGTTTTAATTTTTCCTTCACTGGTAAAGTGAGGGGTTGATCCTGAAATCCCATTTTATAAATGTGATGGTACATAAACAAGCCAGAGTGACCTAAAATCCAATTAAATTTTATAATATTAGCCATTACTTTCACACTGGGATCCCAAAGGATATCTACTTCAGGAGATACCATAAAACAGGAAAAGTATTCAGAGTTTTGTCATGAACAGTTGAACACAGCAAAAGACGCTTTAATCCATTCCTTCGTTTGTTGACTACAGTTACAAAGCATTGAAACCTTATCAATCACCCCAGATCCAGCTCACCTCAGCACCCCAGAGGAAGAGGGAGAGATAATTATTTACTTGCTCTTAACTTGTTATAAATGCAATTTTCTGGACCAATCCTCCATTGATTGAACAACTCTGTATACTGTAGTCACTAGAAAGGGAGGAGGTGATACTCAAAGGTTCACATGGACCCTCAAGGGGAACAAAACATTCCTGCCAAACTGACTCAAGAGCACTAAATAATTAAATAAATAAATAAACTTGAATGCCCCTGGCCACAAAATCCGGTAATGTGAACCTAGTAGTCCATGTTAAGAGTGTGGAAGTTGATTATTACATGTAAAGAGAGACTAATTTCTTACCCCAAAGTGCAGGATCATCAATGCAGGAGTAATGATTTGATACAGTCACAAGAGGCACACCTGCCGGCCTATTGCCAACCAATTCCTGTAGTTGCTCTATATTGTGACCGTTTATACTGTTACACCATTCTGAAAAAAATGAATGAACTTAGTTTGTTCTTTTAATTATTTTGAATAATTCTTATGCCTCCTCCATTATTCTACCAAAATCGAGTAATACATAATATTCAAACAGTTCACGTGTGCACTGTACTCAGTTGTTCCTATATAAGACAAAACAAAACCAGTGGTTATAATCCTAAATGCTTCACAAATAACCCCTTGTACAGTATATGGTCGTGACTGCAAGCCAAATAAAATTGTCTGGCGTTAGCCAAATCAAATATTAAAAATGGAGTCCCCTTAGTGAAGGGGTTAATAAGATCAAAGGCAAATGAGTATACACTATAGTATAATCTGAAGATTGTGGACAGCTCCTGTCCTAAGAACAACATTCAAAACTAACCAGATAAGCATACAATTACAGTACTGTACCTTTATAATGAATGAATTCTTCAAGCACGATAATGACTGAATTCACCATGTATCCCAATAAGTACAGCACTGTACTACTGAATTCATTGGTGTGACCACTGTACTTTGACAATGACTTGATACAGCTGCTCTTTAATATCAAATGGATTCCGTAATTACTGTACCTTGATCATTCAATCTATTAAGGTGGTATCCCCATGTCCAAGAGTTGGTAACCACCCCAAATATTTTCAGGCAATCTGTGTACATCTCAAGGAAATTGTAAAATGTACAAGAAATATTATTTCTCTCTCATAGATTAAGGTCAAACAATGTACCGATCTCTTCAATAAAAAGTATCCCACATGCCAGTGCTTATGCAGCTCTGGCAAATAAAAACAAACCATCATTTATCTGATTTCAGCAGGAACTGACCGATGACTGCTGTTATAATTAGTACTACTGTTCACATTTAGGTTCAAATGAAAATACTTAATGGTTGAACCTTACTAAGAATCAAAGTTCAGTAATGGTATATCTCAGTTCAGCATAGCCACTTAGCACCACGGGTAGGGGCAGATGGGATGGAAATTATTTCATACTCTTTCATAAATACAGTACTGCAGTGTACTGTACTATTTCTTGTCCTAAGCCTTTTAGTGAAAAACACTTAAATTTTTTCTTGGGTAATACTTTACATGACTGCCTCATGAGAAAACGTATTTCTTGCATCTTGTATATACAGGGTGTTCCATAAATACCTTTCATAAATCAGGGAGTGTATTCCTGAGATTTAAATAAAGATAAATGACTAAATGATCAAGCTGTCAATTCTCAATAGTTTCGGAGTTACAGCACATGACAGGTTTGGTAGGAATGTGATGAAACCTACAGTTACCTGACATAAATCCCCTTGATTCCTACCTGTGGGGTCACATAGAAAGCAAGGTGTATGTTACAGAGGTTCACAAACCATGAGGAAGTGTGGCGCTGTGTACAGGACAGTGTGACAAACATTCTCAACACCTCTGGGGTCTTTGAACACTTGCTGTAAATGTTAATACCAGCACAAATCAAATGGCATTATTATTGTTAATTGTCACTAGCAGCAGTGGATGGTTCATTTACACCCTATAGATTTCATCAAATTTCTACCAAACCAGTCATATATATATATATATATATATATATATATATATATATATATATATATATATATATATATATATTGTCCTTGTGGCCTAGCCGGTAAGCGTTCCTTAGTCACACCCAGTAGGTCGAGGGTTCGATTCCTTGCTGGTGAGGTCGTTGATTATATGTTCAAAGTCCGCGTGTTATATGGACTAAAAATGAAGTATATATATATATATATAGTATGCTATAACAAAATTGAGTAATTTCAACTTTCTTACTTTTGTTTTTCCCAGACCCCCCCTTTTTTTTGTTAAGAGTAAATACAGACCATGCACACAAGGCCACCATTACTATGCTTCTGTTGACAAATGGTTTCCAGTGACCGACTAAAAGTTGAGTGATCAAATGATTCCGAGTAACTTTTCCATATCTTACCTAACCAAACCTATGTATTGTGATATACCGAACCTAAAATAATACACTCTCATCTTAGGAAGTACTGTATCAGAGTACTACAATAATATTATAATTCATAAAACAAACCAAACTAACCTTATGTAGAGTAACTAACCTTACCTGAAATATATACTGCAGTTATCCACTATATCCTAAAAAATATAAATCTCTTTTATGAAAGGAATCATCATGGAAATGGCCTTGTGGATCAAAGAAACATGGAGGATGGACCAGTGCTGCCATAGTGTGCAGTCTACAAGATATTTAGTTTAAGTTAGGTTAGGTTAGGTAAGGCTAGGTTAGGTTAGGTTAGTCTGAAGATATCTTTGTAGACAGCATGTTATAGTAGCACTGATGGACCTTGCCACTGCATCCATAGATGTAAAGATGAACAAAAAAAATAAGATGATCATATGCAAAACATATTCATTGTCCACTTTCTTGTCTTTCTTATGAGGTAAGAAAGCTTTCATCTTCTTTGGAGAGATATCCTCAAGTTGGTGGTTCAAGCTTGCAACTGTTGTCATGCATTACCAAGCTTTCTAGGACATTTTTTTTCCTAAAGTTGCTCCTTCTCTTGAGCCTGTTTTCCAGACTATTACCCACTTTAAAAATTATCTTTGTTTTCAAGTGCTTAACTAGGCCTTGAAAGCTCTCTCAAGTAGAATCTCATTTTCTTTTTTTATTTTTGCATTATATAAGACTGTACTCCTAGTACAGGTAAACAATAACATTAGTACCAAGCAATGAAATTTAACTCACCCTAAAGTTTGGTTAAGTTTCATTAGGTTGAAATATGAGTCTGTTTACTGTTTATTTCCGTAAGGGGTTGAGGGTTCGGCGGTTGTGGTCGTCATACAGAACCGTGACCCGACTCTCACTTTAAGTATACAGTACTGGGCATCGAGGACAAAGTCAAAATTGGGTGAGCTAAAATATACCCAAGCTACTTACTTAAGAGAATCTTGCTGAAAGTTCCAACCAAAGGAATTATAATGCTACTCTTTACTTTAAATGAGAGAGGGGGATCCTTCATGTCCGGGAAGGGCCATCCATACTTGAGTTTTAAGTTCACTGTTAAAGGGATCCCGGTGCCGGGAGCTTCTTCCGGCGGTGCCATGGGCCCTCACTCGTCAGCTGATCATTGATGGTGCAGCTTCACGTAAACAAACACAACCATTCTAAATGGAACTACAAAGTTTATGTCCTCCATATTCCTGGAAAAAGTGCACACGTCGCACTGATAGTGCAGCTAGTATTTTTAAAAATCAACAAATAATTTATCCATTAATATATATACAATAATCTGCAAAGGAGCGGATCTCGTTAAGAAAATCGAGTGTTCGAATGAAGAAAGAGCGGCCAATTTGAAATTCATAATTTTACTACCTATCAGGTTTGGTAGCCGTTCGAGCAGTTGGTCTATTATAGTGTTACTTTTCTGTCCAATGTTAGTGCAGGAGGAAGCCGTGTTTTTATTCCAAAATTTCCTTCATCCTGCCCACTGCAGGTAGCTAATGATGGAAGATAGAGAAAACGAAAAAATCACCAGCATTTTCATCGGATATATATATATATATATATATATATATATATATATATATATATGCTGATAACACGAAGTTCCCAAGCGCTTTCGTGTAATTCACATCTTCAGGGGTGAGTACAGCATATACCTAGATCACGCGCACCTACAGTGATTTACTTGCATATATATATATATATATATATAATTTTAATTTTAATTTTATTTTTTCGATATCGGGTTTGGTTCTTTAGATTCCTTTTGTGTTGCTGGGTAAGGTTAGGTACATACGGGATCCGTAGGGGTGGAGGAGGTTAGGTCAGAACTTCTATTTTTTGCTAGGCTAAGTTAGACATGTACTCTGATATTTGAGAGTCGTTAGGATAGGTTCTTCATGAACTTTTTGTTAGGCAAAAATTTAGGTAATCCTGAAAGAGATGGCTAACACCAGAAGGCATTGTTCAATTTCGTTCATTTTTTCCACATTATCAATATAATAAGTATTTTCTAAGAGGCAACAGGGGCGGATCCAGGAATATCAAAGGGGGTCCAAGAAGTCGTGGGTCGGGGAACATGGCGAGCTCAGCGAGCCCACCCAGCTTCTTTTTTTTTGGGTGGGGGGGGGGGGGGATTCCCCCCATTTTTTTTAAATCTCTGACCAATATCATGGACATTCTGAGGCCATTTTGAAGCCATGTGCGCTTGATATTAGGAAGTATTCTGAGGTCAATAGTAATTACTTTTAACTATACAAAAACGCCTGAGTACAATACTGCTTTAAAGAAAGAGTATTGGAGTTTTCTAATGAAAAGGGGGGGGGGGGGTCCGGAGCCCCAGGACCCCCCTAGATCCGCCCCTGCCTCTAAAGCCTTTTCACTCAAAATTCTCAAACCAAATATAGTTCATTTCCCTTTCTAAATCCAATTTCTCTTCAGATAACTCACTTTCTTCTAAACTTTACTTAAAATTATACTCAATAAAACCTTGCAGGCATGACTTACAAGCTTATCGTTCTAAACTGGGTGCACCCTAAGAACACACATTGTCTGTTGGTAAACATTCTGTTTTCCGTCAGAGAAACGTCTTACACATCATATTCTGCCATCAACTCTTTGCAGGAATTAGCCCTAGGTTTAAACAGAAGCTGATTGATTTTAGGACCAAAAGGTCAAATTCCGTAGACACTCTAGGTGTATTAGTTACCATTTATTATTTTGAAAATGTTTAAAGGTTTTTCAATCAATTCAGAAGAACTTACCCTTTATTTTTTTTATCACCAAATAGGCGGCACAGACTTTATAACAAATAAGGGAAGTAATTTACAAGGTTCCTAAATTCGGAGACTAACGTATGATGTAATCTTCTATATGAAATATTAAAAAAGTACAGTTTGTCACCTTCTATCACACGATACCATCAATAATGTCAAATATAGATTCAAAGTAATTACATGGTGTGGGGAGTGGAGGCGGTCGGGAATGGGTGCCAAGGAGAGTCGGTGAGTGGCCCCTGGGGTGGGCCTCAGTGGCACCCTGACCTGTGTCGCGCGCGGTGCCGCCCATACCTCACGCAGGTAAACACAAGTGGGCACCCGCCACGTGAGGCGCCACCCTCCCTGCTCTCTCAACTCTGGTTGATAGTTTTCTCCACCAATTGTAAAGCTCACCTTATGTATTTACAAGGTTAATAACTGCAGTAATTAATAAATGTACTACAGTGTGTTTGGCAGACTGTGCTGCTTATTAAAACATTTGTAAATTCGGAAAATACAATAGTGTTCGCAGGTGACTTTAAGTCATTTGCTTCTACAGTGTTGTGATTCGTGTACACACTTGCCTAACATACAGAAAAGTGACCACAAATTTTTGTGATGATTCTTAAGTAATCGGAAAATTGATTTAGTATACAGTGTTTACAAATTTATAATGGACCTTATCAGGTCCGGTAAGATGGACAATGAATGTTGTGTTTTTTGCACAAAAATGTTGTTGTCTTATAAGTGAGCAAATTAACAAATACAACATCCACACCACGTGTGTTGAAACGCTTAGTGGTCCAATCACACCAGTAACACTTTAAAAATTTCCTTTGCTGATTTAATGAAAGTTATAGGCGCTAAATGACACCATGAAAGCGTTAACTTCATCATAAAATACAAGTCAGCACGACGTAGGAGAGGTGAGATCCCCGAGCTGAGGTGAGGGATGATAGCGACTGTGAAAACATCTGCCGGTTATTGCCGTAGAGGTGGGGAGAGGAGACGGCCCTTCCTCGTAGTGTGGGAGGACTGCGAGGAAGAGATTGGGAGGGAGGGTGGAAAGTGACTAGGCGCGAGGTGTTGACGTGGAGAAATGTTGACGTGGATAGGTGAAGTGTTGACGTGGATAGGTGGAGTGTTGACGTGGATAGGTGAAGTGTTGACGTGGATAGGTGAAGTGTTGACGTGGAGAGGTGGAAGTGTTGAGGTGGTGTTGCTGAGGTTAGGATGAGAGAATTCTGAGAAGAATGTGTCTGGCGTCAGTAGGCAAGTGTTTGATTAAAGTACATTTTAAGAGGAGTAAATAAACACGACTGTACTAACACGATAACTGATACTAAAGAGAGAAAATTTTACTCGAAATTATACGTAGACAGACTGAAAGAAACGCGCCTGAGTAGTTTGAGACAGAATAATTATGTATCAACGGTTAAAAGAAAACAAATCTATTATGAGACCTTGATCTAAATTTTAAGTATTGTACGGATTAATTCACCAACTAGATGGGAAATAGAGTTAAAAATACCTAGAATGAAAAGAGTGAGATTTATATATAGCAGTGGGAGTAGAAAGGCGTGCGGGACTGCTGGTGTTCCTTAGGTCGTGATCACAACAGCAGATAAGCGCAGTGTCTGTTAATTGCTAATTTGATTTAATTTAGTCCCTATTCTAGTCATTTTCACCAAAAATTTACTATTGCTACAAATTGGAGATTCACAGCTGCTACAAAAGAAAACAAAATTGTGGAATTTTATGACAAGTATTGAAGAAACACAACTGTTAAACTAATATTAGCCTTGTAACATATACTTAGGTTACCCCCCCCCCCCCCCAGTTCCCGCCAGAAAGAAAAACATACTGACCTTAAACCAATCTTCTGAAAAGTTCAACAGACTGTTTCGGAAATAGTGAAGTGGGTGTTTGAAGAGACTGACATAAATAGTGAAAACACGTGAGTATTGTGGTGTGGTGGACGATTCAGTGAAACAACAGGACAAGATAATGGCGTCTTCGTTTACGGTGAAGAGGGAAGCAGAGGAGGCCAGGAGAGAGAGGCAGGCGCTGGAGTTCTGTGCCTCGCCACGCACACAGAAGAAGATCATGGTAAGTGGTTGAGGCCTTAATTAAGATTTCTCTACTCTTACCTTGGTTTTGTGGTCCCTTGTAAATAAGTCTAGAGACGTTGAGGTACAGTACAAGTTGGAGTAAGCATGGATCATGCAGTGTTGCCATTAAAATTAAATACTGTATGTCTGTACTGTATGTATGTTCATATTATACAGTATCACGAAATAAAGTTAACTTAATGAACAAATATCAGTGATTTATGAAAATATTATAAATTAATGATAATATAAATTCCCACAAATTAAAGCAAAATACACGAGGTATAGTACTTCATAATTGTTAAAAAAATCGAAAATGTTCAAACTAGCGCATTGCCCATTACCAAAGACCATAATAAGAAAGACAGGAAAGAGTGTACCTTTACCGATAACAAAAACGTGAGCCACTGAGCTCCGATCAACGCCATCTGTTGGCGTGAGGGTAGCGGTCCACGTTTCCATGGTAACCAGAGGCCGCGAGTGAGCTTGCGTTTAATGTTTTTTCGTTATATATCATAGAATTTACAATGTGATGTTGTATGTGTATGTGTCTGTGTGTGTGTACACATTAAGAACGTCAAGGCAAAGACGTCAAAGTAATACTATTACGTGAGTATAGTGATCAGGGCAAAGACGTCAAGGTAATATTATCATCTTGACGTCTTTGCCTTAACGTTCTTAATGTGTACATATGCACACATACATACACATTGACACACATACAATATCACACAGTAAATTCTATATGATCAATGATTTATAAGAACGTGAAAACGTTAAACACAAGCTGAGGGTGATCTGTGAGCGGACTCAGCAGCACGGCACACGGTAGCAGTGACGCCGCGCCCTGCACACTGACGCCATCTGTTGGTCCCGCGGCCAACTATAGGCCTCCGCGGCACTGATCAAACGAAAAACAACTTTTTCTAAAATTAATGTCCCATTTTTACGAAACCTCTATGAGAGGTCGAATGATAGTTCATCACGAGAACAATCCAATCAAACCACATCGATAGCAAGTAACCAACGGCACTGATTAGCTGATCAGGAGAGGTGCCCAGTGACCACTGCCGCTGCGCACTTGTTTGCGTGTCACTCGTCCCATTGGCGGCAATCGTCACACAGACGTCAATGGTGAGAGTTAGGTGTGTATAAACTAGCACTTTTCTCGAAATATTGAATATCATCTGTGAACAAAGAGAAACAACAGGTGTGTTTGTGTGGGCGCGCGTGCATACAGATGAGAAAGCAATGTGTTTAGAGGTCTGGTTCTTAAGACAGAAGACAGTGATGGATTGTCCAATTGACTCTATAAGAAGGATCAAAGAACTGGATATCAAACGTACCAGGTTTAAAATTGTCACTGTTTGGATGGAGAGCCAACTGTCAACAGGTAGGCCAACGTATTTTTATTTAGTTACCAATTTGCCCATCTTGTAGCCATTCAACGATTGCCGTTGGTAAAGGTGGAGCAGACTAAGGACTATAAACTAGTATTTTACCCCTGGAGCAGACAGCTAACACCACAAGGAACTCTTCGATTTCGTTCATCTTTGGTGCCAGGCGAGGCTATAAAAGAAGACGTACACCCCCCCCCCCCACTAGCGCTCACTGACGTTAGTTTTGAATCGAATTCCATTTGGTTTATATTGTTTGCATCTTCATATTATATTTTTTTTCACAAGAAAATATTTATTACGCCAAATTCATGTTTTTATCAAAATAGCCGAATAGAGATACTCCTATCAAATATTAGCCAATGGTGTGGCAGATAATTTTTGCCATATAATATGTAATTATTTTCTTCTTTTAGTAGCCTACATTTACATTAATTTATTAACAAATAAAGTTACAGGTTGAATATTATCCTGGAGGAGACAATCAGGTTGCAGAATTGGCCTAATGAAAGGAGTATTTCGTACACTGGCGGATCCACGATGCTCGTGGCGCCAAGTTTTAAACATATTGAGATTTTGAAGTTATGAATTAACAGCGAATATCAATTCTTTCGTTTTAGTATTTTAAAATAATTGAAAAAATTATGTAGAATAGGTTGGTATACGAGTTTTTTATGAATAAAAATAATTTATCTTAGAGGGTACAGTCATATAATAATAAATAGTAATAATAATAATAATAATAATAATAATGATAATGACAATAATATTAAACGGTTTATTAATAGAGTTGCAGCCGGTGGCTGAAAATATAGACTTACATTTGATTTAGACATAATGATATAATATGCATTGAATACATTTAGAGGGCTGTACAGTACATAAATCAGGAGTTGTTTATTATTTTAACAATAGATGGGATGGTGCTGTTCTTATATCTATCGGTGCGGGCTCTTATGGGCTGTATTTTGTTGTAGTGGCGGACTGCACGAGTTGGGTGGGGGAATATTGGAGAAGTGCCGCAATGAAAGGGCTATATGTAAATCCAGCGGGGGAGGGAATAACTGTAATAGTGTAGTGGTGTTATATTTGTGTGGGTTATGTGGTTAGCTTTTGACCATTTATAAAGAGGAGTTCAAGAAAAGTTTAACTTTCAATCACCAGAAGACTAGTATCGTTATTTTACTCTATTAACCCCCGCACCTAAAGTTATCATTCACCTATTGTGCATCAATGCCCCAGACAATCGTGTACAGATCTTTAGCTTCCGTTTCTCCAAAGACTTAAATTAAAAGCTTTTCCAGATTTTGAAATAATCGGAGATGAAATTTCATCCATTTTTTCTCACTACATTGTTAGTCATTTAGTGTGCAAAGTGACACACCAGGAATGGGGGGGGGGGGGGGGAGAGCGATGTAGAACAATTAGTTTTCTCCTGCTTGTATGTGTTTCGAGAACTTAAAAACGACAGCTTCACTGATTTGATATTTTAGTAGACTACCTCCACTAACCCCTTCATTAGGGCGACCTCAGGCACAAGGTGTTAATAACATATTTCAGAAACGTAATTCACTTTGGTCTTGTGATTATAGTGATAGAAGGATTGATGATTTACTCTAGGTCCGAGGATAACAAGATAGATACTGTGAATCCCGTAGTTTTACCGTTCACTTCTTCATGTACACTTAACCGAATTAGTGTTGGCTTTTCTTCCGTCCTTAAGATTCCTGTAGCTCCTTCCCACACCTCTTAGTCACCCTATTCACTGCCTTTTTCTTTTTCTTAACTATGTGTCATAAAATTATTGTATACACACGCGTCACCTTCACAACACGCCTCGGGCACTGGGGACCTATACTGACACACACACACACACACACACTCCATATAATATAAAACTTAAAAAGATTATTAACTACAAGTGCCCGATGAAAATAAATAAATAAATAAATAATAAAAAATACTGTTTTGAAAATGTTTGTAGATATTCACTGAAAAATGATAGACCCAAAAACAACACAAAATTCACAAACCCAAAATAAAAAAAATACAAATATAGTAAAAAGTAAAACGTCTTCAAAGAGTGAGTTCCCGGAGTTGTGGATTCACTCAGCAGGTCGAGGTCGTTCACTGGCGATATTGTGTTTAGACGTGTGGGGGGCCTCTCGTTAAGGTATCAGCCGTGTTTACCTTGGCTGCCCCAACCTCGCCGCCGACACCTCATCTCCGTAAGATCTCACCCAGTTTCCCTCCAGGTCCAGTATTTTGAAGGAGAGAAGAAGTAGGTGGTGGGGGGGGGGGGGAAGTTGACACGAGAGGAAAAATAAGAGATAGTGAAAGGGAATGGAGAGGCACAGGTGAGCATGGCAAGTGGAATGGCGAACATAACCATTGTAGCGGTGAAGGGAGGGAGGATATTGAAAGAGGACTCCTGTAAACCCCATAAATCTTCCTGTTTACCGAACTCCACAACTCCCTGGGGGCGTTTTTTGTACTGTTATTCAGCGTAAATGATTTTCTAACAGATGTTTGTAATTTCGATATTTGTGTTATGGAATGAGGTGTTATTGTGTGGTGCTATACGTGCAGTCAATGACAATTTGAACTTTTCTATGCAAGTATTATTTACATTAGGAGCCGCATGTATTTATATCCTATTTATATGTATGATAATTATTGCATTTTCTATGTGTAATTGCTAAGACTCGTCGTAAGTGTTACATAGTCACTAAAACTTATCCTTAATATTGTAGAAAATATTTCCTTAACTAATTTGTCTACTACATACCTTAGCTAAGAATCAAAACGCGTCCTAAGTCCCTACAGCCATTCTCTTCAGTTTTTTCTCTACGTGCTTCTCACAAGGTATAACTATTCGTCTTCAAGGAAAGCATCATATTCTAGGAACCAAGTGACAATGTCAGTACCTTATATAGTTAGTTAATACATTTTAGTTTGTAAGTCAGCCGGTGCCTTGTTCGGGGAAACCAGATGATGACTCTTTTAATTCTCCCGACGTTCCTGATGTATTTGTACTTAGTGGGTCCAGTGTTTACCACAGAAGGAAACCGAAGAGGTGAGAAACTTCCCTCAGGTTCTGTCGGGTCGGTCTGGACACTTCCCGCCAACACTGACCCTAGGGACGAGAAGCAAACTCATTACTGTTAAGTTTGTCACTGCCTGTATGCATGTCTCTGAGGCACGTGTACAGCAGACCTCTACCCTCGGGGGGTTTCTTATGAAGCACCAGTGTTCCTGTTATAGAGCGTCTTCTTTTTATACTGTCCTGTTCCTCAACCGACAAAATCCCCTGGAGCAGTTGTTCCTACATTGCGCCGCGTCAGCACTTACCTCTTTTTTTTCTAAAGCGACCTTTTTTACCCCGAGTTTCTGTGTGTTGACTTGTATATCGTTGGTTTCATTCTACATCTTCCGTTTTATTGATAGTTTACTTTTTAATGTCCGCTGTTAGTACCTTGGTCCGGGGGCCGCTGGTGAGGAGGGCTGAGGGATCCCCTGACCGCGCCCCAACACAACACCTCTCCAACTTGCCAACTGACTGCCCTCGGCAACACTGTGGGAGGGGCGGCTGTCTGCTCCACCTTCCCAGAGCAGTTTGGCCCCGGGGCTCTCGTGTAGTAAACCCACTATCTTCTGACTGTCGTTAAAGTCTCCCCGCGTTGCTAGGTTAGATGATTCACTAAGCTGCTTGTGGATTTGTGGAATGTTATCGTTTAGAAAGTAGGTCGTTTTAAATATTAATCGGTGTATATCCTATCACAAAACCTTCCTTTCTCGTGGTACTCTGGCTTCTACTGGACTGTGTGATCTTACCACTGAATGCTCATGGTGTAAAGCTCCATTCTTATGCTTTACTCTGTTGTCCCCTGTGTAGTGATAAGGTCCAAGGTTTTAATATCCTCAGTTCTCTCATCCTGTGATCAGCCGTACCGTGAAAATGTATATGAATTGCTGTGAAGATCTGCCGACAAGATGTATGGGGTCTGTCTGTACCGGGTCTGTTATAGGATCTGTCTGTACCGGGTCTGTTGTGTGATCTGTCTGTACCGGGTCTGTTATGGGATCTGTCTGTACCGGGTCTGTTATGGGATCTGTCTGTACCGGGTCTGTTATAGGATCTGTCTGTACCGGGTCTGTTGTGTGATCTGTCTGTACCGGGTCTGTTATAGGATCTGTCTGTACCGGGTCTGTTGTGTGATCTGTCTGTACCGGGTCTGTTATGGGATCTGTCTGTACCGGGTCTGTTGTGTGATCTGTCTGTACCGGGTCTGTTATGGGATCTGTCTGTACCGGGTCTGTTGTGTGATCTGTCTGTACCGGGTCTGTTGTGTGTGATCTGTCTGTACCGGGTCTGTTGTGTGTGATCTGTCTGTACCGGGTCTGTTATAGGATCTGTCTGTACCGGGTCTGTTATGGGATCTGTCTGTACCGGGTCTGTTGTGTCCTCATCATTACTGTTCCAGACGTCGTCCACACTCGTGATGGTTGTAACTCCTTGGTCCTTAGTTGTAACTCCTTGGTTGTAGTTCCTTAGTTGTAACTCCTTAGTTGTAGTTCTCATCTCACACTCAGACCCAGCTGGTACTCGGGCCATGGTCTGTTTTCCACTAAAGAATATGGTTTGTGGTAATTATATTTTGTACTATTTTTTTTAATCTTATTATGATGAAACATTGTTATTACTTATAAGTAGCGTGTCATTAATTTAAGTTATAAGGCGTGATAACTAGCCAAGAAAACGAATCTTTATTATCGTTTCTTGCCCGGGGTAATTATTATGTGCTTGAGGTGCGTGACGTAATCTATAATCTGTGTCATCTCTTGGCGGGCAATTTTTTTTCACTCTTGAAGCGGTAAAAACTTGTGTTACTGGCCGGCTAGAGGGCAGCAGAGATAACCCAGCCCGCGACACAGGAGGGAGACGGTGTAGGAATCTTACCTTGTTCAGTGTTGGGCATTTGCTGGTATACTGTCGGATCTCTGGGAATTTATTTTTCTTCATATTCTTCAATGTTTTTAGACTTGTGTATGTGGGTTAGGTCTGAGAATAAATAAATCGTACGTCAGGAGAGTTAATTAAAGAAAACAGATAGATAGATAGATAAGAATAGACTTGACAAAAATACCAATAATAAAAATATTAATAGGTTCAAGAACATGTCTATAAAACTAGCTAGTCATTGTTTACGTTTTTCTGGTAGAGCATGACGAACCTAAAACAAAATTCCTCAACTCTTTTTAGCTATTGTTATTGTGTGCTGTATATGCATTTTTCTTCCGGGGATGCAATTCGATTTCGTCAGTAATAATATGTAATTTTAATAGAAATATGGCCGCTCCACTTCACAAGGTTTGATTTATAATGATAGTAAATTGGTTCTACAGCGAGCAATAATTGTAGGCCGGCGGGGTGGTGCTAGTTACTCACTCTTGACAAATGATGACGTCTGCCCGCTCCGCTCTCACACTACACACACACACACACACGGTTCTCACACACGGTCACGGTCACCCACACACGCACACATACCACCATACAGTTCACTCACACATAACCGGATCACACTTCACAAACTCACGCCTCATGGTACTACTCTACACTCATTCACAGCTCACACCCCAACACTTCACGCCAAAACTTCACACCTTTCAATTTTAGCACAAAACTCACACACAATCTCTTCACCCTGTCACACACTGTCACACCTCACACACAATCTCTACACCCTGTCACACACTGTCACACCTCACATACAATCTCTTCACCCTGTCACACACTGTCACACCTCACACACAATCTCTTCACCCTGTCACACACTGTCACATCTCACACACAATCTCTTCACCCTGTCACACACTATCACACCTCACATACAATCTCTTCATCCTGTCACACACTGTCACATCTCACACACAATCTCTTCACCCTGTCACACACTGTCACATCTCACCCACAATCTCTTCACCCTGTCACACACTGTCACACCTCACACACAATCTCTTCACCCTGTCACACACTGTCACACCTCACACACAATCTCTTCACCCTGTCACACACTGTCACACCTCACATACAATCTCTTCACCCTGTCACACACTGTCACACCTCACATACAATCTCTACACCCTGTCACACACTGTCACACCTCACACACAATCTCTTCACCGTCACACAGTCACACCTCACACAATCTCTTCACCCTGTCACACACTGTCACACCTCACGCACACACGCTCGGTTGCTACAATATTTTACCTCGATCATTAACCAAACTAACTAGCTGAAGGTTAGGTTAGGTTAGGTTAGGTTAGGTGTGAAATATCTTGTGTTTACTCTTCGGAAGTTAATTACACTATCCTCCCAGGTGGTGCGTCACAGAAGATGTCGGTCTTCTTTGTTCTAGTTGTAATTTAAACTCGCCTTTGTTGCCTAATACATATGTAGTGAGCTACGGGAGCCAGTTTAGTTTTAATTAAGTCTTTGGCTAGAGAAACGGTGATGTACAGTCCCCTTCACTAGTGCGTTTACAGGGACTCGTCAGGCTTTGTGCAGTGTGGCAGCACTTTGTTTACATTCGACAGAAGGAAACTCACAATGGGAAACATATTATGGAATCAAATTAAAACAATATTAAAACAAATATCTCAATATAATGATTTGCGGAATGTTTATATGGCGAGTCCCTGTAAACGCACTAGTGAAGGGGACTGTACCTAGGCTATATGACGAGCCCCTGTAAAGGCGCTAGTGAAGGGGACTGTACCTAGGCTATATGTCGAGCCCCTGTAAAGGCTCTAGTGAAGGGGACTGTACCTAGGCTATATGACGAGCCCCTGTAAACGCACTAGTGAAGGGGACTGTACCTAGGCTATATGACTAGCCCCTGTAAAGGCGCTAGTGAAGGGGACTGTACAGTACATTGTTATGTTCTGTAACTACCTGTACTATAACGAACTGTTTAGCGAATTTCCCTAATTTGTTGATATTCATTCATGGGGTTAATTACACATTTGCTAATTTATTTTTCACTGTACATACTAATGAAACTTGAAATGTAATGACCATATTAACAATTTATCAACCAAGTGCAACCGAACTTTACTCAACAACCTAACGTAAAACTGATTCATTATTGTTATACCTATGAAAGTGTCGTTATATTGTCCTTGTTCGTGGCATTATTTGATCTACCTCCAATTAGAACCGTAGATAGAGTTCGGTCAATTCTGTGACATGCGGGCGCCATGTTGTTACTCAGCTGATGAAGAAGTTTGTGCTCGTACTGTAGATGATGATGATGATGATGATTTTTATTCAGTAAAATTGTAATACATGTTTTAAATAGGCTAAAAATATTTATAAACTATGTGGGAGACGGCTTGAGAAGACTTCCCACCATCCGCTGAGTAACAACATGGCGCCTAGTTGGCCAAACTCCATTAACGGCTCTGACACTAATATAATCCACGCTAGAACTTTTATAAATGATTCCTTATTTTTCGCAAAGTTCATAGATACACGTAATTATAGAGCACTGATAAAACAGCGTAGAAAAGAAGAATTGGTGAAAGATTAACCCTACATGAACTTAAATTTTCACCTTGCATCAACCAAAGATACTGTACTACATAGAATCATTACACTAACATGCCCTCTCATTCACCCTTACTGTATGTTAAGGTATAATTAACCTCATCATTATTTCATTATCAAGACCAATTTCTACAGATTTAGGAACGTCTCTGTAGTGTTTAAAACCACCACAAGTGTACTCCTGTTTGTGTCGTATGGCGTAAGCTTGCTACAGTAGGCTTCAGAATACAAAGTTTGTAATTCAAGGACTAATCAACATTTCGTATTTGGTTTTTTTTTTACATATTTTTTCTTCTTCTTCTGTGTATCGTTTAGTTGGTATATAATGCAATTGGTATTTTCTCTCGGTAGCCTCTTGGAGATGCGGGAGTGTTAAATACAGTATAGGCTATTGAGAGGGGATGTAGTAGGCTATTGAGAGGGAATGCAGTACAGGCTATTGAGAGAGGATGCAGTAGGCTATTGAGAGAGGTTACAGTAGGCTATTGAGAGGGAATGCAGTACAGGCTATTGAGAGAGGATGCAGTAGGCTATTGAGAGAGGTTACAGTAGGCTATTGAGAGGGAATGCAGTACAGGCTATTGAGAGAGGATGCAGTAGGCTATTGAGAGAGGCTACAGTAGGCTATTGAAAGGGAATGCAGTACAGGCTATTGAGAGAGGATGCAGTAGGCTATTAAGAGAGGCTACAGTAGGCTATTGAGAGGGAATGCAGTACAGGCTATTGATGGGGTTGGCAGACAGTAAAAGCCAGCATTAAATCATTATAACTTAAGCGAATAATTCAACGTGACACAGATTGTCTTAGATGAACCACAAGTGACCAGATTGATTCACTTGACGAAAAACACCGGTAATGTAAAAAAACTATATCTTGTCTCTTATAATAATGAAGAAACAAATGCTCGTAATCACTCGTATTGGACCTTAAAAAAATAATCTGGTTTACTTGGGGGAATTTAAGGAGTATAAACTAATCTTTCTTCCCCGTATCAAGTTGGGTGGTAGGGAAATCATGCAGGAAGTTTTGATGTCTGGGGGAATTTTAGGAGGGTATAAACTAATCTTTTTTCCCCGTATCAAGTTGGGTGGTAGGGAAATCATGCATGCAGGAAGTTTTGATCAAGTTGTGATGGATAGAGTCTTGACGAGCTTCTTCTGACAGAGATGGATGCTCAGAGGTGTAAATTGTGGAGTGAGATAAGCCTCCACCGCTGTCTTACACTGGATGACATTTCTGGCGGGGGAGGGGGAGGGAGGGGGTGGGTGAATCTGTGACTAACTGGTAGGAAGGGGGGGGGAGGGGGTGGGTGGATCTGTGACTAACTGGTAGGAAGGGGGGGGGAGGGGGTGGGTGGATCTGTGACTAACTGGTAGGAAGGGGGTGGGGGAGTTCAGTCACTCAACCGATCGGGGTAAATCATCCACTCAACCGATCGGGGTAAAGAATATATGAGGAAATTAAGTTTGGTTGCTGAGTGGGAGCAGTGGGCCTTGTCTGTCTGTCTGTCTGTCTGTCTGTCTGTCTGTCTTTTTCCCTCTGTATTCGTTTTTTTTAACTGGTTGATGTCACAGTTTATTCTCTGATATGGTGACAAGTATGGATAAAATTTAGTTTAATTTTTTCTTCATTGTTTTGGTTATATTCCGGATAAATTTTTTTTTTTTTTTTTTATTAACTTGATGTAGGGAAATAATGAAGTTGATTTGGGAATATTCTTGACGTTAATGTCAAAGGTCAATGTCATAAGTCAATATCATGGGTCAACGTCATAGGTCAACGTCATCACTGGGGTCAAAAGTTGAATCTAAAACTGTACACTAACCATCGCTATAACCAATCACAGGTAAATGCATCAAGGAAACAGGTTTTTGGTCAATTTGTAAACGCTTGTGGCCGGTAGCTTGTCACCGGAGTAGAGAATAAGCCATCTATCTTGTCTGTTCACCCGCCTGTGCTAAGTTTGTTTAACTGTCTGCTCTAAACTTTTCTACCAGCTGACCTTCCACCTCGACATGGTGTGACAGGTCTTGACAATATAATGGTCAGGTTCTTCAAGGATGATATCATTAGCCACAGTTTGGGAGTACAAGGTGTTTGAATGTCTTGGTCAATTTTCGGATTAGGTTTGGTTAGGTTAGGTTGTGGGGTTTAAGCTGTGTGTGTGTGTGTGTGTGTGTGTGTTAGGCTAATGGTTTAAGAGCCTGTTGACATTGTTATTATTGATCTCTCTTACGTAATTTACTTATTTTAATTACTAATATTACTTTCGCAATTAAATATTTTTGTCATTTTCATTTCCTCAATCTAGGAGAGGGAATGTAGCAATCATGGTATGTATATGTGTGTGTCTGTCTGTTATAATGAGTTATCTGTAAACACAACCATACATCAGTAGTGTGTGTAATAATCAAACTGATCCAACAATTGTCATCGAAATCCACATAATGATACAAGTAGTGGATAATGTGGATATGCCAAGACGGTTCTAGTACGAGGATTTTAGGTTGAATTGTAATCCTTTGTTGTGTAATGAGAGCACCAGAGGGATGTATTCCAGTAGCCCGTCTTCAGGTAACTCTTGTTAATGTCTCCTGAAGATGTTTTGTAAGTATCATATATATCATAACATTGGAGTCCTGCTGTAGAAGATAACACCGAAAACTACTGAAGAAGGACCATAGGTTACCATCGAAATAAAGACGTGTTTTATATTCTCCTACGTTGGGACTTTTTTATATTCTACGTTGGGACTTTTTTATATTCTCCTACGTTGGGACTTTTTTATATTCTACGTTGGGACTTTTTTATATTCTACGTTGGGACTTTTTTATATTCTCCTACGTTGGGACTTTTTTATATTCTCCTACGTTGGGACTTTTTTTTATTCTCCTACGTTGGGACTTTTTTATATTCTCCTACGTTGGGACTTTTTTTATATTCTCCTACGTTGGGACTTTTTTATATTCTCCTACGTTGGGACTTTTTTATATTCTCCTACGTTGGGACTTTTTTATATTCTCCTACGTTGGGACTTTTTTTTATTCTCCTACGTTGGGACTTTTTTTTATTCTCCTACGTTGGGACTTTTTTATATTCTCCTACGTTGGGACTTCGATGTCTTGGAACTCGTTATGTTTAATGGGTAGGTTATATACACGGTATCTATATGTTACCGTTTATTTTAGTGCTGCTCGCTGTGTTTGATCCTAATTACCCTCCTTGGTACAGTCCTCTGCTAGATTATATACGAGAACTTGATGTAAGAACAATGGTTAAGAAGGTACAGTTACTTACCACAGTGTAGTAATAGAAATAGTTAGAAAAGTCATTATAGTAACTTGATGTTATGTGCATTTGTGTTACACCTGCATTACTTAACACCCGAGTGGCAGAACACCCGAGTGACAGAACACCCGAGTGACAGAAGAACGAGAGCGACAGAGAAGACTCGGGAGGGTGACGGGAGGAGGGGTGGATGTGTGGTGGGGAGGAGGGAGATAGTGTCAGGTGTGGTAAGTGATGATGCCCGGCTCACTGGCGCGTAAGAACACTTCCAATACCCACCTGGACCCCGAGTCGTGCATCCCCTGCCTGCAACACAACCAAGACTCTGTCGTCGTGGTCTGTGACGAAGGATATCACTGAGAATGATGAAGAAATATGTCTTGGTGGATAGCGTCTGAAACGAAACGAAGGGGGAGTTGATAAATTAGAAACGTGATGCAGTGGGGATCTAGTGTGGAGTATCGGCATCCAGCAAGTGGGCAGCGAGGCAGGTTGAGCAGGAGCAGCGGCAGCAGCAGCAGCATGGAGGCGGTGGGCTTCCCACGGGCCTCCAGAGCCAGTGTTGCCTGGACCGTGTGAGGGCGAGGAGTGGCGATCGTTGCCGCGTGCCAGTCCTCCCCACCGCCAGAGGCCGCCCCGGCCACCCGACCAACACGCTGCCCTTGTGCCGCCCTGCCACGCTGGCTAATACTCCACTACCGCGGCTATAGTGGCTTACTACAGTGCCCGGGCTTGATTAATTATCCCGTATTACCGCACAACCTCGGCTTATTCTACCACCTTGGTTAGGGTACTGACTCGTGCTGCTACCTTATCGTTATGTGATGTGTCTTGTGTAGTGAGTGTTTATGGTCAGAGCTGTTGTTGAGTTTTGACGCCTATAATTACCTGTTTTAGAAGTTGTTAGCGATTGAAAATAAGTAGGTAGTGAGTTACACCAAGATGCCAGGTGATTGATAATGATCTTGTTGGATTTACCGCTTGTTGGTGAATACTCCCGGGAGGAACCATCCCGTAGATGACAACATATTGTATTGACATGAACCATCGTTAGGCCACCAGGACCCTGTCGGCCCCTAACCATGACCAGCACCATGTTGAAGGTACAGTAACGCCTCTTGTCACTCCGTCAGGTGTAAACACTAACCATTTTAACATAAATTATCTTTTGATCCTCATAAACTGTGCAAAAAGTTGGGTGTGAGCCTTTAATAATGCTGAATTATAAATAGTGAAGATTTAAAGGTATAGCCCAGGTGACAAACTGTTTTCACGGTCGTTAACTTGCAATTACCTAAATTCGTCGTCATGCTCTCTCATTCGCAAACATGTAAATTGTACAAGAAATAATATCCGCACTTCAGAATTTTAACAATAACTTGGAACCCAGAAGAATTAATGTTAGATATTTAATGACCTCTTTAGCCACAGTATTGGAGGAAAATGTTTGGTCTTGTGTGGTAACGGTCGGGAGGTGGACGGTACAGGGTGTAGTGGAGGATGAAGCTTGCAGTCACACCTAAGGCCGGGTACCTGTTGCTCTCACAAGCACCTCATCACTATCTGCCTCCCGCTACCATGCTCCTCCCGCAACCATGCTGATGCTGCTACCATGCTCCTCCCGCTACCATGCTGATGCTGCTACCATGCTCCTCCCGCTACCATGCTGATGCTGCTACCATGCTCCTCCCGCTACCATGCTGATGCTGCTACCATGCTCCTCCCGCTACCATGCTGGTGTTGCTACCATGCTGATGCTGCTACCATGCTCCTCCCGTTACCATGCTGATGCTGCTACCATGCTCCTCCCGCTACCATGCTACTGTCTCTACAATGCTCCTCCCGCTACCATGCTGCTGCTGCTACCATGCTGCTGCCTCTACCATACTGTTATCACTATCATGCTGCTGCCTCTACCGTGCTGTTGCTTCTACCATGCTGCTGTTATCACTACCACCCTACCGCCGCCACCACCATCACCACCACTAATAGCATCAATACCATAACCACTACCGCACCACTAAAGCCACTCCTGCGACCACCATCACCACTACTACTACCACTCAGACCACCACTGCAATCACAATCACTACCATTACTACAACCACCATCACCACCACTACTACACGAGAATCACCAACTGAATCATTGAAACACACACACACACACACACACACACACACACACACACACATATCTTAACAATAAAATGAGAAAAAAATAAACATCAGCGCTAGAGTGAATTTTTTTCTTGAGGTGTGGCTAATTAACACCATCTTGTGCAGGTAAATAGGCAGGTGTGATGAAATGTGTCCAGGTGTTTTGTGATGAGTTTAAAGTGATTTGCCTGGAAGGATTTTGTGGCAGTGTGTGAGCTGAGACTATAGTTGTGTGCTTCAGGAGTCCAGGCGAGAGATGTTTGAAGTCTATCCCTCACTTGTTGTTTCCTTCCATCCTGTCTTCCTCCATCCTGCCTCCTTCCATCCTGCCTTCCTCCATCCTGCCTTCCTCCATCCTGCCTTCCTCCATCCTGCTACCAGTGTCAAACAAGACGACACTTGAGGTCATTATGGTCAGCTCTTCATTAGGGCCACGACGCCAGCCTCAGGCAATCACCGTCGACCACCAGTGTTCATTACGTGTTGGCGGGTTAATAAGACGCCTCGTACTAAAATGGGGTTCGTTCGACGTGGGGCCAAGAGATACGAAGCTCTCAACCCCGCGTACAGCTGAGCGTATCACACACATCATCAATAACTCCTACTAAGGTCTGATGATCTCTGAATAATAAGGCAGGGAGGTATTGTTGACTATCTTAGAAGGAGCCTAACAGCATACGATTGACTTATTCCAATGGTACAATGGACACTGCTTTAATGAGCGTCGTCGGGGTTTCATAAGGCAGGATTAGCGGTGTTCTATAACCTGGTGAAGAGTCCATGAGGTGTAGGATTTAGAAAACGTTTGTGTCTTGGTGTAGGAGTCCCCCAAGGTCCTGTTCTTCGTCCTAATGAATAAATGGATCTTTGGTGGATCATTAAACGATGCTTATGCTTAAAAATTTTACATAATCTCAGCGTCGCTATTCAACTTGGATATATGGATTTTGATTCAAATAGGTGATGGTCGAGAATGAAGACCACAAGGGGAAATTGTGCAGCAACATGGTGACGAGGAGACGATTCATCAGAGGAATATTACCAATAATATGAGGGAGGCCAGTTCCTTGTGTCCATCTGTGGTGTTCTTGTATATAATTTTCGTGTGTAATCCCACATGAAAGCAGAAAGTGTGAAATTCTTCTGGTAAACGGGGAAATTGGTACTGACAAAATAAGCTGTGACGTCCGAATATACCCTTGTGTAAGTTATTGTCTTATAAATTGTGAGCAGAATGTGGACACGGTCAGCCCAGCTCTCTACACTGCTGGCTGAAGAGTTTCTTTGTGAGAAAAGTGATGTGCCATGTAATTTGTAATGAATAAACCACATCAGACAAACGAAAGTTATATGCAGTTATGATAATAATAATAATAATAATCTATTATAAGAATACACATTACACGCTGAAGCTAAATTAAGTGTAGGGGCACCAGGGGCCTCATCACGGGAGTTGAACTGGACGGTGCCTGGTGGCGGCAGTTACACCAGCCCGGTTGAACCATGGTTAAATGTCATGAGTTGGCTTGGTCGTCTTCAGTATAATGTATATTTGTGTTTTGTCTGGTATTCCATTAAGAGAACATTGTGTTCCGTAATTAGTTATACAATTAAATGTTACTTTTATATAAGGAACAAGGCACAATAATATCTGCCACACAATGGACGGATCTCCTTGGCGACGACTTTTGATTTCACGGTTTTTAATTGATGAATTACGATTTACCATCCGCAGGGTCATTATATTAGTCCTCAAGAGTACAGTGTGTTGTTAGGGAGCCGGGGACGGGAAGCAGCTCTTTTCTTATTTACCAGTTACTTAATATCCATGAAAATATATTTAAACACAGGAATTATCTTTTTCTTTCCAACAAATATATTTAATGCTTGTTACTCACTTGAATATGTTCATGATATAACAATTAAATATAATTTCGATAGATTTTGTTTTTCATTTTAGTTGAGTAACGTAAAAAAATATGCTATTTGTTCTAAGTTCACGAAATTGTAGAGAATAACTCATGTATGTATTATAGTTTTCACAATTTATTTTAACTAATTATATAACACTACACTGGTGATAATATTAGCCACAGTGGTGTTAGTTACTGTTGTGTGAGGTACTTATGGCTTACACCAGTCTTAGTACCTCATCCAGGCGGTGACACATGAAACATTCTTACCCTGTGGTATGTGTCGCGGCTTACTGTATAATGTATTTTGAAACTAATTTTGCTTTCCCTTTGAGAGTTGATTTACCAGTCTGTCAGCTCTGGGGTTTGATGTATTAATAATGTCTAGTTCAATTTTAGTGTAATATCGTCCCTGGGTTATGTTTAGAGTGCGTTAAGGGGTTTTGTTTGTGGAGTGCGTGTGGTCTGCCTCAAGGGCGTGGGACCGATGGTGAGAGTTAATTTCGTCTTATGTCGGAATCCTGGGTGTTGAATTTTGTAGTATTTTTGACTTGTTGAAACTGACAAATGTGTGTGTGTGTGTGTGTGTGTGTGTGTGTGTGTGTGTGTGTGTGTGTGTGGTTTTATTGTCATTATACTCTCAAGGTGTTCTCCATCTATTAAATCTTGGTACACCTGTTGAAAGACCTAACCCTAACCACCCGGTGTCATTTAAGTGTCGGAACTTCACACCCATGTTAGTTGCCTGATTAGATTGTTAATATTTTTTTATAGTTATTATTATTTATTTAGAGCACTATATCAGACACGATACTCTTTAAATGTTATTGTTATTAAAAGTCGGTACCCGGTGTTTTCTGGCTGTCATGTGTGTGTCGTGTCATGTGTGTGTCGTGTCATGTGTGTGTGTCGTGTCATGCTGTAAAAACTAAAGTAATGGTTTCGAAATTAGAAATAAACTCTAAAATAAGAATTATGGCAGGAAACAGGGGATTTAATGAAGTAGAAAATGTTGTGTATTTGGGAAGTAACATCAGCTGTGATGGTAAATGTATGGAAGAAATGAAAACAAGAATAAGGCAGCAAAAACAGCAATTAATAATCTAAAAGACATAATGAAAAGAGACATTAATAATAATCTAAAAGACATAATGAAAAGAGACATTAATAATAATCTAAAAGACACAATGAAAAGAGACATTAATATCAGTTTGAGAAAAGGGTTGCTGAAACGTTTGTTATGGCAAGGACTGGTGTATGGGTCAGAAGCGTGGACACCTTCAGCAGACACCAGAAAGAGGTTGAAGGCCTTTGGAATGTGGTGTTATAGGCGAATGTTAAGAATAAGCTACACTGACAGGAAAACAAATGAAGAAGAATTAATATTAGGTAAAACTTCAAGAGAAATACTTGAAATGTGCATAAAACACGTTGATACTTGGTCATATAATTACGGATGAGGCGGATAATAACGATATTAATAGACAGAGTTGAGGGTAGGAGGGCCAGGGGTAGACAGAGACTTGGACGGATGATTGAGAACGTTTAGAATGGAGGACTGTGGTCACCAACCCTCAGATATGAAGCCTGTACTCTGATTGATATGTGGTCATATTTTCTGAGACTATTCACCCAAGTTGTGTTTTGAAGGATTAGTTTGTTTCTCTAAACCACTAATGAGACTGTATACTTTAGAAGCCAGGTTGAGGTAGTTTACCTTCCTACCTAGACGTGAGGGCAAGCTGTCTTACCACTCCCAGTAAAGTTAATAGAGTTGCTGCGTCCCATGAGAGCTGTGTGGTGTTGCCTCGGTCTTATCTGATGAGTGAGTCAAAGTGAATCCAATGTTCCTATGATCCGTCGAAACATTTTTTTTTCATGAGCTCATACGTGTTCTAAAATCCCTCAACAGGAGTTCATACGTGTTCTAAAATCCCTCAACAGGAGTTCATACGTGTTCTAAAATCCCTCAACAGGAGTTCATACGTGTTCTAAAATCCCTCAACAGGAGTTCATACGTGTTCTAAAATCCCTCAACAGGAGTTCATACGTGTTCTAAAATCCCTCAACAGGAGTTCATACGTGTTCTAAAATCCCTCAGCAGGAGTTCATACGTGTTCTAAAATCCCTCAACAGGAGTTCATACGTGTTCTAAAATCCCTCAACAGGAGTTCATACGTGTTCTAAAATCCCTCAACAGTGTCCAGCCCATACGCGTGTGACAGTGACGCTGATCCAAACCGGTGTAGAATGTGTTGATGAAAATAAAATTATTCTGGATTGGATTATTATCACAACACACAACTAGTTCATGGTAGTTCTTTAGATAGATTCATTTGTTCATGTCAGTTTTTTGTTCATGTCAGTGTTTTGTTCCTGTCAGTGTTTTTTCATGTCAGATTTTGTTCCTGTCAGTGTTTGTGTTCATGTCAGTGTTTTGTTCATGTCAGTTTTTGTTCATGTCAGTTTTTTGTTCATGTCAGTTTTTTGTTCATGTCAGTGTTTTGTTCATGTCAGTTTTTTGGTCATGTCAGTTTTAAATTCGTCAGTTTTTTGTTCATGTCAGTGTTTTGTTCATGTCAGTTTTTTGGTCATGTCAGTTTTAAATTCATGTCAGTGTTTTGTTCATGTCAGTTTTTTGTTCATGTCAGTGTTTTGTTCATGTCAGTGTTTTGTTCAAGTCAGTGTTTTGGTCATGTCAGTGTTTTGTTCATGTCAGTTTTTTGTTCATGTCAGTGTTTTGTTCATGTCAGTGTTTTGTTCATGTCAGTATTTTGTTCATGTCAGTGTTTTTGTTCATGTCAGTTTTTTGTTCATGTCAGTGTTTTTGTTCATGTCAGTGTTTTGTTCATGTCAGTGTTTTTGTTCATGTCAGTGTTTTTGTTCATGTCAGTGTTTTGTCCAAGTCAGTGTTTTGTTCATGTCAGTATTTTGTTCATGTCAGTGTTTTTGTTCATGTCAGTTTTTTGTTCATGTCAGTTTTTTGTTCATGTCAGTGTTTTGTTCATGTCAGTGTTTTGGTCATGTCAGTTTTTGTTCATGTCAGTTTTTTGTTCATGTCAGTGTTTTTGTTCATGTCAGTTTTTGTTCATGTCAGTGTTTTGGTCATGTCAGTTTTTTGTTCATGTCAGTTTTTTTTTGTTCATGTCAGTTTTGTTTAGATAGAATCATCACTATATACAACTAGTTCCATGCCCCCCCCCCTTAATTACCCCTCCCACAGGTGTATATATTATCATTATACAGGTGTTCCTCCTCTCGTTAGTATATGGGTTTCACTTTCAGTTTGTTTTATCGGGTGTGATGTCGGCGAGGAGATAGTTGCCCCTTCTTGCCTTCCCTGCCCTGCTACTCTACCCTGCTACCCTGCCCTGGCCTCCTACCCTGCCCCGCTCCCTGCCCCGCCCCGCCCCCTGCCCCTGCCTTCTCCTCTCCCTCACTGAACTTGTTTTTGCTCTACTAGTCCCGGCACGACGACCTGAGGCCAGCACCCTCTCCTCCCTCTCATGTTTCTTCATTTTTCTCTCAACCTCATTCTCCCGCTGCTTGTGTTTTCTTTCTTTTTTCTTTCTACTTATGTTTTATTTTTCTTCTTTCATTTTATTTTTATTTCTGACCGGCGTTCGCCTCTCTCTCTCTCTCTCTCTCTCTCTCTCTCTCTCTCTCTCTCTCTCTCGTTATCTGATGAACTTCCGTCACATTTCTAAGACGTCTTGCGATTGAAATTGAGTCCGTCAACATTTTTATGGAGTGGAAATTCATCGCACTTAGTAAGGATAGGTATGTGTGTGTGTGTTCGCGCGTGTGTGTGTGCATGCCTGCGTGTGTGTGTTCGTTCAGGTTACAGGGAGCAAAGAGCCGGTCCGCGGAACATATTAAATAATTTTTACTTATGAATTTAACCGTGATATGTATGGGTCCTCGTTTGGATATATATATATATATATATATATATATATATATATATATATATATATATATATATAATATATATATATATATTTTATTACTTTTAATATTATTTGTGAATCTAACTCAAGGAGACTAAATTTCATACACACACACACACACACACACACACACTTTATGATTATTACTAGAAACATACAACCTCACAGGCCTTGATGACGTCGCTCAGGCTGATCAAGAAGTGACTGCTCCCTTCACCCACTCCTTCACCCACTCCTTCACCCATCTCTCCCGCCAGGCGTCATAAATAAAACTTTCACTCATAACTCTCTCTCGCTCGAACACTAATTTGTTAAAAGTCTCAACAGTGGTGTGTGTGTGTATGTGTGTGTGTGTGTGTGTGTGTCTGTGTGTGTGTGTGTGTGTGTGTGTTATAAGGCACTAATATACTTGCATGTGTTCGGTGCTTAATAAACCCCTGACACTTGAAGCAGCCAACTCAAGAGACGAAAACAACAGTTGACCTCTCAGCCTTCCTATACGCTGACCTCACACGGGTATACACAACAGGTCATCGGTACAAAATAATGTGGGACTAAGATGTTATATACAAAAATTAAAACATATAAAATATTAAACAATTACAAAATTTTCACTACAAAATAAAGTTTAGAATAAAAATTGTCTAAAATCTCCAATTGAAAAAAATATTGTACAATGTTAAAGTGATCTTGTACTGCTCTACCGCCCATTAACGTTGTTTACTGTAGTTTAGTCTAAATGAGTAAATTCCTGTGTAGTAGTAGTAGTTTGTGTGCGTGCGTGTGTGTGTGTGTGTGTGTGTGTTTGCTGGAAAGAAAAAAAAAGAAAACAACTTGGTATTATATTTTAACATACATGGCCTCTCTCTCTCTCTCTCTCTCTCTCTCTCTCTCTCTCTCTCTCTAATACAAAATAGAGTAGAATTCTTGTCCATCACAAATGTTCTCTTGTCCACTAATTCTCTCTCCCTCATTGATTAGTTCTCGGAATGACCTAATTTACCCGGAGTTGTTCGCTCTGTGATTGGCTAATAAAAGGATCTAATTGACCTCAATGATTAGCTCTTTGCATAGGTAATAATACAGGTAAATTCTACAGGTAATTTTGCTTGTTGTTTTCCTGAGCCTTGGATTACCCGAAGATTAGACTCCCCCAGCTTATGATTAGACACCCTCAGCTTATGATTAGACACCCTCAGCTTATGATTAGACTCCCCAGCTTATGATTAGACTCCCCAGCTTATTTCACCTGATGATTAGACTCCCCAGCTTATTTCACCTGATGATTAGACACCCCCAGCTTATGATTAAACTCCCCAGCTTATGATTAGACTCCTCAGCTTATGATTAGACTCCCCAGCTTATTTCACCTGATAATTAGACACCCTCACGCTACCTGGGATGATAAGGTTAGTATTGTTGGTACAGTTTCCATACGTGTTATTGTGCCATAATTTATGTTATTATTGCCACCATCATCATCATAGGTAGAAGGTGGTGAGGCAACATTTCTCCTCCCCAAGTTAGAAGGGGAGCATCAGTAACCCCCTCACCCCCCCTCACCCCTCCTCACCCCCACCCCCCGCACCCCTCCTCACCCTTCCAGAACAAGTGAATAAATGTTCCTCTGTGACATTATGTTAGTTTTTGTGAGTGAGGCATTAGCGGCCAGCCTGTGTTCGCCCTCCAGACACTTCATAACTCCAGTGTTGTGACCTGACTCCTGGCCAGCTGCCAAACTATGCTCGTTGTGACCATTTTTCCTCGTAAAGTCCTCCCAAGATTATTTTATCGGGTATGTTAGGCGTTTATTAATTACTGTATTAATACCGCGTTAAGAACTTGAGGCCTCGCTTGTGGCTTCTTTCTCGACAGACCCACAAAATTTGGTCTCGTTTATATGTTTTTTTTTATCGTAATTATCCTGGAGACTATTATATCGAGTATGTTAAAAGGTTTGTTAATTAATGATTGTAGAAGGTTGAGTTTATGAAGGGAATTATATGTCGTTTTGTGGGTTTTAATTCATAGTAAACGACAAAACTCTCCTCGTTTAGCTATAGTGGGGAGAGCATTTGGTGTGTGTGTGTCTCAGGTGGGCAGTTATTATACAGTTACATAAGAACATAAGAATGGAGGAAACTGCAGCTGGCCTATTGGCTGGGTCACAGTTGCCAGCACCTCAAAGATTATTTGGTCACAACTATTATGGGTATACAAGTATATGACAGTCACACGACGCTCACAGCCAGCATAGCGAATGAAGCACATCAACTGAACCCTGTTTGTAAGACACAGGTATTCGTCAAGTTGCAATCCATAACTGGGACTTTTCTCAACCTTTTCTGCTGTACAAGCAATCATCAGCGTCCGTCGTTCAATCGTTGTAGCTGAAAAGGGGACCTCATTCAGCTCTGTAGTGGCACTTTCACCAAACACTTCTTCCGAAAGGCTGTTCATTGCTGGTACGATGATTTCTTCACCTCCCGTGAAAGGTAACTTCTTGGCAACGAGCAGGTCCGCTGCTTTCAAAGATGCAGTGACGAGATTGGTATCTGATGTGACCTCGTAGTGTTCTTCAAACCTTCACGAAGACTGACCCTTCTTGTGGAGCAAGTTTTCAATATACAGTAAGTCTGCAGCTCACTCTGAAGATTGGAATTTCTCTCCAGGTGACGACGAAGCTTGCTTGGCACCAGGCATTGTTTTGACATCATTTGGGGGCATAGCAGACTCGATGCTGTTGGATGCTCCTCCTTTTCCTGGTCAGTCAGATGAAACCCACACTTGACGTAAGCTGCACCCCATCTCCTCTTCGCTGCTGTAAATTTCGCCTTTTTCTTCGGCGAGTCTGCAGTGCTGCCAATCACATGTAACGTGTTAAGTGGGTCACAGTCCGTGGTCGCAGTAGTTCACAGGTCACACTAGTAAGTGGTTTGGGTCACATAGTTGGGGAACACTGATCTAGACCCTGAAGAAGCCAGTTGATGTGTCTGTGTCTGTCCGTCGGTCGAACTGTTAATGATATTATTAGTCTTGGTATTGTACTGTAATGACATTTATAACGGTGATAAATCCAGTTGTAATTATTTGGGAATATTACATTAGGGAGTAGACGT
The DNA here is from genome assembly GCA_958450375.1 of Homarus gammarus. NCBI lineage: Eukaryota > Metazoa > Arthropoda > Malacostraca > Decapoda > Nephropidae > Homarus > Homarus gammarus. Next base: position 57,583 of record CAUDMG010000499.1, on the reverse strand, counting down.
GTGTGTATGTCTGTCATTCACTATAAATATCTTCATTATGGTGGTATATATAATCTCTATATACTCCCTATAATATAAATATAAAACAATACCTTGGATGAATATTTTTCGCTAACCACAAATACTTTAATCTTACTTCGGCCATTTAGTATTTTTTTAAACGAAGTACAGCAAAATTTATAACCGATATTGTTTAGTAATGACCCGTTTTCTGTCGAGGGTGGATTTTTTTTTAACCGTATACTCTAGTAAATGTTTTAAAAAGAGTAAATGTGTTTTGTGTTGTTATTTTGTCCCGGTGTAGTAAATATTGTAGCGGGATAAAGTTAATTTTGACGCTGATTCTCTGGATTAGTTTCACCGTTGGGAGGGAAGATCTTCAAGCCCTCGAGATCAATGATGAACGGCTTAACGGAGAAGAGGAGCAGAACTTGTTGATGAGTTGTACGGAATGGTTCGAATTTCTTTCTTTCTGTCTTTCTTTTTTCTTTCTTTCGTTTTGTTTTCTTTCTTTCTTTCTTTCTCTTGATCTTCCTAATAGGTGAAAAATGTTTCTTAAATTTTATATTAAACCAGTATGGCAACAGTCACCTTGTATGGCAACAGTCACCTAGTATGGCACCAGTCACCTAGTATGGCAAGTCACCTAGTCTGGCACCAGTCACTAGTCTGGCACCAGTCACTAGTCTGGCACCAGTCACCTAGTATGGCAACAGTCACCTAGTATGGCACCAGTCACCTAGTATGGCACCAGTCACCTAGTCTGGCACCAGTCACTAGTCTGGCACCAGTCACTAGTCTGGCACCAGTCACCTAGTATGGCAACAGTCACCTAGTCTGGCACCAGTCACTAGTCTGGCACCAGTCACCTAGTATGGCACCAGTCACCTAGTCTGGCACCAGTCACTAGTCTGGCACCAGTCACTAGTCTGGCACCAGTCACCCAGTATGGCACCAGTCACCTAGTATGGCACCAGTCACCTAGTATGGCAAGTCACCTAGTATGGCAACAGTCACCTAGTATGGCACCAGTCACCTAGTCTGGCACCAGTCACTAGTCTGGCACCAGTCACTAGTCTGGCACCAGTCACCTAGTATGGCAACAGTCACCTAGTCTGGCACCAGTCACTAGTCTGGCACCAGTCACCTAGTATGGCACCAGTCACCTAGTCTGGCACCAGTCACTAGTCTGGCACCAGTCACTAGTCTGGCACCAGTCACCCAGTATGGCACCAGTCACCCAGTATGGCAACAGTCACCTCGTATGGCAACAGTCACCTAGTCTGGCACCAGTCACTAGTCTGGCACCAGTCACCTAGTATGGCACCAGTCACCCAGTATGGCACCAGTCACCCAGTATGGCACCAGTCACCCAGTATGGCACCAGTCACCCAGTATGGCACCAGTCACCCAGTATGGCACCTGTCACCCAGTATGGCACCTGTCACCCAGTATGGCACCAGTCGCCCAGTATGGCACCAGTCACCCAGTATGGCACCAGTCACCCAGTATGGCACCAGTCACCCAGTATGGCACCAGTCGCCTCTTTTTCTCTCCCTAAGTGAAACACCTCTCCATATCCTTTCTATTTCTCGTCCAGTATTTTATTTCAGTTATTTTGTTTGTTTTTGTTGTCATGTCTTTATTCTTCACCTACAGTAGCTCATTTGCTGATGGTTATTTACAGTGTGGTGTGAGGGCGCCCTGTGGCTTTGGGCAGCAGTGGGGTGGTTGTGCGTGATGGACGAACCGAAAATATTTATAATACCCTTTTAGTCTTATCATCTTTCTATTTAAAGCTCATATATAAATCCAACATCTACTTAACTTCCCTTGAAAGGAGATATTCCCGGGTGAGGAAGGGGTGTGAGTGTCAGATTAATGACCATTATCACCCGCGCCACCGTCGCTCTCAGAACCAAAATGTCATGTTATACGCCGCATCTATTAGTGTCACGGGTTGGTTGCCGCCATGACTCCACTCCTCCGCTTAATATGTTCCTCCTCTCTCTTGATAATGTCGGAATTTTAAGTAGGTGTTTGTGATGTTTGTGAGTGAACCTGATCTCTTCCTCCTCCTCAGCGGTCGTCCTCCTGAATGCCGAAAAGAGGTGAAACTTCATTCAAACTAACCTGTTTTCTTGATGAATTGGTTGTGTAATATTATTTAAACGCCATAGTTGAGTTTACATCATTTTAATTATTTATTTTTTACGGATATTATGACCAGTATGTATTTATGTTAAGTATGGGTTATATATAGAAGCTTTAGAAATTCCCTTTGACGAAGTTGTAATAATTATCGGATATACTTTTTTTTAGTAGTTCATTCAATTAAAAATAAAAATAAATAAAAACGAAAAAAAAATGAAAAAAATAAAAACGAAAGCAAAATGTAAAAAAATATAATAATAATAAAAAGGAAAACAATAAAAACGAAATACAGAAAAAAACAAGAACCAGAAGCCCATTGAGGGTGTTTGAGGCTGACTTGTCTAGGGAGGTGAGATGTATTTAGTCTTTAGGTCAAATCATCGTCAAGGTGGTGGTAGTGGTTGTGAATTGTGATGGTACAGTCACCCCAAAAAGTCCTGTCGCGAACCACGATTCAGACTCGTGAACCCGAAGCAGTAGACGCTGATACATTATTCTGTCCATAAATGCTTCGGATTCAAGAGTTTGAATCTCGGGGTTCATGGTTCGCTACAGGACTTTTTTTGGGTGACTGTACTGTTGTTGTTGGTGGTGGTGATATTGGTGAGAGTGGTTGTGGTGGTGGTGGTTGTTGTTACCAAAACCAACTGGACGTCTGACCCGACTTTCGCTTTTATTCCTTGTCATATAAGCGGTGGATTCCTTGAAGGTTTGAGACCCCAGCTTATTTAACCTGAAGATTAACCTAACCTCACTCAACCCAACCTAGGTAAGACAGCGGTTGAAGGGTTGTAACTGTGTGTGTGTGTGTGGTGGTGGACTCTGAGTTTCTATCAATGTGTATGCAGTGAATATCTGGTATAAGAGCTGTCTGACTGTCGTTGTATATTATTATTTTTTCTACATCATGATAACACCCGACTATGTGATGTAAGATTCCCATCAGTTAATATAGCGGAGGAGGTAACATACAGTACTTACAAGCTTATCCATGTTTCACTGCTCACTAAACTCTCCTTGAGGCCATTGACAGCATCACACCTACGTCTCTTCCTATGGCCAAGGCGTTTTATATGTTGACTGTAAAGATTACCTCTATCTAATGAATCAGATACGATTAGTAGCTATACCGAGGTGTTGTAAACATCGGCATTTTAAACCCAGGCTCCCTTATATAGACACAATGGCGGCCCGGTAGACTTACGCCCGATAACACATTCTGATATCATGTTTTATTGAGTTCTTTACTGCCGATTATTACAGATAGCAGGTCTTAGGTGTAAAGGTTTCCCTGCCTCGGCTCTCGGTGGCCTCACGTAACTAACTTGGGAGATTATCACTATCTGACATCGCTGACATCGCTTCTCTTAAGGCTTAGACTCTTCCCCACAGAAGTACACGACGCCGGGTGGTCACTCCTCTCTCTCTCTCTCTCTCTCTCTCTCTCTCTCTCCGTTGAACCACTGACCTTATCTCTGTTGATATGTTGCTCGTATGAACGTAACAGCTTTAGTGGTGATGTTGGTGAATGTATACAGGTATATTTCCTGTGTGGACGTTGTACTGTAAGCTTCTGTTCTCGAGGTACGCAGTGGGGCAAGAAAATTTAACTATCAGTGTTGTGAGTTTAACCTTTGACCTCTTGTTCGTAGAAAATATCTAACCTAACCTAACCTCATCCTCCAAATAGTGTTAGGGTGGTTTATCTTCAGAGGAATGAAGCTATAGTGACCCTTATTATGTATACTGTATATAAATGCTAAGTACATACATACATACATACCAAAAAGTATCTCAACGAAAAAGTCCGATGAATTTCCAAATGAACACTGTGACTCCTCTTGTCTCGGTAAGGTTGTCAAAACCCTTCGTCCGTTGTGTCATATTGTCTCACAGAAAATCGTCAAGATACATTTCTCTAACGTGTAATACTTCCCTCGATAGATAAAAGACGACACTTAACCTTCAAGTAGTGATAATAATTTGACGTTAATTACCTTCCCAGTGACGTGGATCGGTCATTAGCCAAACTACCATTGATAAGAGACTCCCGAAGACCTTTCGTAACCTAACCTAACTTAACCTAACCTAACTTAACCTAACCACCCCGGGGCAGAAGATAGGTTAAGACAGTGTCGTGTTGGAGTGAGTGGCGGGCGTCTCGTCTGGTGGCTGCTGGGGGACTGAACACCTTCACGTCTCTGTCCTCTTGATGCTGATGGTGCTGTCTCCTGCTATCTCTTGATCCCTGTGTGACCTCTTGATGTGCTGCGACCTCTTATGCCTTGTTACCTCTTTTTTTTATGTCCTGTGATCTCCTTATCTCTGTGACTTCTTGATCCCTGTGATCTCCCCCGCTATCTCTTGACCCTCTGTGACCTCTCCGTAACCTTTTGATCCACCGTGATCTCTTGACCCTCTGTGACCTCTCTAACCTTTTGACCCCCAGTGATCTCTTGACCCTCTGTGACCTCCGTATCCTTTTGACCCCCCGTGATCTCTTGACCCTCTGTGACCTCTCTAACCTTTTGACCCCCGTGACCTCCCCCGTGATCTCTTGACCCTCATGCCCTCCCAGTGACCTATTGATCCATGTGACCTCCCCGTAACCTCTTGACCCCGATGACCCCCAGTGACCTCTTGACCCTCCCTGACTATTGCTCCTTACCTCCGCATGCTTCCCAGTTGGGCACTGTAAACGCTTCTGCGCTTCACCTTGCACAGGATGTAAGGGGGTGCCCAATAAACTAGCCCCCTCCGGGGCAATCTGTAAAAATCTGTAGCCTCTCACCCCACGTCTTTAGGACCTTTGTTTCCTGTGTGAGCTTGGTGAGCCCTTGACCCCACCACTCACCTCTTACCGGGTCTACTGAGTCATGACCTTGGCGCTCGGTATCTTGGGGAATGAGGCAGCAGATGGCCTTGCCAAGACTGTCTGTAACAAGGCCACACCTGACTACGTTGTTCCTCGAATACTTTTACAGCTAAGGACCCAAATTAGACGCCAACAGAGAGAAGCTCGGGAAGCAGCCATCCCCCTGGACTCCCCGCCCACCTGGTACGATGTCCTCCGTAAACTTCCTGACCTCTCGTACGTCTACGGGAAAGGGTCGCGGAAAAGGGACGTGATTGCTGCCCGTATCATCATTGGGTATGACTTTGCTTGGGAGATTGGTATCCCCGAATCCCCTGAGCAACGCTCTTGTGCATTATGCAGAAGACCCGACAGCAGCACCCTTATCCACTACCTCCTAAGATGTCCCCACACACAACGCTTCCGTGACGCCTGCTGGACCACCACTCCACGACCCCCTGACGGAGACACGATGATCCTCCCCATACTGGCCAGATATTATGTAAATAACATTGATCATCTGTTAAAGGAATATCCTTCCTTCCTTAGGCTTTAGTAAGCCCCTTTATAATATTCATACTGTATATACTTGTCACACTTGCCAGATGCTTCTGGTGTCATTGTACAGGGGCACCTAGTGACAGCACTAGGATCCCGCTTCCTCTATCAAGGATAAACACTTGAAATTGAAACAAAAATAATTGACCTTGGCGCATCACCTGTGTTGCTAATGAACGTAACACCTGTAAGAATTCCATTTTATTTCACCTGAGGATTAACCACCTTGACGCTACTGTAACCTAATCTAACCAATCTTAACCTAACCTAACCAAACCTAACTTAACCTGACCTAAACCAACTTAACCTAACCTAACCTATGTTATCCTACCTCCTAATGTTGTTGTTTTATTGTTATTGTTGATGTTATTTATTTTTATTGTAGACAGTATTAGTTTTTGTGTCGGGGGGGGGTCTTTAGCTGTCCATTATAGCTGCGTAAATAGCTTGATAAGTAGATAGGATTTATAGACAGGTGTATGTATAGATAAGTAGATCATTGCAAACATAGGTAGATAGATAGATAGATAGATAGATAGATATACAGATAGATAGAGAAATAGATGGATGGATACATAGGTAGAGTTATATATAGATAAACAATCAGTTATATATGTAGACAGACAGACAGACAGACAGACAGACACACAGGAGAGTACAGTGGGCAGCCGTATGATGAAATGACAGTGAGTGTATGAGTGCATGTAGGTACAGGCAGGTACAGAGTGTCTCAGCGCCGTGTACACAGTATCTCAGCACCGTGTACACAGTCTCAGCACCGTGTACACAGTATCTCAGCACCGTGTACACAGTATCTCAGCACCGTGTACACAGTATCTCAGCACCGTGTACACAGTCTCAGCACCGTGTACACAGTATCTCAGCACCGTGTACACAGTATCTCAGCACCGTGTACACAGTCTCAGCACCGTGTACACAGTATCTCAGCACCGTGTACACAGTCTCAGCACCGTGTACACAGTATCTCAGCACCGTGTACACAGTATCTCAGCACCGTGTACACAGTCTCAGCGCCGTGTACGCAGTCAAGTCATGCTTTGGTATCATTTCACACACGTATTGAAATTTGAACCTCACGAATAGCATACTGAACCTGGCTCACCTGAAGAAGATGATATACCTGTGTTTATCTAAATGAATCAGTCTGGAGGCGGTGCAGCTGGGAGATTAGCCCGTTGATTAGTCTCATTGTTTATCTTCGTTGATTAGCCTCTTTGATTAGCCTCTTTGATTAGCCTCTTTGATTAGTCTCTTTGATTAGTCTCGGTGATTAGACTCCTTGATTAGACTCCTTGATTAGTCTTTGATTATTCACCCTGATTAGTTTCTTCATTAGTCTCGTTATTATACTCTTGTGTAATCGAAGGTGATGTATGTATGTATGTATGTATGTGAGGGAAGACAATGAATTTAAAGGATATTTTAACAGGTGATTGGGAGGTAGAGCTGTTACGTGGTGATGGTATTTAGTAACGAGTGGTTGAACAGGTGAGTCTATGATGGTAACGGTGTGTAACAGGTGCACGGAGAGAGACAGATCGTGTAATATCAGACTCTGGCAGGTGTGTAGAAGGAGTACCTGTTATACCTGTTACGATATTTAGCAGGTGATTAAGGGAAGTACTCAGGTGTATCGTAGGTTAGGTGAAATAGGTTTATATGGCACAGGAAAACACACACACACACACGTAAAAGAGGTAAGTAGCTAATCAAGAATAAGACTGAGTAGTTGTGTGGGAAGTAGACGGTATTAAGTACAGTAGGTCAGGGACAGGAACATAACGTTGTGAGTAACTGTTTTACCAGGTGACTAAAGGAGGGAAGTTATCCTTAATAACATAACGGGTAAGACTATATAGTGTGTAATGTGTCAAGTGATGGTTGGAGGGAGTCACAGCCAGGTAGGGACGGCACGGCGCTCCGATAACTGAGAAAGGGATTGAATTTATATCCTTACGGGAGAACACAGTGTATCCCCCTAAGAGGCTCACCCCACCCCACCCTGGCGGGGAAGTCGTGGAGCTAAGTGGCGGCGTTTTAGTGGTGCGATAAGGGCCACTCACGGGACGGGAGGAGCGCCTTTAGTGGAACGGGAGGACCGCCTCTAGTGGGACGGAAGGAGTGCCATTAGTGGGGCTGGAGGAGTGCCACAAGCGTGGAGTGAGCGGGCCGAAAGGAGTGCCACTAACGGGTCGGAAGGAGTGCCACTGGCCGGGACGGGGGCGGCGCACAGCTTTAAGAGGAACACAAACTGTAGGAGGCAGTTACCCCGTATGGTTATGGCGCCATAAACACCCGGCCCTCTACCTGTTATACTCCGCCCGCTAATACGGAGCTGATCAACTCAATCGCTGCAGGAGGTGCGTCAGGCGTCAGGGCAGACAAGGGGACACTTTAGTATACAGTTGTTCAGGGTTGTAGTGAGAGCATTAGCGTATATATCACTAAGTGTTCCTCTTAATGTAACCTGTGACAACTGTTATAAGACGAGGACATATTGGACACCCTCTCTTTATGTGTTACGTGACAGTAGCTGTGTGATGATGAATGATAAAGTCACATTACTTGAAGGAATCACTTGTCATCAGAGTCTTGCCATGCATTATTCTGTCAAGTTAACATAGTCGGTGTGTGTTTGTGTGTGTGTTCTCCCTCAGTTTGATCTTCTTGTGTTTGTTTTCCTGATGCAGTGATTGGGAGAGGTGATTATCCGATGATCAGGAGTGTTGGAGGCAGTTAACCGAGGCTATTGTGTTAGAGCGGATCGATGTCTCAACGCGTCTTGGCTGAATGGTGAGAGAGAAAAAAGGCCCTTCCTCTCTCTCTCTCTCTCTCTCTCTCTCTCTCTCTCTCTCTCTCTCCAGCCAGCCGCCAGCCCCTACCCGCTCCTCACTGTCGTAGTAGGAACACACACGCACACACACACACACACACACACACACACACACACACACAGTTCTGTAATCTGTCCCCATCATTACAGTTAGACACGTTGATAGAACACAGTGTATATCTCAATGAATCATGGTTAGGTTAGGTTAGGTTAGGTTAGGTTTTGAATGTGATGAAGTGATTTGAATTGGCTAATATTATGGTGATTTATGTCTTGTACCCAATGTGAGCTTGACGCGTGTGATCATGTATGTTAATTAGACCCAGACACAAGATGCATGTTAACTATAGGTGTGTGTGTGTGTGTGTGTGTGTGTGTGTGTGTGTGTGTAGTCTGTCTGTTTTAAAGTGCATGGGACGCCTGACATAAACTTCCCTAGATAACATAGTGTACTGGTGGATGTGTTAGGTCAGTGTATAGGTAAGCTGTGGATTGATGGAGTGGGCGGGAGGGGGTGGGCTGGGGTGAGTGGGCGGGAGGGGGTGGGCTGGGGTGAGTGGGCGGGAGGGGGTGGGCTGGGGTGAGTGGGCGGGAGGGGGTGGGCTGGGGTGAGTGGGTGGGGTGGGTGGGTGGGCAGGTGTGGGCTTTGAGGTATAATCCAGTGGGCGGTGGGCGGCTTAGCGCGTATACTAAACGCCAGAGTTACATCCAACAAACTGGTTCTGCTTTCAGGTGATGCTCCAGGTATCATCCGTAGTCAAGTCTCGTTCCCATTGTCCAGAGTAACAATGCTTTGGAAACTGTTGGCTTTCTAATACCCAGATTCTTCCTTGGTCCGGTGGTAGAAACAACGTGTCTGTCATCCCGTTTTCTTTCTGTAGGTCAACTAGTGTAAAAGTCACGTTTCTATAAAAAAAAATTGTATTAATCGAAAGTCAATCCATGAAAATTTCTGTCTTTGTCTATCCATATATATATTCTTGTAATGGCTACACACACACACACACACACACACACACACACACACACACACTAATAATACATTGCAAGGATGAAGGCCACAGTCAGAACTGGTTTTAGTCTCACAGATACACTAAAATGACCTGAACAGAAATATACCTGTCTAATGTTTACATACCTGGAGCCAGTTAATGGTCGTTGGTGGGACAGGTAAAGAGTCACCATCAGTACATACCTGTACCTCTCACCCCACTCTTGTACCACTCGCCCCACTCTTGTACCACTCGCCCCACTCTTGTACCACTCCCCCCACTCTTGTACCACTCCCCCCACTCTTGTACCACTCGCCCCACTCTTGTACCACTCGCCCCACTCTTGTACCACTCCCCCCACTCTTGTACCACTCGCCCCACTCTTGTACCACTCCCCCCACTCTTGTACCACTCCCCCCACTCTTGTACCACTCCCCCCACTCTTGTACCACTCGCCCCACTCTTGTACCACTCGCCCCACTCTTGTACCACTCCCCCCACTCTTGTACCACTCCCCCACTCTTGTACCACTCCCCCCACTCTTGTACCACTCCCCCCACTCTTGTACCACTCCCCCCACTCTTGTACCACTCGCCCCACTCTTGTACCACTCGCCCCACTCTTGTACCACTCGCCCCACTCTTGTACCACTCGCCCCACTCTTGTACCACTCGCCCCACTCGCCCCACTCCCCCCAGTTGCATATAATCATAAACATATACCTCATATACCCGGGATTATTTTTTTCAAGTACAGCCCGTTTAAGATAACCACAGTGAAATTACCTGGATTTAAGAGTTAATTATTCAGTTAATGATGTTCAATTATTGTAACTAAACCACAGTTAATTTAATATAATTTTATGTGATTTTATTTTATTATTTATTTATTTATTTATTTTTTTTTTTGTTATTATTTTTTTTTTAAGAACTTGAACACTGGAAGCCATAATGTGTGTGTGTGGTGATATATTGATTATTAAAAGTTAGGTCAGGGTAGGTTGGGTTAGGTTAGGATAGGTTAGGTTAGGTTAGGTGAGGTTAGGATAGGTTAGGTTAGGTTAGGTGAGGTTAGGATAGGTTAGGTTAGGGTAGGTGAGGTGAGGTTAGGTTAAGTTAGGGTAGGTTAGGTTAGGTTAGGTTAGGTGAGGTTAGGATAGGTTAGGTTAGGTTAGGTGAGGTTAGGATAGGTTAGGTTAGGGTAGGTGAGGTGAGGTTAGGTTAGGTTAAGTTAAGTTATTGAAGCCATGCCACAGACCCTTCTTTAAATTTACATAAGATAAAGTAGACAAAATAATGATATGACTTGTGACTATACTGACACAAATTAATGCTCGTGTGTGGGAGTCCTGTGGTCTCTCTCTCTCTCTCTCTCTCTCTCTCTCTCTCTCTCTCTCTCTCTCTCATATCCTGAAGGACCTAATTATTTTTCTGAATGTAACAGCGATTTTTTTTGTCCCGTGGCGCCGAATCTTCCTCCCAGCACCACCTTCCCCCCTCCCCCCAGCACCACCTTTCCCCCTCCCCCAGCACCACCCTCCTCTCCCAGCACCACCACCACCCTCCTCCCCCAGCACCACCCTCCCCCAGCACCACCCTCTTCCCCCAAACATCATCAGAACAGGTATCATGGCTGACCGTTTATGACAAGATGGCAACACGATATAGACCTGTTAGTGTGGGGGCTGTTAATGGTTGTTAGAATATCTCTCCCATTAGGCTGTTGAGGCGAGTGAAGGTGATTATGAATGAGGTTGTGATGTGTTTAGTGGACGGGAGGAGGGATGATCTAGACAGATTTAGACAGACGTGAAAGTTTGATAGACGTTAGTGTTTGACAGACGTGAGAATTAGACGGATATAGACGCTATGTTGGGTTGAAGTTGAGTTAGACAGGTGAAGGTGACCAGCCGCACCACCTACCACAGGTGAGGCTGAGAGCATCTCGTCTCATCGTGGGGTAGAAAAAGTGAGCATCAGTTATGTGATCACAGCGCCGCGGGCAATGAGCGAGGCAAACTTTCAACTTGCACAGTCACCACCCATTGTAGAGCCCGGGGCAGAATAGTGCTACCCTCCTCCCTCTTGCTAAGGTTCATTCACAGTGATGCAGGTACGGGGTTCCCAAACTTCCAAGAAATGCCCCTTTCACCGCCCTCTGTGTATAGCATTGTTTTGGGTGATAATTTTTTTTTTTTTTTTTTTTGGTCTCTGTGAGTATCCAGCCTCCGAGGGTTTGTTGTCCTCCGCCTCTGTCCACGGCGAGAAAAAATACCTAAAGACACATTTTTTGTACATACCTCCAGTGATGAGGTTTATTAGCTTGACTCACTGGCATCCACCTGTTGCTATTATGGGTGTAGTGGCCAGCCGCCCGCCTTGTACTGCAGCTCACTAACTCTGGAACATTTGGTAGAAAGAGTAGAGTAAGTACCATGATGCTTGAGAGAGAGAGAGAGAGAGAGGTGTGTGCGTTAGGTCACTATGGAACACCAGGCTTAAGGTGGTGGTCTGAGGTCATACTAGCATTGTTACCTCGGGCAGGACACATCGCACGTATGGGGTTGTAGGCGATGGTGGTCATTATCTGGGAAGAAAATGATACACAACTCGGAATTATATTTATGATTTCCGAATTACACCAAAAGATAATCTATATCCCATCGTGTCTGTCGAGATCCAAGTTTTACTGAATTCCGAGATATTGAAGTCCCAACTGTCGAGGTTATACTGTGGTTCTGCTCGGACATATAACTTTTTTCTTCCGAGTTTAGAGTCACATTAGTTTAAGTAAGCCATTGTTGGGAACGACTGTATAGAGGACAGTTAATAATGAAAAAATATTTAGGTAGTATGTATGTATGTATGTATGTATGTATGTATGTATTCATGTATGTATGTATGTATGTATTCATGTATGTATGTATGTATGTATGTATGTATGTATAAGCGTTTGATCTCAAGTTGATGATGTATATGTGTGAAAAATTATAAAGAAATGTGTACTTGGGTTCATACAAAGGAGTGTTAGTCACAGGACTAGCGAGGTCATCCTAAAACTGTATCTTGCTCTTGTGAGACCTCACTTGGATTACGCAGTTCAGTTCTGGTCACCGTATTACAGAATGGATATAGAATCCTTGGAAAGAATTCAGAGGAGAATGACAAGACTAATCCCGGGCATTAGGAACCTTGAGTACAGAGACAGGTTAAAGCATCTTAATTTGCACTCCCTTGAGAGACGTAGAGCGAGGGGCGATACGATATAACAAAGGTACTCAAACTATCCAACCAGGAGCGAACTCGTAACAATAGTTTTAAATTAAACAAATTTAGATTTAGGCGCGAAATAGGTAAACACTGGTTTGGAAATAGAGTAGTGGATGAGTGGAACAAGTTACCAAATATCATCATTAACTCCAATACGCTGGATAGCTTCAAACATACAGTAGGTTGGATGGATATATGAGCGATAGGGGTTGGGTGTAAACGGGACTGCCCAGTATGGCCCGCTGCAGCTTCCTCCATTCTTATGTTCTCATGGTCTTAACTTTGTACACTGGAGCGTCTAGTGAAGATATACAGTTTAACGTTATACTTCTGGATACAGGATTTAAAGAACTATATTTAAGTCTTACTCGAGTGGGTACAGAAGCTTAAGGCAATAATTAATGGGGGTTTGATAGTGACTTGGTTGTGTAATGTGCCGGCAAACAACTCACTCACCGTCTGTGTTGTGGCCCCAGACAAATCCCATTGTATTCAGTACTTCAAATTTGCATGTAATCATCGCCTCTTGTTAACTCTCTCTCTGCTGAACGCTAGCTGGGTGCAGGTGGATTATTCCTTAAGACGTGAATCTCATTGCGGATAAGACAGCACAGCATCACTTAAGAGGTGAAGCCGCTGTTTGGCCATGATACTGTGTTATGTTCTAAAGGTTCTTGAGGTTGACGCTCTGGGTTATTGGTGTACCAGAAAACAGGTTTATTTGGTGTGTTTTATCTGGACTAACTCACTACAGGATCCGTTATTGCCGAATACATATTTGGTGCAGAGGTAAAAATGTTTATTTTATTGAGTTTATTTAATTTGTTTGTTACATGTGTGTGTGTGTGTGTGTGTGTGTGTGTGTGTGTGTGTGTGTGTGTGTGTGTGTTTACATGCATATACATGTGAATAAATTCATTTAGACGTATACTGTATGCACTGTATATACGATGGGCTTATGTATATGCAAATATATATGTGCTGGAGCAGGTGTATTGAAACAGGTGTGTTAGTGCAAGTGTGTTGGAACAGGTTAGTTAACATGATAGCACTCCTAAACACGTGATGGCACAATAAAGGGTTGGCAAATATAACACCAGTAACATTGGGAACCTGGATGCTAATCGATTTGTGGATCGTGTTCCTGGGTTATGGTTAGCCAGTGCAGTTGGCGAGTTGTCCGGTCTTCTCGGACTATTCCTTGACACTGGGTCATGCAACTCGTTAACTCAAGGTGTGGTTGTTGTGTTGGCGACAGCTTCTACACCTTAAACAAATTCACACCTGGGTGGCTTAAGTGCCGGCCATACTCTAACTAGAGTGGCGACCATTATTACTAACAATATGTCAACCTTCCCACGAGTCACCACTAACAATGCGTTATACCGGTAACTAACAATATGGTGGCTCTAACAATGTGTGACTAGACAGTAACAATGTGACGGGACTAACCAACAACCATTCAGGCAAATATAAATGAGAGACAGAAGATTCCGTCTCATTGACTGTCTGTCTGTCAACGACCCAAGAGTTTTTTCGAGACTAAACTCAAGTATAAAAATGTTAATATCGGTACCAATTTGTAAAGGAAAAATAACAATGTAAAAGACTTGAGACAGAGAGAGAGAAAGGGGATAGAAAAAGAGAGAGAGACAGAGAGAGTTGAATGAACGAGTGGTAGTGACAGAGAGAGAGAGAGAGAGTTGAATGAACGGGTGGTAGTGACAGAGAGAGAGAGAGAGAGAGAGAGAGAGAGAGAGAGAGAGAGAGAGAGGAGCGTCATTGATTCAAAGTTGGTGGACCAGTCTCGTGTGTGTATGTGTGGCGGAAGAGGAGGAGGAGGAAGAAGAGGAAGAGGGAGAGGAAGCGGAGGAGGAGGGAGAGGAGATGATGATGATAAGAGGGGAAGGGGGGGGGGGGGAGGAAGACCTTGTTGGTGCCCTCTTCAAAACAAGTAATGATGCCGTCAAGTGTGTGTGTGTGTGTCCTCCAAATCTTCATTCATGAGTCGTGTCGCTGTGGTTCATTGATAAGATATCGTTGTATGTGTGTACTTGGCTTCGTTTACTCGTGTGTGTGTGTGTGTGGGGAGAACCTATCATATTGTAGACTCTCTTAGGTGTATTGTGGTTGATTCACATTCGTTGAAGCCTCATCTACATACATACATACAACGAGTACATACATACATACATACACACTGGAGAAAAAGGCATCTTGTATATAAAAATCAAATATAAAATAAAGGAAATCTTGGAAAATAATATAAGGAATTGTTTAATATCTTTTTAAATATACTATAAGAAACAGCTTTTGGAGACAGTGTTGTGTATCAAGTGTCTGGGACAATAGTTGACAAATTCTACCATAAAACGAATGAGAAAATAAGAAAAACTGATAAATTAACTGAGAAAATGTGTTACAGGGGGATAAGACTGTGGAAAGATGAGGATTTACAGCGTTATGGTTGAGGTGATGTTATTATACAGGAGCTGTGTTGATGCTGTGAAGGTTTATTAGATTTGATCAGGAAATTACTGGTTAAAAAAATTTCTTCGGGGTGCAAAAAAAATAATAAAGTGAGAGAGAGAGAGAGAGAGAGAGAGTCTGATATGGATGTAATTAACACATAGTTTATCAAGTTGAAGTACTATATAATGGTGTAATTTTTTTATACAATAACATCAACCAGAGTCGCCTCATTATAGTCATCATTAAATTATTATATATCACCTTTAACATCACCATCACCAATATCATCACTATCATCACCATCACCACCATAATTACCATCACTATCAACACACACACACACACACACACCGCCGCTTTTACCAGATTCATTTTATGTTGGCTAACGACCTTTAATCACTTCGTTAATTACTTACTTACAGTACATTATTCTTTAAAAAAATACACTTAATCGTAATTCACTTTCTTGTAGGACATAATTCCTATTAAAGAAATAATTTGATCTTAGTTGGCAATTGTGAATCTATCAAATACTCTCGCACATGGCAACACTTTTTCTTCTTAAAGCTTGAACGCAAAACTCGAACGGAAAAACTCAACGCAAAACTCGAACGCAAAAACTCAACGCAAAACTCAACGCAAAGCTCGAACGCAAAACTCGAACGCAAAACTCGAACGCAAAACTCAACGCAAAACTCGAACGCAAAAACTCAACGCAAAACTCAACGCAAAACTCGAACGCAAAAACTCAACGCAAAACTCGAACGCAAAAACTCAACGCAAAAACTCGAACGCAAAAACTCAACGCAAAACTCAACGCAAAACTCAACGCAAAACTCGAACGCAAAACTCGAACGCAAAACTCGAACGCAAAAACTCGAACGCAAAACTCGAACGCAAAAACTCAACGCAAAACTCGAACGCGTATTTGTTTTTATTTTGTCTATGTTTATTTACTTATCGTTCGGTGGCCACACGTCATAATCTATTCACCTCACACATCGTAGCCTCGCCCACGGTAATCACCAGTTGTGTGAGTGTTGTGTTGTTTACATGATGGAGAGAGAGAGAGAGAGAGAGAGAGAGAGATCGGGGTGTGCTTGGAGAGAGAGCTGAGCCATATTAAGCTACACTCCCCTCCCCTCCCCTCCTCCCCTTCCCCCTACCCCCCTCCTCTCTCTCTCTTAACCTCCTCCTCTTTCCTTGTGGCGATATTAACACCTGCCTCAACGCCCACCTCTCTCTCTCTCTCTCTCTCTCTCTCTCTCTCTCTCTCTCTCTCTCTCTCTCTCTCTCTCTTTTCCTCCAATTCCCTTTTAATTTATCTCGTTTAATTTCTACAAGCACTCTTGATTGTGTCCTTAAAGAAGAGAGAGAGAGAGAGAGAGAGAGAGAGAGAGAGAGAGAGAGAGAGAGAGAGAGTGTGTGTGTGTGTGTGTGTGTGTGTGTGTGTTTTACTGAATACTCACGTTCATTCGGTAATCGCTCGAGTAGGGTTGACGGTGCAGTGTATTTTGTGTGTATTACTGATGAATTTCTCCTGTATGGTAACTATTTACTGTCTATGTATGCATGTATGTATGTATGTATGTATGTATGTCAGCAACACAACTCAAGAATAGTTTAAGATGTTAAAGCTTACAGGTGACACACACACACACACACACACACACACAGTTTTTGCCGTTGCGCTGAAATTATAATGCAAAAAAATTAATTACACAAGTTTGGGTAATAAATTAAAATGCGTTGGTATTGACTCCTGTTTGTCATAACTGTTTAATAATGATAATAATTATAATAATTCATTGTTATTGGTTTGTGTGTCAAGTTATTTTTATTATGTCTGCAGTTGTCGGTGTGTGTGTGTGTGTGTGTGTGTGTGTGTGTGTGTGTGTGTGTGTGTGTGTGTGTGTGTGTGTTAGTTATTGCGTTGTTATTAGTGTAAATGTTATATGTGCACCTTGAAGGAACTTGTTTTACTGTGTACTTAGTGGTGTAACTTGTTTTTCCTTACACACACACACACACACACACACACACTCTCCATCTCCTCTTCCTCGATCACATTCTCGCCACGTTTCCGTCTCGTCTTCAAAAATCGGATCTGGATATCGGATTTCCCAGAAGGTCGGACGTAATCTGGCAAAATTAAACGCTTCCCAGACTCAATTTTCTCTTTATTTCTCCCCCTCATATTCCTCAAATCTTTCTTTTGTATTCCTTAATGTTTCTGTAATCCCACCATTTTATGTACTGTACTCGGCATCATTGTTACCTGTAGTTCCATGTAACTCAGGTAATTGGTTTAATGAGATCTTGGAATCTTATCGAGGTGAGGAAGATTCGGGTCCTCTCAGTAACTCCTCCAACTGTATACATGGAGGAGTGACGGGTCCTGTATGGTGTATGTCCCTCCTACCTGGTGAAGATTCCAGCTCCACACACCTGCCTGCCACAGCTTGTATAAACTCTCTCTCTCTCTCTCTCTCTCTCTCTCTCTCTCTCTCTCTCTCTCTCTCTCTCTCTCTCTCTCTCTCTCTCTCTCTGTGTAGGTCAGGTAAGCCTGGTACTGGAGGAGTCAGTGTGTGGCTGTTAACTGGAGGGTTGTGTCGCTGCCGTTTTCCCTCTCCTGTGCTGCTGAACTTGAGCCCTAAACACCATCTTACAGCCCTCTTTAAATATCAAGTCTTTCACCATCTAAAACACTATTTTTTTTTTGCCCTTACAGTACTAGACTTGATGAGGAGACCTGTTCGTGACATGTCTTGCAGTCTCCGGCGTCACGAGTCTTAACTACACTATGTTATATTCATCAGATGTTTCTGTACGTGACTGACTGACTGACTGACTGACTGATTCCTTATATCACTTCAGTATATCTCTGGACTCTTCTGTCACCTGGATAACTCATAAACTCACACTGTTTTCATGGACTTCGATGTGTGAGGATATAGAGTCGTGATGGGTCGAGTGTTTCCTCACATGACTGACAGCTGGAGGAGAAACACAAACATGACAACACACACACACCTGTAGATCCTTGTGTTACACCGTCCACCATCACCTTGCTGACCTTAACATACCTCAGCAACACTCACGCACCAACACGGATTATAATCATAACATCACGATACACCTACAGTGACTACATAAACATGAAGCAATACTCGTACAGGCCGCAGCACACCACACGCCTCCACTCTGGGTGACACAAAATACTAACTGTAGAATATAGATCCGCGGCCCCAAACACGAAGCATCATCCGTATATCCACATTTTACGATACAATATGGAACCTTTCTCTACTGACAAGGGTGAGGGTTGTCTCTTGTCGTTAATGCTTCTCTGGTGGCCCTCAGTTGGCACTCTACCCCTCCCAAGTCCCTTACAGGCGGCGGCCACATTACAGGTAACTCGGGACGCGTCCTCCCGCCGCCAGAGCTCACAGTAGGTGGTCGGCGTTAATTATTCCCTGAGATAATAGTGGGGTGGGAGGAAGGGGACGTGGGGTGGGTGGGAGGGGACGTGGGGTGGGAGGGAGGAAGGGGACGTGGGGTGGGAGGATTGATTTTGCCGCTTACAGCGGCTAGTTTATTGCGCACCCCATACTCATCCTGTGAGCGGTAGTGCAAAAGGATTACAGAGTAGAGTTTACAACGGGTCATAATAATTAACCCCCGTGGTCAGGATATTATGGCACTGAATGTTACACAGTATTTCATTTACATTATTTGTTTAGTTCTATACATAAAGGGTAACTTATTCACAACTGCGTGAGTACAGGCGTGTGAGGCAGTATGTCTGGCCTCACACTTTGTTATTCACATTTACGTGGGAGGTATTCAAGCACATTGTGTATTTGGTTCTATACATGAGAACTGATATAGTTACTAAGTGCAAAAAAGTGGATACAATCTTAATAGGTCGGCAATCTTGCCATTAGAGATGAAGTGTTGTGCCATTTCACACACAGTGTGCTTGGACCTGTCCCTAAAAGGTTCTATCTTCACACAGTCGAGGACGTAGTGTTCAAGTGTGTGGCCATATGTCTGGCCACACACTTTACATTTAGTCTTGTTCACATCTGCTTGAGGAACATACTGCCATAGGTACTTATATCCTAACCTTAGTCTAGCGCTTACAACATCTTGTAATCTAGTGATCTTGTTACTTGCTCCATATACATGTTTCACTTGATACATCTCATCTTGGTAAACTATGGATCGACTAGTGCCTGTTTGCCCTTGTCTACTTGCGTCAAACTCATCCATAAGTTCTTTCCTAATTACAGTTTTAAGGGTTCTATTTGACAGACCCAAATTGTATTCAACGGTGTCTTTGTTAGACGCGAGTTTGGCGAGGGCATCAACTCTGTCATGTTTTATGAGGCCTATGTGAGAGGGGATCCACAACAGTTTGACCCTGACACCCCGGTCAACAAGGCACGCATATTTGTGTCTGGCTTCAGAGACAAGAGCGTGACAACCTGAGTCGAGGGTACCAAGGGCAAGTAGTGAGGGTAGAGAGTCAGTGATGATGAGACTGTCAGTAAAAGTGGTTTCAATGAATTTAATAGCTGTGAGTATGGCAACTAATTCAGTTTGTAGAGTGGATGCCCAGTTGTTAATTCTAACTCCTTTCTCAATTATATTACCGTCAGGTTGAGTCGCAACAATAGCACTTCCAGCCCTCCCACAGGCGGTGTTAAGAGACCCATCAGTGTAGATATTGTCATCACCTAACCTAATACACTGGCTTCGTCAAATAGAAAACTCTTAAAAATAATAAACAAAGTATTAACATCATTTCAGGTTCATTGTTGTTAATCATCTTATTACTTAATCATATTTATTTATAGTCCCTTGTAGTCCCAAGACCCAAGCTGTGTAGTCCCCGTGTTGGGTCTACTGGGACTACCTCCAGATGGGTGGGTTGTTCACTCCGTCCATTCTCTCCTCTTAAAATTTTCCGACCAATGAAATCCTTCCTTGTTTAATTTTCTGTGATTTGATTGGCTACTCATATATTAGCTGCTTAATTTTGTCGTGGTTGGTGTTTCATTCTCGGTTTTATTCGTGTGATTATCTATCGATTTATTTTTCCGATAGATAGATACGTAGATAGATAGATAGTACTTGTTAGTTTTCCACCACATTATTTTTTTCATAGTTTTTTGGGTGAAAACTTTTCCGAGTAAACTCAGTTGTGATGGATGAGGGAGAGAGTGGTGGCGATGTGTTGCTTGTAATTTTTAGTTTTTCAGTTTTTCCAACATCAAGAACACTCCGAAATGTTTTCCCCCTATAGTAACATAACTTGATTTCATGTCCCGTGTGTGTGTGTGTGTGTGTGTGTGTGTGTGTGTGTGTTTGTTGAATCTCCCTAGCAGGATCCGATGACCTCTCACTATTGGTCAAACATACAGCCGGTAGACGGGAGAGGAATGGTATAATATATATATATATATGAAAATGACCTTTGACCTACCATCCCATCAAGGGGTCACAAAGGTCACAGACGGGAGGAACACACACGTCCCTGTCAAGGTATTCGTTAAAGGTTGTTAGATCTTGACGCCAATTATCCCTCAACTATGAATGATTGTACCAAAGGAAAAATAAAAATGAGTATAAAAACCAAAATGTATTAACAATAATAAATTAATAATAGTGGCAGCATATTAAAGAGACCATACAGAATATGAATCACTGCTGGTAGAGGTGGGGCCTGGTGTCACCTGGCGACTCGGGCCATCTGGACTTCATGTACACAGGGTTACACTGGAGGCCGCACCCATCATCGAGGGTGTGAGCACTATGTTGAAAAGTTGCTGTAGTGGGCTAGTGACACACACAAACCCTAGCGAGGTAACACGCTGTACCAGCTGGCTGGGTCACTAGCGGCAGGCCACACAGGTCACCACACTTCTGCAGCTCCGCCACTCCATATATAAAAAGCTGAAGGATTGAACATGTCCTCAGTTTCGTACTAACTAAACTATTTACTTGTAACACCAGTTAACTCAGCCACTTCTTTGCTCAACACATTATATACATATATATTAATTATTACTCGTACTCACAGAGTGGACGAGTGTCAGCGGCGAGGCAGGTCCCGGCTAAGTGACGCGGCCTGCCTCTCACAACAACTCGTGTAAAATGAATCTTTAGTTTCGGAACATGCGAACTACTACCTCAAGCAACATGTGAAATAAGGCAGGGTAACTCACTCACAATCCCCTTAACACACAGCTACTTAAATCTTGCTGTATTATAGTTACCTGTGCACCTCCTCGCTCACCTGGCGTTAATTACACCAGGATGTAATGTATATAGTTCTTGTAAACAAACCTCCACACCTGCACCTACCTGGCCCTCACGTCTAAAACTAAACCTGGCCTCCAATTAAACCTAAACCTCACGTCTACAGTATACACACACACACACACACACACTTCAATAGCCAACGTTTCTTTAC
Organism: Homarus gammarus; assembly: GCA_958450375.1. Lineage (NCBI taxonomy): Eukaryota > Metazoa > Arthropoda > Malacostraca > Decapoda > Nephropidae > Homarus > Homarus gammarus. Next base: position 35,949 of record CAUDMG010000499.1, on the reverse strand, counting down.
CCATCCTTCATCGACCTCTCAGGACCTGTAGTGAATATGTGATGTGAAGTTGAAAGAATAATGAAGATGGGTGAAACCTGAAGGTGGGGAGATGAGTCTGGTGGGGTGGAGGGGGGTTTGGGTGGTGTGGGGTGGGGGACGGGGTGTGGGTGAAGGGGGTGTGGGTGGGGTGTGAGGTGGAGGGGGTGTGGGGTGATATGGGGTCATTGGATGGTGATCTCATTAGTGAGGAACTGATTAAAAAGGCGGACCTGAGGGAAGGAAGGGAGAAGGAGAGAGAAAAAGGGAAGGGGAGGAAGAGATGGAAGAAAAGACGGGGATGGAAAAGGAAGGGGAGGAGATGGAAGAGGAAGAGAAATAGGAGATGGAACAGGAAGGGAAAGACGAGATGGAACAGGAAGAGGAGGAGGAGATGGAAGTGTATTGAAAAGACTTAGATCTAAAGTGATTGATTGTGGTTGATTGATTGACTGATTGTGATTGATTGACTGATTGTGATTGACTGATTGATTGTGATTGATAGTGATTGACTGATTGTGATTGATTGACTGATTGTGATTGATTGACTGATTGTGATTGATTGATTGATTGACTGATTGATTGTGATTGATAGTGATTGATTAATTGTGATTGATTGATTGACAGTGATTGATTGTGTATAGTTCATCTAGCAACGTAAACAGTTCAAATTATCTGACGCCCGTGTTGACTTCAGAGGAATTCTACTTAAACTAATATAAAAAAATAGATAAATCACAAACTTCTAATATTTGTTATTTATTAGTTATGTTTTTTTTTACCTTGTGTTATTTTATTTTAGTCTTTTAAAGCCTTTATTTTTTATTCGGAATCATGTGACCTAAGCTGTTGACCCAATCAGTCAGTCAGTCAATTATTCAATCGTTTCTTAAAGTAGTAATCATCAGGTGAAGTAAATTAAGCTGGGGTGCCTAATCATCATATGGTACCAAATCTCAATAATATGGTAATTTTGTGCACTTTTCTTTTGACATTTTTAAAACCATTTCCTTGTATAGATTTCATAATGAGAGTGTTTTATGTATCCACCAGGGGGCAGGGCAGGGCAGGGCAGTGTATCGTTCCTATCGTCTGTCTGTCTGTACTCGTATTCCTTCGTGAACTTTACCATCAAGAGTTTCCTGAGTCATTATCCACCAAAGACACAATGGTTTAATGGCCTTCATATCGCTAGTTAGACTCGTCCCATTGTTCTTGACACCTGATGGACGACTGGTCACGATTCGCTGATTTCCGACAACTTACCTGATGTGTGTGTGTGTGTGTGTGTGTGTGATGTATGTATGTATGTAAGTGTGTGTGTGTGTATGTGTGTGTGTTCAAGGTTGTCAATTATACCAAGCTAATAGGTGAATCATTTTTCTTTTCACAGGTAAGGCTGCCATCTATGAGGCCCCACGTGAACTAACTACTGTACGGGGTCAGGTCAGCTGTACTTCACACCTGTATCACGAGACAGGTGAACAAATGTCTGTCTGTCTGGGTGTGTGTCTGTCTGTGTTTGTGTCCGTCTCTCTGTCTGTCTGTCTATAATAATAATAATAATAATAATAATAATAATAATAAACGGTTCATTAATAGAGTTGCAGTCGGTGGCTGAAAATATACAAACTGTCTGTCTGTCTGTTTGTTTCTTTGTCTGTCTATGTGTGTATCTGTCTATCTGTCTGTCCGTCTATATGTCTATCTATATGTCCGTCTATCTTTCTGTCCGTCTGTCTATGTGTCGATCTGTCTATATGTCTGTCCGTCTATATGTCTATCTGTCTGTCTGAGTTAGGTACAAGTTTTAACACGGGGGTAATTGAGGGTGCTGACTATAGAACTTGAATTCAGATTAAACTTTGTAAACTCAATTCGTTTAATTAAGGTAAAATTGTCAGTCTTGTTCCTCTCATTCTAGTTTTGTTAAGTATTTTGTCTGTTATTTATGAGTACTGTTTATACTGTGTTGAGAGGTGTGGTGGTGGTGTGGGGGAGGTGTGGGGGAGGTGTGGTGAAGGTGTGGTGGAGGTGTGTTGTGAGGTGTGGTGAAGGTGTGGTGGAGGTGTGGTGAAGGTGTGGTGGAGGTGTGGTGAAAGTGTGGGGGAAGTAACAGCAAAAACATCATCAACACCACCACCACAACACCACCACCACAACACCAAAAATACAATACGTGTTTAAGAAGAAAATCCTCCGAAGATCAGGCTAAAAGCTCGCCTCTGTTGCCCTGAGTTACTATGGTGGTAAGAAAGGAGACGAGGAGGATGTGGCTGTGGTGAGTGAGGAAGAGGGGAAGGAGGAGGAGGAAGATAATACAGGGGGAGGAGGAGAAGAGGGAGTAAAGATAACAGAAAGGGAGAAGGAGGAGGTGAAGAAGAACAAGAAGTTATTCATCTTAGTATCGTAGGTCCTGGCGAGTGTGTCAACAAGTGCACTCTATCGCGGAAAAAGTACAATATATCGCGGAAAAAGTACAATATATCGCGGAAAAAGTACAATATATCGCGGAAAGGTATACAATCTATCGCGTAAAAGTATACAATGTATCGCGGAGAAGTACAAAGGTATCGCGGAAAGGTAATGCATAGAATCTAGCGCAGAAAAGTAGCAAAAGGCGCTGATGTGAAGTTAGACAAATGCGACAGTGGCACACGGTATCTAACCACGCCGCGTGTGCCTTTGTTGACTACACGAAGCTCTGATAACAGGGCAGCAGGTGTCACGGGGTGGTTTATTAGTGCGGTATATTGTAAAGGGTAGAAACAGGCAATGGAATGTGGTCATAACTTTGTGGATTAAGAAAGAAGTGGATTTCTTTTTTTTGGTTGATGTTGAAAATAAATAAAACAATTTTATTTTTGTATTTTATTCAAGTTGAAGAAACAGAACAAAAGACTAACGGAGGGAATAATACACTGTAGTCTTTGTAGTGTAATTGTAGAATAATTTTGTAGTATGTATAAGTGTAAGATTGTGTTACATAATTAATAACGTGAGGAACTGTATAATATCGTGTAATTTATTTTGATAATGGTTTAAATCTGACTCGGTACCTGTTCTATACATGTTGAGTTGCTGTTTGTAATAATTCTCTCTCTCTCTCTCTCTCTCTCTCTCTCTCTCTCTGTAAGGGATTGAGTCATTAAGTGTTGGTATACATAGAGCTAGACGATGCAGCTATGAGTGTATATTGTTGTATATTCTGATGTGTTTCATAGTTACACATATTACTGGGACTTTATCACGGCCAGCTATCACCACCACACCATCACGGCTGGTTCTCACTGTTAACTAAGAGTAAGGCCCCTGCAGCAGGAACAAAGGCGTGATGCTTGATGTTGGTCAGTGAAAGTCTTAAATGCAGCATATAAGTACATATTGCCTCACTGGGGCTGGTGAACACACTCTCTCCCAGGTCACCCGGGCCTTGGGGGGGGGGGGGGGGGGTAACTCTCCTCTATCAGTGACATGAAAGGGTTGGTTAAGGGGTTCAGGGGAGATGCGATTCGTTTTTTTTTTATATAGAATCAGAAGCTGTGTCAATAGGATCAAGACTTACTAGGAGTTATGTCTTCTATGAATGTTTAAGCTGGTGACCGTCTACCTTTGTGTGTGTGTGTGTGATTATGGTAAACACGAGAGACAGAATAAACCCACATCAAGGGGGGGAAGGGAGAGAGTAAACCGATGAATACAAACGGATAAGAATTGAATACAGAAATGGAAACAGTGGATGATAAAAAGGGGTGATGATAAAGGATGATAAAGTGATGAGAGAAGGGAGGGAAGAGGAGGGGAGGAGAGGGGAGGGGAGGGGAGGGCAGGGGAGGGGAGGGCAGGGGTGTTGAAAGAAAGGTGAATAAACTCTTGAGTGTGGCGCGGTTGACTCTCCACCATAACCTACCACCTGACCACGAGCTTAATACAGGTACACCCTCTATCCACCCACACCTGTCCCACCCGCCCACCCACTCTCCCATATCTGGCTCGATCCTCCACCTGCCTATACCTGCCCCGCTCCACCCTCACCACCTTTACCGACACCGCCCCACCCACACCTGCCCCACCCACACCTAACCCCACCAACACCTAACTCCACACCTGACCTGCTCCGCCACACCCACACCTGCCCTGCCCCAACCACACCTACCCCGCCCTCCAACCACACCTACCCCGCCCTCCAACCACACCTACCCCGCCCTCCAACCACACCTACCCCGCCACACCCCACCCACCCCACCCACACCCACACCCACCCCACCCTCACCTAGAACCTCTCGACTCACTATCGGCAGACTACATTAAAACACACCGACTGATGTTTGAGAACCTCACTGCATGTGGTATGTGGAATGAAATTACGATATGTGGAATGAAACTCCAACACTCCTGACTACCACCACACCTTACTACTGACATAACTGACTACCAACACACCTGGCCACTGACACACCTGACTACCAACACACCTTACTACTGACATAACTGACTACCAACACACCTGGCCACTGACACACCTGACTTCCAACACACCTGGCCACTGACACACCTGGCTACTTGCACACCTAGCCACTTGCAAACCTTGCCACTGACCCCTTATCTACTGACCTCACCTGCAGACACACGTGGCTTGAAAGATGAGTGGAAGCACTTCAAGTTATATATACGGTGGAGATAATGTCTAATAAATTGTTGAGTGTATGTAGTGGAGATGTGTGTGTGTGTGTGTGTGTGTGTGTGTGTGTGTGTGTGTGTGTGTGTGTGTGTGTGTGTACTAAAGACATCCCGGAAACAAATGCAATGGAGGAGGGTCGTGGTCACCAACCCTCAAGACACAAGGGTTAAATGACAACGAAAAAAATGAAGGAAGGAAGGAAGGAAGGGACGAATGAAGGAAGGAAGAAAGGAAGGGTTTAACGAGGAAATAAAGAGGGAGTGAAGAAGGAAGAGGTAAATGGATGGACATGAAAGAAAAATTAAATTTATTTAGGAATGACGAGTAAGAAAAAGTGAGTGTTAAAGGAGGGAGAAGGGAAGAGTAGGATGATGGAGGGAGAGTAGTGAGGATGATGGAGGGATGGGAGGATGATGGAGGGAGGGGAGGATGATGGAGGGAGAGTAGTGAGGATGATGGAGGGATGGGAGGATGATGGAGGGAGAGTAGTGAGGATGATGGAGGGAGGGGAGGATGATGGAGGGAGAGTAGTGAAGATGATGGAGGGAGAGGAGGATGATGGAGGGAGGGGAGGATGATGGAGGGAGAGTAGTGAGGATGATGGAGGGAGGGGAGGATGATGGAGGGAGAGTAGTGAGGATGATGGAGGGATGGGAGGATGATGGAGGGAGAGTAGTGAAGATGATGGAGGGATGGGAGGATGATGGAGGGAGGGGAGGATGATGGAGGGAGAGTAGTGAGGATGATGGAGGGAGGGGAGGATGATGGAGGGAGAGTAGTGAAGATGATGGAGGGAGAGGAGGATGATGGAGGGAGGGGAGGATGATGGAGGGAGAGTAGTGAGGATGATGGAGGGAGGGGAGGATGATGGAGGGAGGGGAGGATGATGGAGGGAGAGGAGGATGATGGAGGGAGACAAGTGAGGAGGAAGGAAGCGGAAGTGTTCATTATTGATAAAGCGAAGGACATAACGGATCTATCAGTGGAAACATGAGAAGGACAGTCAGCAGTGGCGGCCGTCTAGCACTCCCTCCTTCAGAGAGTGGAGGCGAGGCAGAAGGTGGTGGGCGGTGATGAAGCGAAGGGCAGAGACACCAAGAAAGGGAGTGAAAACAGGGAGGAGGAGGTAAGGGTGGGTCAGGGGTGGGGGAGGTAGGGGTGTGGGAGGTAGGGGAGGGGGAGAAGTAAAGTAGGTGGGTGTGGGTGGAGAGAGGTGGGGAAGGGAGGTGAGGATGACACCCACTTTCCCTTTTGGCATGTGTTGCTATGTTAATGCCCTCCCGCCCCTTGGAAGGTGGGCAGGGGAGGGGCATGGGGTGGAGAGAAGGGAAGGGGTGGGAGGGAAGGAAATGGAGGGGAAGCAAGGGGTGGAAGGAAAGGGAGGGGGTCTTTTTTTTCCCTTGCTGCATGCATAAGTAATTGTCTTTATATGTTGGGTGCTTGTGTGGGTGTACCGGTGAGTGAGGTGGGTGTACCGGTGAGGGAGGTGGGTGTACCGGTGAGGGAGGTGGGTGTACCGGTGAGGGAGGTGGGTGTACCGGTGAGGGAGGTGGGTGTACCGGTGAGGGAGGTAGGTGTACCGGTGAGTGAGGTGGGTGTACCGGTGAGTGAGGTGGGCGTACCGGTGAGTGAGGTGGGTGTGCCGGTGAGGGAGGTGGGTGTACCGGTGAGTGAGGTGGGTGTACCGGTGAGTGAGGTGGGTGTACCGGTGAGTGAGGTGGGTGTACCGGTGAGGGAGGTGGGTGTACCGGTGAGGGAGGTGGGTGTACCGGTGAGGGAGGTGGGTGTACCGGTGAGTGAGGTGGGTGTACCGGTGAGTGAGGTGGGTGTACCGGTGAGGGAGGTGGGTGTACCGGTGAGGGAGCTGACAAGACACCTGTAGCTACTTGCTCTATACAGGTGAGGAAGTCCCTTTGCCTTTATTATTGCCTCGAGCAGTACGTTGTGTGTGTATGTATGTAATGTATGTATGTATGTATGTATGTATGTGGTATATGTATGTACTGTGTGTGTGTATGTGTGTGTGTGTGTATATGTATGTATGTGGTATATGTATGTATGTATGTATGTATGTATGTATGTATGTGTGTGTGTATATATGTATATATGTATGTATGTATGTATGTATGTATGTAAGCCTCAACTATAGAGATGTGTTCCGTAAAGGTACTTACTTAAAAATCCAGTCAAGTCCACACATTATAATAGCAACCCGCTGTTTCCTAATGACCTCTAACACTAATGATAGTTAAATAGTGTCCAGGTGTAGACAAATCAGGTGGGGTGGTGCCGTAATTGGTCTATGCGGTGATTAGTGAGTGTCTTATATCACTAATAGATCCACACACCTGAACCAATCACTATCACCAATAGTGTGTATGTGTGGCAGGGGTGTGTGTGTGTGTGGCAGGGGTGTGTGTGTGTGTGTGTGTGTGAGGGGAGTGTTGGGGGTGTGTGTGTGTGGCAGGGGTGTTGTATGTGTGTTACTGTGGCCGTTTTTGTGGGTTTTGCAGATATAAACCTCTGTAGAATGAACGTGCTTCTTGGCCGTCTTGAGCAGGGAAGTGTATGTTGTACTTCAGGGCGGGAGACTGAGGGGAGGGGAAGGTGGATATGGTTGGGTGAAGATAGCTCTCTCTCTCTCTCTCTCTCTCTCTCTCTCTCTCTCTCTCTCTCTCTCTCTCTCTCTCGCCTCCTTCCTCACCATCACCACCCACGCCCACATGCCTCCACCCTTCTCCCCACCACCAGCTCCCACACGCCCACATGCCTCCATCCTCCCGTCACCAACAACCCACACGCCCACATGCTTCCACCCTCCTCCCCACCACCAGCACCCACACGCCCACATGCCTCCATCCTCCCCGTCACCAACAACCCACACGCCCACATGCCTCCACCCTCCTCCCCACCACCAGCACCCACACGCCCACTCGTCACCTTCCTCATGGACACAGCCACACGCCTTCACCTCCCTGCACCTTTACCAAGAAGCACCCACGCCCACACACCTGCACGCCCCCCCCCCACCCCTTAGCCCTCACCCATCTTTGTTTACACGCGTCTCTCTATACACACCTGCACACTCTCTAAGCCCCCCTCCCCCCTCCCCCTCCCCCCTCCCCCCTTGACCTACCGACACCTCTATCTTCTCCAATACACACACACACACACACTCACACACACACACACACACACACATACACCTGCATCTCTACCTACACCATCTTCACTCACCATCACCTACCACCATCACCACTACACCACCTACCACCATCCCTGCCCTACCACCACTATCACCACCACTATCACCCTTTAATAATCTTGGGACACAGTTCCTTTACTTTCTTCCTTTAATATTTACGTTAATAAATAAACTAAACCTCACAGCATCCATAACCTAACCTTGATTTTTTTTCCCTCATATATTGATGTATTTGTACCCGGAAATAGCGAAAAAAACGGTAAATATTGTATAAATTGTATATATATAAATTGTATATGTATAAATTGTATGGTGTATGAATTGTATATGTGTAAATTGTATGCTGTATAAATTGTATAAATATTGTATAAATTGTACAAATATTGATGGTATCATGGTTGGCGGTGTTCGTGTATGCCAGGAATAAACGTCAAGTACACAGTATGTTAGACCGTGTCGTGTCCAGCCTCGTGTTGTACCCTTAAGTGACTCTGGCTCTCGCACTAAGAGGGTTCCGCCCCCCCCTGTCCTCTCTCTTCCTTCTCCCTTCCTTCCTCTCTCCCTCTTGGTCTGAGTGGTGAGTGTAGCGAGCCTGATAGGAGAGATGAGTGTTGAGAGAGAGAGAGAGTATTTTTTATCAGACAAATTATAAAGTTTCAATAGCTAGCATTAATATTTCTTAAAAAAATTATAAAAATCTGACAATAGTATAGGTAGTAGGCAGCTATAATTTTTTCTTTATTTATGGTTATTATTATTATTATTATCATTATTATTATTATTATTATTATTATTACTACTACTACTACTACTACTACTACTACTACTACTACTACTACTACTACAACATTTTCGCCCCCTAGGCCCTGATGTGGGTTAGTGACCTGTGCCCGTAAAAAAAAAAAAAAGTCGTTTAGTTATAAAGGCAAAGAATTATGGATTTCTATTTTATTCTGCCCAAAAATTATCTCAAATGTTATAAAAATAATAAAAAAAGTATTACTTGACGTTAAAAGTAAAATAAAATATAACTTCACAAAATCTAATAAACTTTGACATTCTACTTTGGGTAATACTTCATGATAAAGAATATTGTTGTCATGTCCTATAATTTCAGGTAAAGTAAACAAAGAATTAACCACCAGGTGTATAATGAGTGTCCACGTCTTACCTGTATTTCCCTTAATATCTATCTGTAATAGTTAATTATATTCTTAAAAGCTATAATCAACCACACTTGGCTTTCCTCCACCATTATACCACAGTTATCATTTCACCTATAATCTTACCCTGTTAAGAGGAATTATTATAGTTTAGGTATAATTTGTTCTCGTTATTCTGCTCTCTCTCTCTCTCTCTCTTTTCTTCATTTATTCAATCACTTTTCCTTTTAGTATTTGTGCCCCCTACTAGAGCCAGATCCCCCCTCCGCTTGAACCAGATCCCACCTCCCACCTCCACTAGAGCCAGACCCCAGGAGCCAGGTGTAACACAAGCCACAAGGGGGTGGGGGGGGTGGAGCCAGCGGACCATCCACTAACCTGTTACCAGTGTCCCTCGTCTCGTGTTATCGTGGCTCGTTACCTGGTTGGCTGACATACTGTACTGTACACCTCAACTGTACTCTGGATCTGATAATTGTTTTATGTGAATTATGTAACGCTAAGGTAATGTGTGTGTGTGTGTGTGCGTGCGTGCGTGCGTGCATGCGTGCGTGTGTGTGTGTGTGTGTCTGTGCCTGTGCGTGTATGTGTGCGTGTGTGTGTGTGTGGGCGGGCTGGAGGTAGTGAAGTGAGTCAAGTTGCGAGGATGTGGCTTACTGCCTGAGGGTGGTGGGCGTTCTGGTGGGTGTGGTGGGTGGGTGTGGTGTGGTGTGGCAGGTGTAGGTGTAAGGTAACCACACCCTGGTGAGTGCACTGTACTGTAGCCTCAACTTCCTTCGGTAAGGTGTCAGGATCACCTCCCTCCCCCCCCCCCCCTGGTCTCACTCTGGGTAGTAATGTGAGACTCATACAATCCACCACAATCCACCACCACCCGCCTTAACCACCACAATCCACCACCACCCGCCTTAACCACCACAATCTACCGGGAGTTGCCTTAACCACCACAATCCACCACCAGCCGCCTCAACCACCACAAGCCAGGTGAATGGTGAAGCTGAGGATCCAACACATGGTATGGGAGAGAGAGAGAGAGAGAGAGAGAGAGAGAGGTGTTGATGTCTTCATGCATTTACCGACAACTTTTAGCACCAACACAGACAGACAGATAGAGACGCACACACAGACAGACAGACAGACAGACAGTACACAACACAAGTTTAAGTACTGTGTTGTTGTGTACACCAAATAAGTACACCCTGATTATTTCTACAGGATATCTTGTGTACAGAACTAACTCACTTACACTACCACTTACACACGACATCAAGTACGTGTACACAGAAGTGGGTTGTAAGTGCCTTGAGCTGAGTAGTGGCGTGAAGGTTAATGAGATTTATAATTGTTAAGAAGAAAGGAGGAATATTGGTAACTAATTGTGTTTTTTGGGGAAAACTTTATGTGTGAGTGAGTGTGTGTGTGTGTGTGTGTGTGTGTGTGGTATAATCCTGTTGATGAGTCGTTCACGAATATTATGTTACTTGCACCTGTAGCCTACCTCACACACGCACATACACACACACACACTACTGAAGGTGGGTTGTGCTTCTTGGTTCCTTCTGTCTTATCACGGTGACAAGTGTGACTGGCAACTGAGAGCACCAGTATTAGTAGCAGCAATATAGTAGTAGTAGTAGTAGTAGTAGTAGTAGTAGTAGTAGTTCTTATGACGTCGATTGCGCCTTGGTGTGCGAAAAAGGGGGCTTCATATGCATGAGGCATGACGAAGTAAGGGATCTCACTGCAATATATCCAACGAAGCCCGTGTGGACGTTAGTGCTCGAGGATTCTGGACGCTGGGACAGAGAGCCTTCTTCGACATCAGGATTTTTGATCCCATGGCCGCATGTCACCGTAACTTAGTTCTCGATGCTGCACACAGGAGGAACGAGAACGACAAGATAAGGGCATACGGGGAGAGAATTCAGAACGTTGATCAAGGCAGCTTCACTCCTCTAGTGTTCACAACCTCTGTTGGGATGGGACCAAGTGCAAGATGCTTCTACGCCAGACTCGCGGAGGTGATCTCCGAACAGAAGCAGCAGCCCAGAAGTTATGTTACAGCCTGGATGAGATGTCGACTGTCCTTCTCTCTCCTTCGATCGGCTTTACTCTGCCTCAGGGGAACGAGAGCATCGGCCCCAAAGCCGACAATAGATCTGCGGCTTAACAAACTCAACAGAGATAGGATAGCTACTTATGTATTAGGATATTTAATTTTAAGGTAATAAAATGGTGGCGAAGGTGTGGCTATTGGGGGAAGATGGAGGCCACGTAGTAGTCGTAGCAGTAGTAGTAGTAGCAATATAGTAGTATAAATAGCAATATTGTAGTAGAAATATCAATATAATAGTAGTAGTGGCAATGTAGTAGTAGTAGCAATATTGTAGTAGCAGTAGTAGTAGTAGTAGTAGTATAGTAGCAGTAATAGTAGTAGTAGTATAGTATAATAATAGTGGTATTGTAGCATTAGTAGTAGTAATAGTAGCAGTAATAGTAGTAGTATATTAGTAGCGGCAGCAGCAGCAGCAGTAAAAGTAACAGTAGAGACAAGAACAGCAGCAGCAGACTGAGGGCCATCTCAGCTGACGGGGGCTGACACCCAACATACCACTCAGGGAAGGATAATGGCCATAACAACGCTATTTTTGTTCCCCCGGGCGGCATTCCCTCACAACATTCATTTTACTTACCGGATATTGCTGCTTGAAGCTTGATATATTGTGCCTGCCTTACATTCACCCCTTCTCCCCCCTCTCCCCCTACACCCCCCCTCTCCCCCTACCCTCCCCTTCCCCCTCCTCCGTCCCCAAAAAGAATCCGCGATAGCATTTGCATTATCAGACGTGGATACATTAATCGCTCCATGTTATCACCCCGTTTTTTTCCTTATGGCTTATTTCTTACCTTTATAAACACTGATTGGTAGTGGTTTTATTCAGTATTGGCTGTGATTGGGTGTTTTTATTTACTCTTAGCTGTAATTGGTTGGTTTTATTTATTCTTTCCTATCATAGTCGATTTTATTCACCCGTAGCTGTCATTGGTCGATTTTATTCACTTTAAGCTATCATAAGTCGATTTAAATCACTTCACTACCATTGGTCGGTTTTTCTTCACTCTTGGCTCTCATTGGTCGGTGATTTATGGTGAATTTCTACCCTTTAAAACACACCTCCCCAAACCAGAACTCGGGGTATATAAATCGTCTCCCGGGCGGTAATGTTTTAGTGAGTGGTTGGATGGGGTGGGAGTCCCATGGCGGTGCTCCCGTGTGTACCAACTCCCGCACCCTCACTAAATCACTTGACTATATTCTTCACTTTCTGTCTTGTCTCATCCCCCTCCTGTCTTCCCGTAAACTGGAATAGTTGTTTTACTTCGTGTTGAAACCTTACCTAACCTAACCTAACCTAACCTTACCTTACCCGACCCGACCCTACCCGACCCGACCCGACCCACCGTCTCTCTTTAGTATTCACAGAAGACGACATTCCCTTCGATCTTCTCTCCTTGTGTAATTATTCCGTTTCTGTTGTTCCTTCATGCCTTCATTCCATCTTTTCTTGTTCCTTCATTCCTTCATTCCCTTATTCTATTTTCTCTTGTTCCTCTTACCATCTCATACCCTTCATTCTGTCTTCTTTCTCGTCCTTCACTCTCTCGTACTTCATTCACTCGTACTTCATTGTCTCGTCCTTCATTCTCTCGTCCTTCATTCTCTCGTCCTTCATTCTCTTGTCCTTCATTCCTTCTCTTGTACTTTGGGAGCTTAACTTCGTGGGATAAAAAATGCGGAGAGTTTAGTGAGTGGAAAAAATGGTTTGCCACTCAGGGTTTTTTCTGGGGGGGGGGGGGGGACTGAGGGGGCTGAGAGGGCTGAGGTGGGGCTAGAGGGCTGGGGTGGGGCTAGAGGGCTGGGGTGGGGCTAGAGGGCTGGGATGGGGCTGGAGGGGGTAAGAGGGCTGTGAGGGGGCTGGAAGCATTGTGGTGGCGTCCCTACTGAGATGATGTGAAGTTAATTTAGATGAGGTAGGGATAGTTGAGGTGAGATGGGGAGAGGTTAGGTGAGGAGAGTTTAGGACAGGTGAGGTGAGGTGAGCAAAGGCCTAAATTTACACACACACACACACACACACACACACACAAAACAATATTGGCCGCTACAGGTGTACTACAAACACCTGGTCTGCCTCAAGTGATTAACAGGTGAGGTAAAATGAGGCGGTACTTGGATAGTGAAGTTACATGAAGTGAAAGGATTATGCTAATGAAGTGAACTGAGGCTGAATGAGATAAACTGAAGTCAAACGAGCCGCTGTAGTCTTGTGTGGAGGTGTAGCCGTTAGTGGATAGACGATGGAAACATTCATAGGCAAGGAGTGACAGGGTAATGTGTCGAGTTGTTTATGTTAGGTGGTGGCGGGCAGGGGGGGGGGGGGGAGTCTTTGCTTGCTTGTTTGTGTGCCTGGTTTTTTGCTTGCTTGCTTGCCTAAATATCCATACGGTATCCCAGACTACATTTTAAACTAAAAAAAAACTGAAATTCAGACTCAATAAGACCTGATCACTCTCGTTAAGCATGACCCTGTTAACAGCTCCTCTCCCTTCACCTCTGAGCTGAATAATATCAACTTTACTCACCCGAATAAAATGTGGCATCCCTCGTAGTGAAGATAATAACATTACTTAGTACCTCCTTTATAGCTTAGAAACTGTAATTATTTTATCAAGAATTATTTCATCTTGACTTAAAGCGGTGTATTGTATTTCCTCCGTAACCTGAGATGCTGTCAGGTAAATTATTAAAGTGTGCTTGTAACTATTTTTTTTATTTGTTAGTTACCAGTTAGTGTTATTTGTTAGGCGTTGTATTTTATGTTACCTCTTGGTCATGGAAGGTGTGTGTGTGTGTGTGTGTGTGTGTGTGTGTGTGTGTGTAATTCTTTGTTTATTAATTTATTTTTTATTTTTTTTATTTTATTTATTTATTTATTTAATCTGACAGTGAATTATAAACATGGGAAAACAATATTACGCCCCATCAGTCACGCTGTCACCTAAACAACTGGACTAATGTAATCTGAAATGACGTATAAAATGGTGATTCGTGGGATAATGACCTTATTACCTGGTAGTTAGTGTGGTGGAGTCGGTATTAACGAGGAATTCCACCATATTGTATTATTGGTATTGTTATGTGTTGTGTTGTGTTGACTGGCTGTGTTGGTTTGTTGTGTTGAGTGTGTTGGGTGTGTTATTTAACTTTCCTAAGAGTAGTTGCCGTAAATTACAATAAATTACCAACGAAAATGCCGCCATATATAGCCAACCTAGTCAAACATAGCCAAATATAGCCACATATAACCAAATATAGCCAATCATAGGCAAATATAGCCACATATAACCAAATACAGCCAATCATGGCCGAACCAATATAATCTACCACTTACGACCATAGCATTTAACCCATCTTGACCTAAACCTGAATGAATATAGTTAAAACACACCTGTAATTAAAAAGTACAACGTGAAGCCAGGTAACATTAGGGGTAGTGCAGGTAACTAATTAGGGACACTGCTGAAGGTAGGTGATAAAGAGTAATTCAGATCTATGTTACTGTACGGCTGAGGTTAGGTTAGGTTAGGTTAGGTTAGGTTAGGTTAGGTTAGGTTAGGTGAGGTTAGGTTAGGTGAGGTTAGGTTAGGTTAGGTTAGGTTATAGGGTAAAAAACTCTAAATTAAACCAATGAAATATTAAGTTTATGAAATATACCTTTTAATTTGTTTAAGGGTTTGGATAAAGTAGAGGGATAAGCTTGGGTGATCAATGGTCAGTTGCTTGGCTTGGTAGAGAGAGTGTTGTGAGGATGGCCAGCCGTGCATAGCTGTGAAGAGGTGTTAATGACACAGTCTCAACCAACAGGTAATGTTTGACGTCACGCCTCACCTGAGTATACACCTACCTACCTACCTGTCTGCCTAACATTATCATCGCCTCCTCTCTCGCCCCTCCTCTGTTCTCTCTCCCCTCATCTCCTCTCCTCTCCTGTCCTCTCCTCTCCCCTCTCCTCTCCTGTCCTCTCCTCACCTGTCTTCTCCTGTTCCCTCGTGTTTACTCTCAAATAATGGTCGAATTTTCCTCATATTCTGACGATTTGTAAGTCTTCAAGGGGTCGCTGACTTGTGTTCAATAGTGTTCAGTAATTGTTCATCGCTTTCAGGTCTCCACTAATTGGATTTGGGTTGTGTTCATCATCGACTGTTGTAATTTAGTATATAATGTTCTCTGTTCACGGTGTTCTCCCATGTTCACTTAACTTAATCAGATTTAACGTTAACTAAGTGGCCAGGACTGAAACAGCTGGTTAGGTTAGGTTAGGTTAGGTTACGGGTAGGTTAGGTTAGGTTAGATTTTGGGTTGGGTTAGGTTAGGCGGTACTATTATTCCCCCCCCCCCCCAAAAAAAAAAAAAAAAAAAAAATCCCAAGAGTCAAAGTTCATTTTTAGAAACTATAATCACTTCAAAACAACTACAACAACGACAACAACATCCATATACATTTAATACTCCTCTTCCCCCCTCCCTCACCCCTACCCCTCATCCCTACCCCCCCTACCCACTCCCCCCACCACCCCCCTCCATCCCTCCACACACAAAGTTCCAGAATAAACTTTTATAAACTTTCAAGATCAAACTTGAACCTTTAGTGACGACTCGTTTAACACATTCAGAAAAACAACTTTGGATCTTCCTTCACTATACCTTAAGACTACAAAAGGAAAACTCCCTATGTTAAACTTTGGTGTGTGTGTGTGTGTGTGTGTGTGTGTGTGTGTACAACAGCGTCTTAGGAGGAGAATGGTTTGGTTAGGTTAAGG